>JAJEJO010003607.1:105342-129425 GCA_020662805.1 Glaucomys volans | reverse complement strand
TTTTATTTAGAGACAGGGTCTCACTGAGTTGCTTAGGGCCTCACTAAGTTGCTGAGGCTGGCTTTGAACTTGCAATCCTCCTGACTCAGCCTCCCAAGTCGCTTGGATTACAGGCATGCGCCACCGCGCCTGGCACAAAAATGCACATTTTAAGTCTCACCCTTATCTTCATGATCAAAGGCTGTGGGGACCAGAACAGTCACCTAGGTATTAACAAGTCTTTGGTGATTCTGGTGCCTGAGGAAGAGAACCACCTCTCTGATCTCTTCCAAGGAAGCTCTCTGGTAAAGGATGCCCATCAGTCCAACCTCACTGGGCAGCTCATTTACCCACTTCCACTGCAGTCCTGTTTGCCCCTGTTTCTTAAACCATCAGAGGTCACTTGTGTTGTGTTGTCAAAGCTAATTTTACTTTGAGAGTGTGCTCCCATTTTCTGTCCCTATTATTTTACCTGCCTCATCAGCACTGACTTACAGGGTCCCCAAGAAGCAGCGTACAGGAGGAGCACCCTACAGATAAGCTTCAAATGGAATGGAAAAGCACACTCTGTTTCTCTTCTCTTCCCACTAATGATGGGGAGGTGTTCCAGATTCAAGCTCCCTGCAGCCTGCTCTGTTTACTTCCATCTTTGAGAAATATTTTATAACTCTTTTATTTGTCAACATTTCAATTTTTTTTTGTCTAACATACACATGTGAAGCTATGATTTTTTTCCTCTCCCAATTGCTCTGACGTTTTTCTGTGAATGCTGCTACGCTGTGCTATGATCGCCTGCTTTTGTTCTCTTTCATTCAGTGTTTATTGGTTCAATAACACATTCATGCCTTTATCTTTATTTTTAGTTTCTAGTTTCGTGATCCTGTGCTAAGGATGCATCTTGCGGAACTCCTGGATTTGCAGAGACTTGAATTTACTAAAGATTTCCCTGTTGCATGGCAAGCCATTTATAATCAAGAGCTGTTACAATTATGTCACAATTGGTAAATTAGACTTTTTTCTTAGATTTTAAGTTAGAAAAACAGGAATGGTTATGCTCTCCAACTAAATGCATTCTTTGTAAAAGTCAACTGAGCTCAGGGGCATGAAAGCTATAAACAGACTAGAAAAGGCTAGGTGGCTTCTTTCATTTCATGCAAGTTAATATTTGCAGTAAGCATCAAATTGCAATATATACTGTGATCTTGTACATGTCATCTTGAGCATAGCTATTCAATCTCTGATTCGATGTGAGCTACGGAGCAGGTACTTATGAAAGGCATACATGATGTAAGTATGAATGAGACACCTCCTACTCTCAGGAAGCCTTCAGCGCAATGAAGAAACCACCACGTGAAGAATGTGGGGTTAAGAGAGAGATGTATACGGGATGATCTTGAATGATTGACTAAACCTTCTCTGTGCTTCAGTTTCCTTCAGTTTCCTTGATCTGTATAATCAAGATAAGAGGAATAATCATCTCATGGTGGCATGGCAATTGACCAAGATACTACAGGCAATTCTTGGGATGCTAATTCTCCTATTCCATTTGCAAACTTACAAAAGTGACCAGATCTTTCCTGAGAATAGTGAGAAAGCCCATTCCAGGTAAGACGGTATACGTCTTGCAGGGGAAATCTATTTTAGTATTTTGTGTGTGTGTTGTGTGTATAAGCATATATATATTTATAGATACAGATATAATTATAGGCATAGATAGATATAGATATAGATATCTGTTATGGTTTGGATGTGAGGTGTCCCCAAAAGCTCACGTGTGAGACAATGCAAGAAGGTTCAGAGGAGAAATGACTGAGTTGTGAGAGTCTGAACCCTAATCAGTGCATTTCTCCTGATAGGTAACTGTAGGCAGGTAGGGTGTGATGCAGAAGCTGGGTCACTGCGGGTGTGCCCTTGGGGTTTGTATTTTGTCCCTGGTTAGTGGAGCTCTCTCTCTGCTTCCTAATTTCCATGTCCTGCTCTGCTTTCCTCTACTTCTCTGTTCTGCCATGACGTTCTGCCTCATCTAGGGACCAGAGTAAGAGTCAGCCATCTATGGACCGAGACCTCTGAAACCAAGATGCCCCAAATAAAATTTTCTTTCTCTAATTATTCTTATCAGGCTTTTTGGTCACAGCAATGAAAAAGATGATGGAAACAATATACGATATGGATGTGTGTGCATACCATATACATGATATATTGAGATATATTGTATTGTTACACACACACACACTTTTTGAGATATATTGTGTTGTTACACACATACACACACACCTTTTATCTATTTATTGATTTTTTTGTGAAAGCAGACAGGAGATTGATGCATATGGAACAAACCACAAAAGACATCCCTACTGACGCTATTATATCCTAGAAGAGTCAGTTTGTGCTGGAAAATTCTCTTCTGTCCTGAAGATCCTTCCAGCAGTTTATGAACACAGGAACAAATGCAGAATAATGAAGACACAGTGCTCTCCCTGGGTTTCGCCTCCAGGTGACATTAATCACCCCGTCCTTTCTCACAGGGATTTCTCCCCCTGGAGGGAGCTCACCCAAAGGATGCTGTGGAACACTCTCACCCTGGAGGTAAATCTTCTCCTAACTCTCGCGCCTGGATGGAGAGCACCCATGACCCTCCAGCTGCAGCCAAGCCTTTCCTAATTATCTGCATGCCAGAGGGCAGGAGGAGAACCAGGTAGCTTCTGAAGACATGCAGCGAAACCTCCTCAAGTTTGGCTAAGCATGGAGGAGGTGTTGGTCATATGTTTTGGGCTTGAATTCTCCAGAGCCTATTTGTGTTGCTTCTACCTGAACAATCAATTGCATCCTACTCAGTCAATTCTGAAGATCACCAGGAAAGAGGATTCAGAAGGCGCGGGTGGAAATCCTGGTGTTGCTGGTGTGCTATGGAGTCACTGACCTTACCAAGAGCCCCTGGTATTTCATCAGCAAAATTCAAGGTGAGGCTGGGGACGCTCTCCTGACTCTATCAGAAGGCTCCGGATCCTCTCTCCACCCCTGCCTTCTTGCAGACCTCCTGCTCAATTTAGAGAATAGAGAATAAAAGTTGGATAAGTGGATTTCTAGAACATTCTGAATTGCAATTCCAAGGCTGTTTCCCCCATGATATCCTCGTTGGGGATGAGAACCCTGCCTTTCCATGGTCCATGCTCACAATTTCACACTGTTATCCTCATGCACATCTTCTCTCTCCTTTCTTCCACATCTCCCACACTTGACCACACACTGCAAGCAGGCAGCATCTGCACCAGATCATCTGGAGGGAACATCTCCCAGCACCAGTCATTGTCTGCTCCATGCAAACCAGATGAGCTTCTCAGAGCGGTTATTCCTACCGGTACTGACTTCACAGGTGCCGAATGCATGAAGCTCCAAGGCAGACCCTGAGCAAAGCTACGAAGAAATTTTGCAAATACTCCAATAAGCATAAGACAATGAGCATCAGAACTGCAGGAAATCAGCTGTGTCTCTTTGATAGAAAAGTGTGTGACCGTACCCCATTACCAGATTGTATTTAAGACACCACTGAATTAGTGGTAAGAAAATCCCTATGAAATGTTCCTCTGTTGGGACTGGGACTGGGGCTCACTAGAAGAGTGCTTGCCTAGTATGTGCAAGGCCTTGGGTTCCATCCCCGGCATTGAAAAGAAAAGGAAATCTCCTCCTGGGTCTGTGAGCAGTTCTATCTGATTTCACACTCTAGCCATTTGAACTTGCTATACCAATACCAATTCTGGAAAAAAAAAAAAAAAAAATGTATTAAAAAATATATATATATAAGACACACACACACAAAAGCAAATCAAAACAAAAACCACACTGAACATATTCATTCAGGTGAGTGGGCGAGAATCACTTTTATACCATTGCATTATTAGATTCCTTGACAGAAATTGTTTGCTAAATGGAAATTCTTTCATTTTCATCAAAATTTATGGCCAATTTGAGAGGAGGTTTAATTGACTAGCTCACACTGACGGGAAAATGCACAACTCAACTGAAGCGAAGTCCTGGAATTGATCCATGCAGATGATAAAACCCTTTTTCCCAGTTTTTCCCCCTTGGAGGGAATTTATTTTAACTCCATCCCAGTGACTCAAAGGATAGGCTAATTTCAAACCAACTTAAAAATGAGTATTTCCACTGGGACAGAAATAGAGCAAGAGTTCTCCCCTCCAGAAATGTCAAGAAAAAAATGAAACAATAAGTACCAGAAGGGATCAAAAAGCCCCTAAGTTTCAACTTTTCTACATCAGTGAAAATGATGGAAAGTTCCAGATTTCCCATCTGCTTACAATCCAGACCATTCCCCCACCAGCTACTCTCTATCAAAAAGTTAACAGTTTGACTCCAAAGACCTGGATTCTTGCCCCATCTCTGTCATTAACTTACTTAGGGAAGGAACTGATCCTTCTGGGTTACATTTTCATTTTCTATAAAATGAGACAACTGGTCAGGACAAGTTTTCTAAAAATACTTTCCAGTACTGGGGATTGAATCTAGAGGTGCCTTACCACCAGCTACATCTCCAACCCTTTCTATTTTTTTTTTTTTTTAATTTTAAGGCAGGATTTTACTACATTGCTTAGGGTCTTGCTAAGCTGCTGAGTCTGCCCTCGAACTTGAAATCTTCCTGCCTCAGCCTCCCCAGCTGCTGGGATAACAGGTGGGCACCACCATGCTCCACATTTTATAAGGTGATTCTCTTTCTCTTTCTCTCTCTTCCCTCCTTCCCTTCTTTCTTCCTTTCATTCTTCCTTCTTTCCTTCCTTCCTTCCTTCCTTCCTTCCTTCCTTCCTTCCTTCCTTCCTTCCTTCTTTCACTAGGGATTGAACCCAGGGTGTTTAACCACTGAGCCACATCCCCAGCCCTTTTTACATTTTATTTAGACACAGGGTCTCACTGAATTGCTTAGGGCCTCACTAAGTTGCTAAGGCTGGCTTTGAACTCACGATCCTCCTGCCTCAGCCTCCCAAGCCTCTGGGATTAGAGGAGTGGGCCACCACCCCCAACAGGTTATTCCATTTCTAATGTTGCCTTTGCAAATGCTAATCTTTAGTCACTGTGATGGATTTCACACCTACAGTATACTTCCAGCTCAAGAGCTGCACTGGCTGAAGGAAGGAACCCATGTGACCTTTCCATGGCTCAGTACCCCTCTTCACAAACGTGGGATAGAAGGACGGGTTCCTGCTTAGAGAGGCTCAGAGTCAGACAGCTTGCCGTTCCATCTGTTTGCTGGGGCATGATGAGAGGAAGCATCATTTGCTTGGTCAGTTCACCCAGCGGCAGAAGCCTACGGGGATGCTCTGAATCTGAGCAGAGATTGAGCTGTAGAACACCACCCAGGGCTGGAATGCCAATCATCAACGTATTCCTGTTGAAGAATCAGGCTCCTGCGACCCAGCCACATAATCGCTAACATCACAGCCAACAACCATCATTCAGAGTCCAACTGCTACCCAAGAGGCACATTGCTGAAATGACCGATTTCACATATTGCTGACGTCCATTTAAAAATGGCCCAGAACCCATCAATCAAAGTGCCTGAAATCCAGCTGGAGCAGACCATCCTAGCCGTGTGGACCCATCTACCCTCATCCCCCAGGACACACTCAGATGCACTCCGGAGCAAGCAGGGAACAGATGCTAAGGGGCAATTGAGTTATTCTCCAAATATCAGTTCCAAATAAATACCAAAATCAACCAAAAAGGCCTAGGTGCAAATCCATTCTCAGTTTACACCTGACTTTCACAGGTTCGAGGGCGATGTGCTTGAAAACGTCAGGTAGTACTTTTTTGTGAAGTTGTGCGTGACGTTCGGGGGAACAGACCTAGTCTGCAGTGGTATGTGACAATCCAGGTGCCACTTGAGGATGGGGCCCAGGGGGGACCAGTCAGGTGCACAGAAGATAGCATCAACTTTTGCAAAAACACACCAGGAATGTCTTTCTGCAGGTGAACAACAATGGATATATTTCCTCTCCAAATCCCTCCTAACAAACCTTAGCCCTTGGAAACCTGAAGTTCTACCCCATGGTGTGTATTTTAGGATGGAGTGATTATATTTGGTGAGATCTGAAAAGATCCTCCTCAGCTTCTCCAAAGCACTAAGCCATTCTACCAAATGTAAGGTAAACACCTGGAATAGGCACACTGAGTTTTGATCACATTTTTGACCCATCGTCTGGTCAAAAAGCAGTCCAAATAGATATTGCAATGAGGCGCTTTTTAAAAGATGTGATTAACATTTAAATCAATGTAGTAAAACCAGTCAACCTTGATTCTGTGGGTGGGCCTCATCTAATCAGTTGAAGGCCCTAAGAGAAAAGACTGAGATTTCCCTCAAGAAGGAAGGGATTCTCCCTACAAACAGCCCTTCCCTGAGTTTCCAGTCTGCCTGGTAGGATTCCGACTTGATAATAGGACTCCCATAAGAACCTAAGTCAATTCCTTAAAATAAATATATTTTCTCCCTCTTTCTATCTATGCATCTTAATTTGGTTGTTCTGGAGAACCGTGATTGACACAACCAGTGACAGTGAACTCAATTCAAACTCGTTTATGCAAAAGAAAAGAACTTACTGTCTGACACACTACCGATTTGAAGATCTATTATCTTTTGTAGTGTGTGTTTTTCCACCATGTCACATATTATAAGAAGTAGGTTCATCTTTCTATAGAGATTCAGCCTTAGTCAAGGATGACCATGCCAGGTGGGTCAGTAGTCTGTAGGTGTACTGAATACACAGATGATATTGATTTTCTCACTCCAAAATTTTTATATCACAGCCTTCCCTTACATGAATTCAAAATTGAAGAATTATCTGTTTTTTTCTTTTTTCTTGTATGTGGTACTGGTCATTTACCTAGGGGTACTCTATCACTGAGCTGTAACTCCAGCTGTTTTTTATTTTATTTATTAGGATCTTTACTAAATTTCTGAGACTGGCCTCAAACTTATGATCCTCCTTCCTCAGCCTCCCAAGTCGCTGGGATGATAGGAATGTGCCACTGCATCCAGCTAGAATCACCTTTTCAATTTAAAAATAAGCCAGACATGATCACACGTACCTGTCACCCCAGTGACTTGGAAAGTTGAGGTAGGAAGAACACAAGTGCAAAGTCAGTGTGGGCAACATAATGAGACCCTGTCTCAAAATTTGAAAGTTAAAAAAAAAAGAGAGAGATGGGGATGTAGCTCATTGGTACAGTGCCCCTGGGATCAAACTCCAACAACAAGATGACAGTCATCAGGTTGGGGTTGTAGGTCATAGATAGCACACTCGCCTAACATGTGAGAGGCACTGGGTTCAGTCCTCAGCACCACATAAAAATTAATAAACAAATAAAACAAAGGCATTGTGTCCATCTACAACTAAGAAAAAAAAATGACAGTCATAACAGAAAAGGAAAAAACCAAATGGTCCACCTGTATGCCATTACAGGTACAGTATAAGGAAAAGTTTGAAATATACTAATACAAAAATAAATGAGGTTGTGAGATCCATTCCCAAAACCACACAGCCTCTGGATTCATATTGGATATACACAGAACTGCCCTAACAGCATGGTAGGATCAGTCAGTGTTTAATCTTTTAACCCCATTCTTGACACATGGAAAACCAAAGGTGTAGGGAACACAGATCCCCCTTAGAGAAATTCTAGATGTACACAATGACAGGTAAGGTTCAAAACTCACTCAACAAATAGGACTCAACTCCTTCATGTTCAGCACTGAGCATCATGCAGGATAAGGCCACCATGTTTGGCTTTCAAAGGAGACAGGAGAAGCAGGGAGCCATGGGGGGTGGTTAGGTGATGGGGAGACGTGATGGATAGGTGGGATTTTGAAAGGCAGCAGGAAGGAGAGAGAGGAGGGGGAGGCTTGGGTGGGGCCCGATGGAGGGAAGGTGAGGGAGGCAGAGTTGGCTCAAGTGGATCAGGAGATGTTAATTAAAAAGTACCAGGAAGTCAGAGCCAGGCCCAGGTTAGAATAATATCTACCATGAGAGGCAGGAGGAAGCCCTTCAGGAGGTCTTAAGAAGCGACCCCCTGATAAATTGGGGTCCAGCCACCCAGACAGCCCGAGGATTGGAACACCCTTGGGGCTCAGTGGGAGCCTGAGCCGCCCAACAAATCCCTGTGGTTTTTTCCCCCTGGGGTTCTTGAGAGGAGGATCCCAGTTCCCAGATTCCCCTGGATACTCGGGGTCACAGCTTCTCCCCAACACTGGAACGGGAGACCTTGTTTCAAAATATGCATTGCAATTCTTGGAACTTCTTGGATAACATTTATTCTTTTTTTTTTTCTCTCCTAGACTTAAAGCTCACTCTTCTTCCAAAACCTCCCCGGAAAGCCCAGATGGATTAACAGACAATGCTACGGCTCCACCACATGCTATTATTTAAAACACACTGAAAACTGAAGTCTTTCTTGGAGCCTGTATCTTACTCTTTTTTTTTTCTTTTTTCTTTGTATTCTGCCTGCATTTAACACAGTTCTGGCATTTTTATGTTTGTTTGTTGTTTTTTCAAGGGTGATCTATTCACTGAAAAAGGCCTGGACAGGTATCTAGAATATTTGCTTTCTATGTTCAGCTGTGCTTCTGGCTGGGCTGTGTGATCTTGGGTAAGTCATTTGCTTCTCTGTGGCTTGTGGTGCTTCCCAAGGACGCTCAGAGGATCCCATCAGTGATCTCGTCCACAGAGGAAGTCCAGAAGCACATCACCCACCAGTTATGTCTGATGAACAGCTGGCCCTAAAGGACTTCTGGCAGATAGGCCTGCAGGAAGGTATGGTGGTGACCTTTCCCATCAATGCCAAGCAGTCTCCGCCCAGTGCCACCAAAATAGTCCAAAGGAGGAAAAAAATTCACAAGCCCATGCTTTTACTCAAACCCTTGGCTTATTTGATGAATTCATTGATGTTTTCACCTGGATCTGAAGACTTGAAAGAAGACCTCAGAAAATCAATCTATTTTGATATTTGATTTAAGATGACTCGCACTGGGAAGGGGCAGAAAGGAGGTTTCTAGGATGATGCTCTTTCCCTTAATTTATCTTGGGGCCTCGTTAACGCAAGTGAGATTTGCGCTCATCGAATGATCACGGATGGTCACTTGGGATCTGCCTGCTTCACTGTGTACAAATTTGAGTTCCAAAGAAAACATTGTAAGCAAATTAATGATATGCAGACTAAGTATTTTAAGAAGAAATATATGAGTCTCTGCAGTTTATTATGAAATGCCTCAAAAATAAAAGTAATCTGACAGATGGATAAGGTACATGGACAGATGGATATTATACAATATTGCTTTGGCACATGCCTGCAATCCTTGAGACTTAGGAGGCTGAGGCAGGAGGATTGTAAGTTTGAGGCCAGCCTCAACAACTTAGTGAGGCCCTGTATCAAAATAAAAATATATTTGGGTTCAATCCCTGGTACCAAAATGAAATAAAATAAAAGTTGAAGGCAGAATCTAGCTGGTGGATGTACAGGTATTACCCTAATATCCTTTCAAATTCAGTGTATGTTGGAGAATTTTCATCAGATCATGATGGAAAAAAGTCTTAGTAAAAAAATAATCAGGAGCAGACCTTTTAGAAGGAGCACAACAGACTTTTCAGAGTACTCTATTTTTATATATTCTTCTAATCTATGGCAATAAAATGCCTGGAAGTAAAAAATGGAAAGTCTCTTTATTTATGGTTTTTATATATTTTAATTCACAATTTTTCTATACGGATACATCCCCCTCTTGCAAAGTCACCACAAGATGAAATGAAATGCGGCTTACGTGTGTCACTGTGCGGGTGACAAAAGATATTCACAGAGGAATATTAAGAGCACTTCTGATAGACAGCCGCAAAATGTTTTAGCCAAAAAGTAAATAGCAACTGGCCTCGGAGAGATAAATTTAATCCCAAATTTCCTGTCCCAGTAAAAAGAGAGGCAAAGGAAAAAGATTCAAAAGGTCTAAGTGGCCCAAGACATGTGAAGAAACCAATTTCTCCTTCCAGCCCAGATCCTCAAGGCTGAGATCATCACAGAATGGAATCAAGGAGAAAGTTGGCTGGTAGGGAATGAAGTTACTGGAAGGTTTGTAGGGAGGAGCTAGAGAGTGGGGGAAGCTGTAAAACCCTGTAGGTTTTTATTTCTTTACCAAAAGGAGAACATCAAACTCTCTTAGACTCAGAGTTACCCCCTGCCAACTGTCCCTCCTGTTGTTTGCAGAAATACTTAGTCAATGAACTGCATCTTCAAATATTTGTGAATAAGCAGATAGGATTGCCAATTGCTGAGTGAGAAACTTAATTCTTCTCCTGGGTCCAAGTGTACCACTTACGCTTAAAGAATGTGAGATTTAATTCATGCAATGCACTCCATGAGAATCCACCAGCTGCATCCAGTTGCCTAACACTAAGGGGGGTGCGGGTTGCAGGCACGCATCACACGGATGCTGTCCAAAGGGGTAAGAACAGGTGTCATCACCTCTAGGAGGAAGGATGATGCACACCCGTGTGCTAACTAAGAAAGGTCAAAAATATGTTTGCAAAGGTTAAACATCACAGGCTTTAGCTCAGCTCAATCAGAAGCAAGAGAACAAAAAGCTCTAGTCATTGTTTATTTTAACTTTCACATCTTTGCAGCACTGAGGAAGAACATCTAACCCTCTTTCATTAGCAAGACGATTTGTTAGTCAAAATACATATGTTTTACCTTATGCACATGCACTTCTGTGACTGATCGCTGTGCTAATTAAGGAATTCCCCCGAGGCAGTGGCTTCAGGTAAATAGCATGATGAAATATTATCGTACTCGATTCTCCAATTAGTAGCTTCTGTTACTTTCCAGGGAGATCCACACTCTCAGGACCATGTGGAGAGAAATCCCAACCACCTTGGAGATGAGACAGTCTCATCTTCCAGCCAGTCCCCCACCGAGTGAGCCTCCAGCTGCTACTCCACACTGGGAACAAAGTAGCATCTTCCTTTTCTCCTTTCCCTCTTCCTTCCTCCTCTCCTCCTCACTCTTCTTCATCTCTTCCTCTTCTAAATTACAAACACCAATGCAGCTGCCATACTGTTCATAAAAGTTGTGTTTCTGCCTCTTTGTTGACAATACCACTGTGGAAAGTGCTGGATAGATTTCCAACCCAGTGGAAGGGCACGTGATGGGTGATGTGATTTGCAGTGTGGTCAATGAACCGTATGAGGAGTAAACTTGGAAAGGCCCTTGAGGGATACTTCAATAAAATCTGCACACATTCTCCCATGGAGGTGAAACTGAGATGTCCCAGGGTACCTGCAAAAGGAGGAATGTGACAAGCCATGCCTACTAGGACACAGCATATGTCTTAGCTATTTCGCTGCTGTGACTAAATGACCTGACCAGCACAATTATAGAGGAGGAAAGGTTTATTTGAGGGCTCCTGATTTCAGAGGTCTCAGTCCATAGACAGCTGACTCCATTCCTCAGGGCTCAAGGTGGGGCTGGACATTATGGTGGGAGAGGGTGGTGGAGAGAAGCAGCTCACATCATGGTGATCAGGAAGCAGAGAGACTCCACTCTCCCGATGCAAAATATATACCCCTAGCCATGCCCCCAATGAACCACTCCCTCCAGCCATACCCCACCTGCCTTTAGTTACCACTCAGTTAATTCCATCAGGGATTCATTCACTGGTTGGGTTAAGACTCTCACAACCCAGTCATTTCTCCTCTGAACCTTCTTGCATTGTCTCACACGTGAGCTTTTGGGGGACACCTCACCTCCAAACCATAACAGCATATATAAAAAGCAAACACTGCTTTCAAATGTGAGGCTCATCATGAAGATCACAAGCACTCAAGTGATTATTTGTGATGAAGTGGCTTCTCAGAGGTCGTCCCTACATGGTATTCTCCAGAGTGTGGTGGGCAACCATTTTCTGCAAAAGGACCAGATAGCAAATATTTTAAATTTCTTGGAACAAAACGTTTTTGTTCCAACCCTTCAACATTGGAACTGAAATATGAACACTGTCCTAGGCAACACACAAAGACAAGGGCCTGTGTGCCAATAAAACTTTACTGGTAGATACTGAAATGTTCATTTTATCATTTTCATGTGTTATAAATACTGATAGTGTTTCTTGTGGTCTTTTTCCTCTTCAGTCCTTCTTATCCCTGGGTTGTACAAAAATAGGTAACTGTCAGAATTTGTCCCTGAGGACACAGTCTACTGTCCCCTGCTCTAGTTTGAGTAGCAGCTGAGGGAATTTATTTAATGATGAGTGATCAAATGAAGAGGATTCAGGCATAGCAGCGATGACTACCTGTCAATCGAACGTCGATTCTTTGCCTCAAGTGTGATGTTAGCATTTCTACTTTACTGATAGATGATAAAATAAGGGAAGGAGAGTTCAATAACCTCTCTCCAAGGTCACATAACTAGCACAGAGGAGCATGCCGGAATGATTTCAGAGATCATGTGCATCTCACTGTGCTAAATGGCTTCTCCTAGAAATGATTAATTTGAACCTCCTTGGGACTTTCCTGCAGACTGCTTTGTCCCTGGGTAAGAATATTCAGTGGACAAGGTTGCAGGTACCAAAAGGAGAGCAATTCTGTTTCTCATTACCTGTCCTAGAGAATGTAATATAACTGGAATGGTGATTGCAGCAAAATATCCAGAAATGGCAGGACTCGGGCTGCCCTGCCCATAGAAGAGCGACTTTGTTTTAGAAAGCCTATTGCCCTAACAGCTCACCTAAGGAATTGGAGATTGTAAAGCCAAGAGGAAATTTATTTGCTTGTCTGAACCTCATCGACGGGTATAACTGCTTTTCTGAGTTTAACTGCTGGTTTTCCCCTGAGCAAAAAACATACAAAGTACTGAGGAGATATGTAGTCTTAGTTCTTGGGCATGAGGGACACACACACACACCACTTCTTACAGGGCATGCCCAAATTTTCATACACATGAAATAGTCAATAAGAACTTTTATGTCTACACTGGAGGTCAGAATAGAGGAATGGATTGCTTAGAGTTCCTGCAGAAACCCTGAATTCTCACGGCGGTATATAGAAGAGAGGAGGGAATGGGGGCCAGGGCATTGCATTAAGAAAAATACAAACTCCCTGCATCATTCTCTCTACTGCTAATCCCTGAGTGGATTTCAAAGAGTTCACTCCAACCTGACCTCCTGAACCACTCAGATTCCTACCTGCCTAACCTCCTCTTGGTCCTATAAGGAATTGAAAAGGGTCGGTGAAAAGCCAATGATTTCTAGCAGGATGCAGAGAAATAGCTTGGGAAAAGAATTATAGAACAGAAGAATGGCAAGATTCCTCTGGGCTGGGGAAGGGCTACAGCTGGTTTTGGGGGGTTGGGGTTGGAGTGGAATTCCTCTACCATAGACTGCTTCCTGGGGCGCTTCCAAAGGCGCTGTCCAAGGTACTGACGCTGTAAAGTTGTTCAAAATTCGCTTTCTAGTGTCAGAGAGCTGAGAGCTGTTTGTATTTCAAGAAACCATTGAGGATTTCATGGGAAATCTGGGAATTGTAAGGGACAACTTGAACAGATTGGAACACAGATATCCTTCTAGATTTTCCATGCACAATTTTAGGGGCTGGGTTGGTTCCAGTAAGAATGGGAACATAACTTCCTTACCAATTCTCGGTAAGATCCGGATGGAGCCTGAGAGTCAGGATGAAGTTGCTGTTGAAGGAAATAAAGACACAAAGCTATCTGCACCTGCTCTCCCTATCTTGGGTCTGCAAGCTCCAGAACTCTTCGTTGCATTAAAATGTCTTTCTCAACTGTGGATGGTTTTCTCTCCAGAGCTCAGGTTGCTACACTGCACTTCCTCTCAGCCAAACCTCTTCCTTAGCTTGATGATCTCAGCTTTTATAACGTTCTTAATGCTTAACCCTGACAAGCAACTAGGCCAGGGAAATGTTAGGCTCACCTTCCTGAATTCATAAAACGGCTCCAGACATTCCTAGTGGGTTACTAAGATCCACACAAGGAGAAAAGGCTGCTAAATTCCTCCCTAGGACAATGTGTACCTGCAAATCTTTCAGCTGGTCACTGGGTGGGACCATCCATGCCTCTGACATGGTAGAAGGGTTAACCCTGCTTCATGAGCCTCAATATCAAGCTCCTTCACTCCTCCTGTGCCATTTCAATAAATATGGGCTCAAGTCAAGGACCTCAAAAGAGGAATCACATTTTGCTCCAGAGCAAATCGCCCAGTCCTCCTTCCAACAATAGGCACCTGTGTGCGTATAATATATTTCTCTTTGCGTGCATGTACACATTAGCAATTATTTTAATTCCATGTATTAAGGGTGATAAAATACAGCACAGGTAATCAACAATTGGCTGCCGTGGAGCCTGGCATGACTCATACCTTTCACACCAAAAGAACACTTTGATTCTTGGGTGGAAGGTGTTGTCTATGGACCTTTTAATTTGGTTTCATGACAAATTGTGCTGGGGGGAAAGAAACCCAAAAGAACCCAATGTGGTCCAAAGGAAAAGACTGAGGAAATAGCTATTTGTCTCAATAGGTAGAAATAAGTAGATTTTTTAAAAAGGCACTGATCTTAGCACACATGCAATGAACACATTTGCAAAGCCTTCAAAATATGTATGAAGTATTTTCTAATAAACTATCAAGGCAGTTACACATTTTTTTTTTCTGCTGTGTTTTTTAATTCTCGTCCGGATATAAGTACCAATTTTTTTCTTTTTTTTGGGTCAGTTAAGTGTAAATATATCAATGCCTATGTCAACGGCTAAAGATTCCACATTTTAGGAAGATCCATGTGGCCTGTATTCTGTCCTTGGGCTGTGACATTCACTCTGAGTAAGACACTGTGTCTGTCTCTTTAGGTTTCTCATTCTTTATCTGTAAAATGGGTGGTTGGCTAAATAATTTCTAAGGTTTCTTCCTATTCTAACATTGCAAGTCATGCATGTCCCTAATGACCTAAAGCACTCGCACAAAGGTCACACCTTTATCTGCCATCTAACTCAACTGCAACTTAGAAGAGAACGAAATCAAAGGCAAAGGTGAGTGTTTACTAATGTCTATCAAATATTGCAAATGGAAGTGTCTGCAGAAGTCAGGCTGGCATATGTAGGATTACCTGAGGACATAGAGCTCAGGCATTTCCTCTTCCCTAAATTGGTCTGATCATGAGCCTAGCACGAACATAATCAGGAGCTTAACATGAGGGTGTTAACAGCTACTGACAATTTGTAATTAGTGAACACCTGCTATATATGCTTGCTTGTTCCACATTAAACTCGAGCCTGCATCCCTGAGAACCTGAGCTCCCAGCGTGGTGTTAGCGCCGTCGCACTCATCCTCCTTATTCCCACAGGCCGCTCCTGTTCCACTTTACAACAGGCATATAAATGGGTGGAGTGAACCAGGAGAAGGGGTAGGCACTTCCAAGAACCAAAGAACACATGCTCTGTAGGTGGCCGTTTCCTCTCGGCTTGATGCTACTGCTACCATGTGGGAACGAAAATCTACTATTTCCATCATCACCTAGAAAATTGAGAAATGCAAACTTTTCTGGCAGATCTGATATTTCACTGATTAAAAGTGCATGGGTAAATAATAGTAGGCTAAAGAAAAATCAGTTCTGTTTTTATTTCAGCTCTGTCTGCATCCCAGATCAGTTCCTGCCCACCTGTGGCTTCATTGGATGCCACTAGGCTAAGGATGCCTAGATCTAAATCTCTAGGCTTCACTCTCACTCCTAAGCCTCAGGCCATATTTAATGATTTCCTGGGCATCTCCACTTTGGACATTGTAAAATTTTAGTGCACCAGTTTGAACACTGTTGGGGTTCTCCCATAGCGTCCAAGGAATTCAATCGTGAGCACAATGAAAGTGTGCAGTTGCTCCTGTGAACTACAATTGGTTTAGGGAAACATACAGCAGAGAATAGTATAGTCAGAGTTCGCATGCAATTGGAATACAGGACACGGAAGTTGGGGCATGGCAGCTGTGGTGAATATTGTTACATCAGAAGATATCAAGAGAGATGGGTGCAGAGGTTTGCAAGTAGGAATGGAGAAACCTTGCAGGAGATGTCCTGTGGGGTGGAGCTGGTGAAGTGATTACTGCCTTTAGTATCTGCTGAGCTATCGCAGGCTTTGAGAATTATTACCCTTAACACAGTAGAGTCCAAGGCGCAGAAAAAGAGTCAAAGTTAAAAGGAGGTAAATTTGGATTTATGTAAGGGTTAAACCCTGCTAGAAAGGTGTCTCATTATCAGGCTGCATGCATCAAGCACACTGCTAGCTCATCTGCTATTTAATAAATGTGCTCTCGAGTGTAAGGGCCTTGTTCAATAACAGGAATCACACACCACTCCAGAGCAAAGATCCCTGTCCTGCTCCCAACCAGGAGGGAGCTAATTTTCCATTTAGGCTGGAGTTCACTTTCTGTGCATTCACATTTGGCAATTATTTTAATTCTACCTACTTAAGGATTAAAATGCAGGTTGGGTCACTGGGAATTGGCTGGTGCATGTTCTCCAAACAAAAGCCAGGTTGGTTTGCGGTTTGGTTTCTCTCCTGACCAAAATCACAGTGTAACCTTGCTACCTGAGGCTGGAAATTGGTATAGAACTGCAATTGTGAAGAGTCCAACCCTGTAAACCCAAACCACCACCACCTGCCCTAAGATGCTTTCACACCTTAATGATGAGATTTAAATAACAAAGGGTTCAACCAGAAGGAAAACAAGGTTTAGATTTGTCAGAGAAGCAAAACAGAACAAAACAAAACAAAACAAAACAAAAAAACCCACATGTTTCCTGCTTCCACCAAACATAGAAAATTGAACTTATGCTTGCTTGGGGTTTTGTTCCTTAAAATCGGCTGCATGATTGTCAAAAGAGTCACATGTTCTGGAAGAATCCTTTGACCTTCCTGAGTCTTTCCTTAGTATAAGACTGAGTAATGTCAATTAAAACAAAAAGAAAGGAAGGAAGGAAGAAGGAAGGCTGGATGGAAGGAAGGAAGGACAAACTTATGCATTGCATGGGGCAGCGCTATCTCCCGCTGCTCAGGAGGATCAGAAGTTCTAGGCCAGTCGGGGTAACTTTGCAAGACCCCATCTCAAAATTAAAAAAAGGACTGGGGATGCGGCTCAGCGGGAGAAGGCTTACCTAGCAGGCACTAAATACTAGATGCAGGATGCCAGGAAGAACTCTACAGTTTCCACTGATTGGAGTTTAGATGCATTTTTGTGTCTTAAGATAAGCTTTAACATTTTCATCACAAATTACAGGAAACAGAAATGGATCAGGCACCTCAGGTTTCCCTATGTTCTCGGTATCAGAATTTAAGGGACTTGTCTGTCATGCCCCTTAGATGCCTTCCTCAGCTCTGCAGTCAAAATCACCATGCCTTTATTTTTTTCTTGGTACCAGGGATTGAACCCAGGGGTATTCGACCACTGAGCCACATCCCCAGTCCTATTTTGTATTTTATATAGAAACAGGGTCTCACTGAGTTGCTTAGCACCTTTGCTGTTGCTGAGGCTGGCTTTGAACCTGCGATCCTCCTTCCTCAACCTCCTGAGCTGCTGCGATGACAGGTGTACCCACCGCACCTGGCCTCTGACCATGCCTCATTAGAGATGATTCATGGAGCACATGCTTAAAGACCAGATGGTATACAACACACACACACACACACACACACACACACACAAAGATGACCAATTAGAATCACCTACGTTTATGCATGTATTGCTGACTGCTGCTAACTGCCACAGAAGGAAGAGCTAATCACTACACAAGCGTCGCTTTCATTTCACAAGGGTGCACAACCAATCTTTCTAGTCCACAAGTTCAGACAAGTACAAATTATCACACTGATCCCAGAACAAAGCGCTGGCCTCGCTAATTACGCTTGTACATATAGCATCTTTTCTTCTCTATCCCTCCAATTCATCTTGTCCCCAGACTCCTGATTCATCTTTCATCATTTTAATCTATACAATGACATATTTATACAGATAATAAAAAAAACACCTAAGTCATGAATTTTCTGTTCAATGATTTATTGATGACTATTGAAAAGGCAAGAATGTTGAAAATAGCATATTTCAAAAAATATTTTAGGAAAAATAATATTCATAAAGAGAAAAGAAAAAAAATATGCCTAAAGCAAAAAGTAGCAGATTGCTATTGGGCGGTTAGATCTTGTGCATTTTTGTCCAGTTTTTCTGGGTCTATGGAGAGGTCTCTGGAGCACAGCACAGAGTCTTAAAATGCATGGGGGCAGCAGCAGATTCTGCAGCAGGTCATCCTGCTAAAATGAATCCTTGGGGCTGGGCGTGGAGGCACACACCTGTAATCTCAGCACTTGGGAGGCTGAGGCAGGAGGATCGCGAGTTCAAAGCCAGCCTCAGCAACTTAGTGAGGCCCTAAGCAACTCAGTGAGACCCTGTCTCTAAATAAAATACAAAATAGGGCTGGGGATCTGGCTCAGTGGCCGAGTGTCCCTGAGTTCAATCACTGGTACCAAAAAATAAAATAAAATTAATAAATAAATAAAATGGATCCTTGGGGTCCCATCTCCAAGATGGGCCACAGACAGATCTCAAACCTGTTTACATCATTTGAACAATTTTTCTTTTTTGCTCCCGACCACTGGCTTAAGGATGCCCTAGTTTCCAGACTCACCTGGCTCTCCAGGACTCGGGCTGCCTTGCTTTAGCTAGCTGGCCTGTCTGCCCTGCCCTCAGAGGGATCCATTCATCTTCCTTTCCTCTGCAAGCCTTACTGAATGACTGACTTTCAAATCCCCCAATCACAGGGAGTGCTAATGGATGTTAATGGCTTTCCCCAGGTATTTAAATTTTAAATAGAGACTCCAGTCTAGGTACACTGGAGTCCAAAGGAATAAATATTTAATCATGTGAATTGCAGGGAAATTGGCGAAAGACATTTTAGAGCCAATGCTTTTTCCCTCTAGAGAGTCCTCACCATGTTAAAATCCCCTTTTAAAGCGGATCCTACAAATGACGTGTAAGCCTGAGCTGTTTCAATGTCTGGTCAGGGCAATGGCTCTCAAATCTGAGTGTGCCCAGGAATCATCTCAGGGAATTAATTATTTAAAAGACAGCCTTGTAGCCCTTTAGGGACAGATCCTCAGGGACTCTTTAAGGTTGAGTCAAGGAATCTGTGTTTTAAACAAGAAACATAGAAGATTATTTTCATGCAAGTTGTCCTGAGAAGGCACTTAGGAAATATCGGCCACCTGAAGGGATATTGGCACATCTGGTCAAGGGCTGGAACATAGAACCTAGATCAGACATGGACATGCATCTTTCTGTATGCTTCGTCCAATACCAAAGGGTTAAAAAGCATCAGATCTTGTAAAGAAAAAGCGAGTTCATACTATACCACTGTCATCATCACCATCATTACCAACATCACCAATAAACAGAAGGAAAACCCTTGAAATGTGCTCATGTGTGTTGGCACTGGTTCAAGGGTTTGCACAGACTAAGTTATTTTTTCTGCACACACTGAATCATTTTCACCTTCGCAACGTGGATGGATGCTCAGAGAGACCAACTGAATTATATTCAAGAACAAGTATGTAATCATGTTCCTAGCATTAAATATTGATATCAGATCATATGAACAAAGCTCTCCATTGAAGTCCCTGAGATGCATTCTGTGCACGTGTGTGTGTGTGTGAGTGTGTGTGTGAGAGAGACAGAGAGAGAGAGAGGTGTCCATTTGCACAGGGTCTATCAATCAATCTTGCCTTGACTGTTTTTTCCAAGTCAGCGACCTTATCTTTGCTTTGACTCCATTCAATCTCTTGTCATTTTCCCCTTTCTGGTGGAAAATAAGTATCCCCAAGTCTGCAAACCACTGTCTTTCCATTCCATTGCTCATTGTAAAGAGTTTGTGATACCCCAGGAGATGGACATGCTCTCAAATAATAGTGGGGAATTGTTTTGACTTACAGGGAATCTAAAGAGAGAAAATGTCCCTGCAGAGGAAAGTGACAGGACAGACCTCAATCGTTCTGAATGAGGGGGGCAGGGGCTGGGGTGGGGGGCCTGGTCCAGTCTCTCCTTTGGTTTCCCAGAGTGTCAGGGGCATGCTTGGATGCTGGTAGCAGAGGGGAAACCACCTTGTAAAGATTAAGGACAAAATGTGTTGTCACTAAACCCCTATCTATCTTGGAAATGCAAGATGGGGGGCACTTTTGTCCAATGAAGTGAAGACCAGAAATGGGTAAAAGGCACACCCTTAGAAATGCATCCAGGAGGCAATTAGCAGTGAGGACCTAGATCTCCTGTGCCCAATGCTGGGTGCTCAGAAAGAGCTGCTGAGGTCACTGCAGCATCTTCACTTACTCCACATGAGTTCTTCCTTGACTCTAGCTCAGTGTGCTCCCCAGTTCCTGCTCATTCAGGTAAGGACTGTGAGCTAAATGCACATGGATGGACTAGGAGAGAATCCATAGATTTGTTAAATTCAATTACAATGTGTTGGGCTTTGTGAATTTTGTAGGAATATTTGTAGAAATATTCCATCATTTCCACATGATGGAATATTACTCAGTTTTAAAGAAGAATGAGATTATGGCATTTGCTGGTAAATGAATGGAGTTGGAGAATATCATGCTAAGTGAAATAAGCCAACTGCTACAAGAGGTCCCTGAGTCACTCACCAGACAGTTCACAACAGCTTCAACCAACAGCGGAGAGCATGAGACTCCTTTTCTATGAAGATGGTTTGGATCTCCCCAGCCCATAGGTAAAGAGCAAAAGATACAAATGACCTCAGGAGAAGTCAACTTACCTGTTTCCTTTAAGGGATCATCAATGTCTCCTGGTTAAGGAAAGCACCTTATTTATTTTAGAAATCTCAGTATTTGTAGACCTTACAGACTCACGTTTCTTCACTTGTAACTTATTTGCTTGCAACACTAATCAAGGGTTTTGCACCCGATATTGTAGTCATCAATAAGTTGTCAGTGCATAAAAATTCATATCAGAAGATCAAACACATGAAAAATGAAGTAAACATCAAAAACATTCCAGTTCTCCCTGTATTTTGAGTTTATGGTGACACTCAGAAAAGAGGAACTTATTTGTTCTCTAGGTATCTGGAAAAAATATTCTTTTTTGTTTTTCAAAATATAAGGGATTTTCCAAGACAACAATGTACATATATTTCACCAGGTAAGTCATTCAGAAGTGTTTTAGCAGGTAGCTAATTTGTAAGACTAAAGAATGAAAATCACAAATCCATTTAAATGAATTTTTATAAGTAATTGTCATAGCTAAACTATGGAATCAACCTAGATGCCCGTCAACAGATAAATGGATAAAGAAATGTGATATATGTATATACACACACATATATGTGTGTGTGTGTGTATACATACACACACACGATGGAATATTACTCAGTTTTAAAGAAGAATGAGATTATGGCATTTTCTGGTAAATGAATGGAGTTGGAGAATATCATACTAAGTGAAATAAGCCAAACCCAAAAAACCAAAGGCTGAATGTTTTCTCTGATATGTGGATGCTAATTCACAATAAGGGGGTGGGAATAGGGAAGAATAGAATTACTTTATATTAGGTAGAGGGGAGTGAAAGTATAAGGAGAGGAAGGATAGTAGAGTGAAACAGACATTATTACCTCATGTACATGTGTGACTGCATGACCATGTGATCTGCAATATGTACAATCAGAAAAATGAGAGATTACTCTCCATTTATGTATGATCTATCAAAATGTATAAATGCATTCTACTGTTGTGGACAACTAATTAGAACAAGTAAAAAAGAAAAAAAGCAACTGAGTGATTACTGGAAAAAGTACTTTTGTAAGTGTATATATGTATATATGTGAGTGTGTGTGTGTGTGTGTGTGTGGTATTTATGCATATATATTGTGTGTCTATATACACCTATACCCATGTAAACATAAGCACAATATGCATACATCTGTGCATAGACATAGGTATGTTTGTATCATTTAGCTCATCATGTCTGGGAGAAGATACCACTGTTTTTAGACATTTATGGTGGTCCCTATGGAAGGACATTTAATTTATGAATTCAAGGCACTGGGGGGCATCGGCTTGAATCTGGGTATCTCACCATGTAAATTCTGGGGTCTGCCCACTCTCCCTATACTGTCCCAGTCACCCCCAACAGTGCTGCCATGACAAGTGGCTACAGAGTCCATGGGCCCTGCACAGCTGGTGAAGCCACTTGTCCTTCAAGGGACCATGTTATGGTTTAGATACAAGTTTTCCCCAAAAAGCCCACATCAGTCAATGCAAGAATGTTCAGAGCTATGTGAACTGGACTTTGAAGAATAAATAAACACATTGGCAATAACAACTGCAAAAAACTTAAAATACAAAAGAATGTTCAGAGTTGAAATGATTAGATGATGAGAGTTATAATCTAATCCATGGATTAATTCACTGATATGGATTAACCCGGGGGGGTAGCTGTAGGCAGGTAGGTGTGGCTGAAGGAAGTAGGTCACTGTGTTGTGCCTGAGGGGTTTATATTTTGGCCCTGGTAAGCACAGTACTCTCTCTGCTTCCTGGTGGCCATGTCCTGAGTGGCTGGCTCTCCTCCTCCATGCCTTTCCGCCATGATGTTCTGCCTCACCTTGGGCCCAAAGCTATGGAGTCGCCTGACCAAGGACTGAACCTTTGAAACCATGAACCAAAATAAACTTTTCTTCTTCTAAATTGTTCTTGTCAGGTCTTTTGGTCACAGTGATCTGTGACCAAACAGGCTATGGTAAGGAAATGAAAAAATACAGTAAGAAATGCTATCGATTGCTCAACAGGTCAATCTCCCCTAGAACTTCTAAGCCTCTTCATTGGCAATTTGTAGCATCCTGCCCCACGTTATAACTGGGAATGTTATCTGACATTGTTATCACACGTTCCTGTTTTGCCTCCTCCACTAGATTATAAAATCCTTGATTGGAAGACTGTATCTTGCACTTTTCCCCATTATCCTGAATATTGAAGATCAGGCTCTGTTCACTTGGGTCTATCAACTGTCAAATGGCAGCTTCATTTCCCAAAAGCACTCCTTTATACATATTATGCTTTAGCCCCATTTCTTGTGTCACATACAAATTTGAATCTGCTTTCCTATTATGACCGAAGCCACTGTAGAAAATCTAGAAAATGGAAAACAGAAGAAAAATGGAACATCCCTGTAAGCCTACTACCCGAAGATAAAAAATGTTAGCAAATTAATCAATTGCTGTTCTTTAATTTTTCCCTTAGGGTTCGTTTTATAAAACCAGCATGAAATTTTATGTTCAGATATTCATTATATTTATGTACATTATGTTTCCAGCACCACTCTATGCCCTTAATATCATTCTAAAATGTGTTTTTTTAATAGATGCATGGTACTTTGTTCCATAAAAATCCTGTAGTTCTCTCTACAATTGTGATTTTTAGGTTATTAATATTTGTTGCAGCCAAATCAATGTTTATAGCAGCTCAATTCACAATAGCTAGACTGTGGAACCAACCTAGATGCCCTTCAATAGATGAATGGATAAAGAAACTGTGGTATATATACACAATGGAATATTACTCAGCCATAAAGAAGAATAATATTATGGCATTTGCAGGTAAGTGGATGGAATTGGAGAATATCATGCTAAGTGAAATAAGCCAATCCCAAAAAAGCCAAAGACCGAATACTTTCCCCAATAAGTGGATGATGATATAGAATCAAGTTGGGGGGTTTGGGGTGAGAGAATAATGGAGGAACTTTAGATTACATAGAGGGAAATAAGGGGGGTATGAAAAATGGTGGACTGAGACAAATATCATTACCCCATGTACATGTATGATTACACGAATGGTGTGAATCTACATCGTGCACAACCACAGAAACAAAAGTTGCACCCCATTTGTGTACAATGAATCAAAATGCAGTCTGTAAAAATAAAAAATAAAAAATAAATTTGTTAAATTTGCTTTGACAAAAACAAATTGAACTGACAGAATTGCACAAACCTCTGATCATTCAT
>JAJEJO010003607.1:82999-105242 GCA_020662805.1 Glaucomys volans | reverse complement strand
TTTTTTTTGCGGGGCTGGGGATATAGCTCAGTTGGTAGAGTGCTTGCCTAGAAAGCACAAGGCCCTGGGTTCAATCCCCAGCACCGCAAAAAAAGAAAAAGAAAGCACAAGAGAATGCCTATCCTGCTTATACCCTGGTCAGTCCTGAGCACCACCATGTTTTCCAGTCTTTGGCGATTTGATAACATCACATTCATTTATGTGTCTGACCTTTGCTCATCTAGTTAACTCTTCCAGCATCTCCTTTCCCTAATTCTTCATTTGCACAAAACTACCCTCAAGGCAGGTTCCAAATCATCTGCACATTTCTGAATCCTTGCCCAACCTGGTTGATCTGCTTTCTACATATTCTCATTAACATGTGTTCATATCTCTATTACAACATGTGTTATCGTCTGACTCGAATGAGGCTTCATTTATGAATTTTTCTGTATTACAAATCTTTAAAGGCAGAAATTATCTTTCACTTATCCATCTTTTGCTTTGGCAACTTAATAAGACAGTAGGTGCTGAACCTAATGGACGTTTGATACCTAAAGCAGGTGAGATAACTTAGAGTTTCTTAAAAAAAAATTAATCAGGCTGGGGATGTGGCTCAGTTGGTAGAGTGCTTGCTTTGCAAGCGCAAGGTCCTGAGTTCAATCCCCAGCACCACAAAAAAAAAAAAAAAAAAAAAAATTAATCATTTATTCATTTAAAATTTTAGTGCCTGCTAAGAACCCATGTCTGCTCTGAGTCAAAGATGAGTTAAGCAAATGACAAATAAATGGCAATCAAAATCAGGAAGGATCTCTGCAATCCAAGATACTTTGTCCTTTGGGTGAGGTACACAACCAACCAACCAAGTGAACTGAAATTATAATAAGGATCAGTGTTGTCAAGAAATGATTTGTCGTTGAGTTATGAAAGTTTCTCTGAGGAACTAATACTGGAGATGAGATCAAAGCATGTTCAAGAGCAAAAAATGGAGAGAAGTAACCAAGAACCATTGCTTTCCTGTCCCAATATGGCCACCAGATCTCCTTCTCCTTGCAACAGGTGATTTGCTCAGGTGACCTTCACATAATCTCCCCTTCCCCAAACACACACACACAAATTGGCAAATCCATTCTACCAAGTATCTAAGGAGTGTTACACAAGAGCTTCACTTTGGCCGTCCTTTCTCAGGATCGAATTTCATCCATAATCATCACACCTCCTTGGCCCTCAGAGACTTCACATAATGCAGTGGAAAACCAGAGTGTTCATTCATGGTCCTTTATCAACTCAGGAAAAAAAATGCTTCCTACTTCTTTGTCTGCTGGATGGGCTGAGTCTCTGTCCTATTCAGTATGAACTGCCACATCCCAGACACAAAACAGATCAATATGCCCTACCCCCATCAGTCAAAGGACTCAAGGTATTCCAATAATTAAGCAACAACGTGTGCTCAGAAAAGGCAATATCCCCAACGATTAGTGTTAAATTTAATTAATTACCTCTAAAATAAAATGACACATAAACTTGGTAATTAAGAATAATTCTTAATTAAGGAACATTTGACAGATAGGCAGGAAAGACGAACGGGATGGAAAATGGCTGATTAAGATGGGGAATTAAGCACCTCATCAAAGACATTAGCCCTGTTGTGTGCTTATTGAATTTCCATGGCATCCAATGAACTGAAATTCAAAATGGATATGGAGGGGATTTTAATACCACAAATGTGCACTTTGGCGGTTTAATGTAAGAGGGGATATTTGTAGCCTAAATGACAGCTGCGTGTTTATCATCTTGATCCCTCAACTATAGAAAGGGAGCCAGTTGGTTGGGGAGTTACATCTGTTGGCTTTCCAAGGCATGAGCAAAGCTGTACAGCTTCAAAGACTTCATGGAGGCCTGCCTCATAGTGGACTCCAGTCTTTTCCATCAGAGGCATTTGAGGAAGTTTCTTAGCTCTCTCTTGTGCCTGACATTCAGAGGAGCTGAGTGCTATCCCATTTCCTGTTGGTAAGTCAACCATACAAACATGGCCTGAAGAACCTTGGGTAATAGAAGATACAGCATAGGAAATAAAATGGAAAGATTCACTGCAAACAAGGTCTTCCTGTGCTAGAATATTTCTTGTGATTCTGGCTAATGACTTCATGCAATTCCCTGTGTGGCCCCCAGACCATCTCTTCCATCCTCACAGAACAGAGCTCAAATAAAAACAAAAGAGACCACTGAAAAGGGTCAAAAACGGATAGAATTTTGCTTTGGTTTTTTTTCAGCAGTTACTTAGTTGAACACAAGGTGTAATGTTTTCCACTGAAAAGAGAAGTTAAAAAATAATATTTTGTGGGTGCAGCTGGTGCACACCTGTAATTCCAGCAGCTTGGGAGGCTGAGGCAGGAGGATGAAAAGTACAAAGCCAGCCTCAGCAACTTAGTGAGGTCCTAGAGGAACTTGGCGAGACACCCTGTCTCCAAGTAAAAAAAAAATAAAAAGGGCTGGGGATACAGCTCAGTGGTAAAGCTCTCCTGGGTTAAATTCTTGTACCAAACATTCATACATATATGCGTACATACATACACAAATATTTTTAAGGGCTAGGTGAGAGTAATTGTAACCAAACCAAAAAAAAACTTTCTTTTTTTTTTTTTCCCAAACAGGGCTGAATAACAATTTCTTCACAAAAGTGGAATTACAAACTTTGAAATATTGGAAGAATTTATATAAAGTACTTTAACATGAAAGATGGTGGAATGAGACAGACATCATTACCCTGTGTACATGTATGATTACATGAATGGTGTGAATCTACATCGTGCACAACCATAGAAATGGAAAGTTGTACCCCATTTGTGTACAATGAATCAAAATGCAGTCTGTAAAAATAAATAAAAAAGCTTTGTAGCAAATTAAAAAAAAAATAAAGTACTTTAACAATAAAAAAGAATCACTTCTTTCCCCCAAATAGTATTAAAACAATCACTAGAGAAAGAATAATACTAAGTATAGTAAAAGAATCATCAATATACTCTGGAATGGGCTGCTAGGAAAAATGCACCCCAATTTTTTTCTACCTTAAATCCTTGATAGAAAAGCCTCTAGTTTTTAGAAACAATCACAGTAACCCCAGTATGTTGGGGACATACCCATTGATCTGCATTTCTGAGGTTTTATATGCTAAAGAGATTTGGTGACGGTTAATATTCAAGTTCTCTGCTAACAGAGCGATTAAATGTCTTCCATTTCCATAATATAAAACATGCATTCTGTGTTTGTCGCAAATGCCACGGTTTCTCATTTGTACATTTGCATATAATAAGCTGCATTTTGGGGAAACCTGTTATTTTTTTCTTCTTCTAACATTCACTCTGTTTCGTTCCAAGCTTAAGCATCAGCTATTTTAAAAGTTCACTTTGATTTTTCATTGACGAGTGTGCCTGCCTGCTGCCTCCACCATCTGCTGAGAAGTTGGAGTCAACTGTTTAAGATGCTTGGAACAAAACCTCGCCATGCGCCCTGACATTCGAGGATGCTCAACCCATCTCCATAAAGCCGATGTTGCTTCCTGGACAGGGACTAGTTGTAAAGTGAGTGCGTAATGTGCTTGTGATTGTAGGACTCGCCTTTTCTCACATAATTTCTGCTCCACCAAGAAGGCATTATTGAATTAATCGAATCTGGTGTGTTAATCCCCAAACAGTTATCACCTGTTACTGGATTGAAGTTATTTGATGTGCAGTTTATTCCTTAGACAGACACTTAGTTGAAAAACCCAGAATGCAGTATTCTCTGAAGAGCTCATTTGCAGTTGACTGACCATGTTCAGGTAGATGCCCCAGCACCCACAGCCTCTTTGAACTGAGGACAAACACCACACACTATTTAACAAGCTTGTCCACTTAGCATCTTCCCTGGATGATTGGTTCTTTCATCAATTTCTCATCACTTTTAAAAAGTGAGTCTTTTTTGTTTCTGAAGTTTCCAACAAGATTGAAAAATAGCATAAAGAGCATCAGGAAGGTTTGCTCATCAAAACATTTTCTTTTACACTATCAATTCTGTAAACCCCATCATAAGACTCCCATGTGTTTTCTTTTCCCTAGACTTCTCATTTCCAGCCTGGCCAACTCTAACCCATCTGTACTCCAGGTCTACATCCAGTGAATCCCTGTTCCCTGTAGCTTTGCCCGGCATCTCCCAACAGCATGGGTAGAATTACCCACTGAGATCCACTCTCAGTGAGTCACATCTTCAGCTCTGATGATGAGGTGTTTGGTGCTCAGGATCCAAACTTCCTTAAAATATGATCGTTAAGTTCTAGGCAGGGATAAAAATAGTCTAAAAATATCAACAATAATTTATTCAGGCAATAATCGTTCAGTGCATTATTTTAAAAAGGAACCCAACAGTTAAAGTTCACGAGTTTAAACCTTGAACATTTTGGTCTCACTCCTTTAAATCTTCTAGGACTCAGTTTTAATGTTGGTATAAAGGTGACTCTCTAACTTGTGGCATAGGGGTTGATAGGAGGAACCGATGAGATCATGGATGGGATAAGCTTAACGCATTGCTTGGTACAAAGAAAGCATTTAAAATGTGCTAATAAGTAGGAAGAACAGTGGGTATTTATGTGGTTAGTGTTGCCTTAGACCTAGGACTCTGTAGGCTGCTTTCCTATTTGGGATTCTGAGCCTCTTCTCAGAGAGGCAACCTTGCTTGTTCACTCAATGTGTGTCTACAAAGCACATACCGAACTAAGCACGGACCAAACACCAGATATCATCCTCTGGCTGGGCACCCCCCAGAGCCTAAGTGGTTTTCCTGACCTCACAGAGTTTTTCTTTTTAGGAGAGCAGAAGAAAACAGACAATAATGGAAACATAAATGGACAAGGTAATTGGAAAAAAAGGAGGACACTTGAGGAAGCTTGGGGTGGCGGTGGGTGTGGGCAATTTTAGGAAGTCTGAGACCTTGGTGAGAACTCGTCACTGAGGTGAGAGCCCATCTGTGAGACAGAACCTAGCACTTCAAAATCTGGGGGAAAGACTCCCAGAAGTGGGAAGAGACAGAACAAAGCCCTGAAGGCTGAGATGTCCTGGAATGTTCTAGAACCATGCTGGAGTGGTGATTAAGCCAGAAGACAATGGGTTAGGGAATGAGCAGCAGGGTCAGATCCAGTGGAAAGAACTCTTCTTAAAAATATATGGTGGATTGAGCTGCTATAAACATTGATGTGGCTGTGTCACTGTAATATGCTAATTTTAAGTCCTTTGGGTATAAACTGAGGAGTGGGATAACTGGGTCAAAAGGTGGGTCCATTCCAAGTTTTCTGAGGAATCTCCACACTGCTTTCCAGAGTGGCTGCACCAATTCACAGCTCCACCAGTAATGTATGAATGTGTAGATAAATGGAGGGAATCGGAGATTATCATGCTAAGTGAAATAAGCCAATCCCCAAAAAACAAAGGCGGAATGTTTTCCCTGATAAGTGGATGATGATTTAGAATTGGGTTGGGAGCTTGGGGGGTGAGAGAAGAATGGGGGAACTTTAGATTATCTAGAGGGAAATGAGAGGGGAAGGGGGCAGGGGAAGGAAAGATGGTGGAATGAGACAGACATCATCACCCTATGTACATGATTGCACAAATGGTGTGAATCTACATCGTGCACAACCATAGAAACGAAAATTTGTACCCCATTTGTGTACAATGAATCAAAATGCAGTCTGTAAAAATTTTAAAAATAAGAAAAATAAAATAAATGGTGGAGTGGTGGCTCAGTGGTAGCATGCTTGCCTGGCATGTGGCATGTGTGAGGTCCTGGGTTTAATACTCAGCACCATTTATAAATAAAGAAAATAAAGATCCATTGACAACTAAAAAAAAAAAAAAAATCCATTTTTTTTTTCTACCATGAGACCTATGGGAATTCTGTAAGTACCATGATTATCTGCTGCTGTCTAACGCCTGCTCCAGGACTGAGTCTCTGTCAGTTCTCCTCCTTCTTGCATCTGGGCTGGCTATGTGGCTACATTCCATTGGAGGGTCAGCTGGGCTGGAAGGTCTCAGAGGACCCCACTCAAATGTCTGGGCTCTGCTAGGTGACCCCAGGGCCCTTCCACAGAGCTCTCATCCTCCCTCGGCCAGATTGGCCTCCTTCCATGGTGGTCTCAGGACAGTGTCTCAAGAGGACTCAAGTAGAAACTGCCAGTCCTCCTAACGCCAAGCCTCAGAAGTGTCCCTCTGCTGCCTTCTCCCTGCCAAAGCAGGTCTCGAGTCCCACCAGGAAAAAGCGACAGGGAAAGGCAGGAGACCACACAATGGCCCACGGTGGAGTCACATGGGAAAGGGGCGTGCCTGCCTGCGTGGGAGGACTTGAGGGTCACAGTCTATCGTCTCTCTCAGGAACAGGTCCAGTCTGTCTGGGTTGAGGGGGTCCTGGCAGCAGAGACCCAGATGTGATGTCAGAGCAAAACCAGAAACAGTGTCACCATGACTAACAGCCTATTTTCCTGTCTCCAAAATTAAGCAGGTAGAGGTTTAATGACCTCCCAGCATTGCCCAGTTATCAAGGCTGGACATTTCAACCCGGGTAATCTGTCTACTGATGGTTCACTTTTAATCAAAACATTCAACCCCTTCTTGCTCTATTATATAGACAGGAGAGAATAATAAATCTAATGCTTTCCACAGTAGAAATACCGAAGTCCTTTGGAAACTCATTTGCCCTGTCACCATCCTTTGAAAATCTATTGTGGTTCTCAGACTCCATTGAAGTCTCCTGATGATGTGATTCTCAACCCACTAGAATGAAAGCTCTCTTAGGGTAATGACTAGGTTTTCATCATCTGTGCATTTGTGTCCCCAGGACCTGAAACAGTGGGTGACCACTTCACAGCGGACTTCACACGACTATTACTGATTTAATGAATTCAAATGTTGCAGAGCTAATTAAGGGTGTTTTCTGCCTTGGGCAATGGGAAGTTTCATATTTTAAAATTTTTATTTCTTGTGAGAAAATTGCCTCCGGGATTCTTTTTGGAAGAAAAAGCGAGACCAGATAAAATAAATCAGCAATGTCTTATCTGGAAAAAGTCAATGGTGATCATAAAAGAGCCAATTATTAGACTATGATCTAGAAAGCAAAATGGCGGCTCCCTGAAGCAGGTTGGTGCCTATTACGTGCATTTTCTTAACATCAGCTCACAAATCAGATCTTACTAATAAAATTCTCCTAGAATCATAAACAATGGCTTAAGCTCTCCTACAGACACAAGACTCTACATGTAGGTAAAAACCCCAAGGATGTGAAACCAGTTCCTCTAAAATCAAAAATAAGATGGTAAACTGAATTGGGAAATCTAAAGAGGAAGAGTATCAATTGGCCTGGAAAACAAGATGCTTCATCGTGATTCTTTGTCTAGGAAAAATTATAAAATATGGTCATGAAAATTTGTTCTGTTGTTAGTTAGGGTGTGTGTGTGGTCTGAACTTCTTCATTACAGGCTGTATTCTAACTTCATAGTAAATCCCTTCAGATGGATACTATCTTTAATAGCAGATGACATTTTTGAAGAAGCAAGGTTGTGCTACAATGACATTCAGGAAAAGGCAGATGCTATGGGTGTCTCTGGCCCTCTTGGTAAGCCTTCTCTGTAGATTGTGGGAAGGCAGGTGTCCGCCATATGCATTTTCTCCCTCATACACCAACTGTCCAGCTGGAGACCAACATGGGAAGCCTTACTATTTCATCCACTGGGATGGATACAGAGGTACTAACATGGGAAGTCTTACCATTTCACCCCCTGGGATGGATCCAGAGGTAGTAACATGGGAAGTCTTACCATTTCATCCACTGGGATGGATCCAGAGGTACCTTCAGTTTCTCACCACACATCTATCCTCATATTTTCTCCTGAGAGGTCCTAGAACAGCCACCTAATTAGGTTGAAGCTCATACCATATGGATTTCCTCTATCAGAAATAAAAAAACTGTGACTTGCAATTTTTTCACTCAGGTCTTCCCGAATGAGCAGATACTAACAATTACCAACTTTAATGAAAAAGACTCAAGTTGTGGCAGAGATGCCAGACTAGATTTCCCAACATCAATCTCTAGAAATATTGATTCTGAGTCCCTGTTTGTAGTTTTATTGCTCTATATGATTGTGTTGATTGTTCAGAGTGGGTTGTGGGTACTTCTCTTCTCTATTCAGATGCATCCTGAGTTGGAAAATGAATTTACATGTTCAAAACGCAATCACAGAAAAGACACCCTGTTCTCTAAATGACAAATGCATATGAAGTTCTGTGTAAGTTCTACTTTGTATCAGCCTAGTGGTTGCATGTTTGAAAACATCTTGAAAGGATCTATTGATACAGTTTCAAACATGCAACTACCAGGCTGATACAAAGCAGAACTTGCAGAGAACTTGGTTAAGAACAGGAAATTCACAAGAATGATGCAAGAGTATCAGAATTAATATTTGCAACACCAACCGATCAGATTCGTCTTTTAAAACACCAAGGTCTTTAAGAAAGATGTCCTACATCATCAGCCCCTTGAGGAACTGTGGATAAACACAAAATAATTACATCCCAAGAGATGAAATACCACAAGCTGGCCCCCCGAGAGAGCGCTTGTTTTGATGTTAGAGTGAAGAATGGGTGTTATTGGTATTTCAAAAGGAAATCTCCCTCGAAGCAGGCTGCAATAAAATCTGACATACAGATTAAAAAGGCGATTAAATATGAATGAAGCCCAACCCACTTGCAAATCAAATGCCAAGAAGGAGACATTTTTCTTCCAGAGAAAGTTAGTTTCGCTCATCACATTCTATTACTTTAAAACAACAAATCTGTTTGTGTTATTGCATACTAAGCATGAACTTGACCTTTGCAAAGCAAACTGGTTACTAAATAATGCATAACTGTGATATTTCTCCAGTTCCAAGAAAACCTGGAGAACGTCTTGCATGAGAATTTCAATGTGCAATGACAAATGTTTTCCTCTGATAAGTTTTGTCTGAGTTCACTCTGGGTGCCAGGCATGCCTGGGGATGGGACTAATGACTGCAGAGCTAGGAATATCAGGAGGGGGCGTGTTCACGGCTCACTGTGATAATTTTGATATGGGTTTTTATATGAAAAGTACATGACTATAAATAAAACTTTCCCAACTTACTGATCATAAAAATGTGGATTCACAGAAAACCCAAACTTCATTGGAGAAGGAAGAGAAAGGCTGATAACTTCAACATCCCCCAAATGGGGTCATATACAATAGTCACAAATGCAATAAGTGTTTCTACTCAGAAATTTAAATATAATTCTGGACCTCCCCCCCGCACCCAAAAAAAAGCTCATGATTGGTTGAGAAATCACAGAATTTTTCCTCCAGAAGGTTCTTAGAGGACATATGTTTTTTCTTTTATTGAAGACTTTGCTGGTTTCATCTTTCTCTCTTTTATTTTCCTCAAATGACATCTCTATTGGGATATATATAATTCACCTAACATGCAATTTACCTATTTAAATTTCAGTGGTTTCATGGTTATGCAATTACCACCACAATTAATTTTAGAATATTTTTCTATTCTCCCAAAATACCCTGCATTATGTTTTCGAGGTTCATCCATATTGTGGCATATATCAGAACTTCATTCCTTTTTATTGATAAACAATATTGATTTATTGATATACAACACTGTCTTCATGCATTATCAGTTGGTGGCTATTTGGGCTGTTTCTTGTCTTTCTTCTAAGAATTCTTTCTTCTCCTATTTCTCCTTGTTACCAAATTGGGCTCTTCAAGGAAACACTTTTCTCTTTGCTCTTTAAAATTCTGGTTGTAGAGCCGGGCACGGTGGTGCACGCCTGTAATCCCAGCACTTGGGAGACTGAGGCAGGAGGATCGAGAGTTCAAAGCCAGCCTCAGCAACTTAGTGAGGCCCTAAGCAACTCAGTGAGACCCTGTCCCTAAATAAAATACAAAGTAGGGCTGGGGATGTGGCTCAGTGGTGGAGTGTCACTGGGTTCAATCCCCAGTACCAAAAAAAAAAATAAATAAAATAAAATAAAAAAATAAATTCTGTTTGTAGGTTTGTCATAAGCCCCCTGTGTACCTTTACTTTTCTTTCTCTTCCAGACTTCATTTATTTTCTGGGCTTCCAGGAGACTTACAAGTCTCAAGCAACAACCTGGAGACCGCTCCTGCCTGCACTTCATCCCCAGATGGGTTCCTCCTAGCTATGATCATCCCGTCCAAATCTCTTGATCTTAACAAATCAGACCAGCATCTGACTATTCAGACATGCCTAGCACATCTTCTTGACTCTTCTTTCTCCCTCACTTCAGACCTCTAGGATCTCCAAGCCATGCGTAATTTACCTACCAAGATGTCTTGACTCTCCCTAATCCATCCATCACCCCTAAACTCATCATTTACATCTATTCCACACCACTGACCTCTCCCCTCATTTTTTTGGATTCTAGAGCCATTCATTTTAGATTATTTAATAACTCACTGACATTTAAAGAAACAAAATCCAAGCTCCTCAGCAGAGTACCAAAGGCCCCCATGAACTTGTCTCTTCATTTCTCTAACCTACCTCCAACCACGCTCCCACAGGGGGCCTTTAGTGTAGCCACATTAGGCTCTTTGTAGGTCGTCAATAGTGCTATGATCTCCTCCTCTTATGTCACTGGTTGGGGTAGCCCAACAACAGAAGGTATCCTACTTCTGTTGCCTAAATTCACATTGTCATTGAGGCAGAGACTCCTTAGATTCTTATCCAATCCTTTCCCCCTTCATGATGGATCCAAGGCTAGACCCCATTTCCAAGACTCTCTTGCAGGTGGGTGGAGCCACATGAATGAACTCCAGCCATTGGATCACACGTGAAAATGATCTATGCCTAGGTCATGAAAGTCCCCTGTACAATATTATGCTCTCTTTCCTGTGTTCCCATTTAGTAGCTGGATGTCAATGTTGAAAACCTGTGATCTTGCAAGTCACACCCTGAAGATAAGCCTGCATGCTTGAATGACTACCAGCCCACAGTTCTTCCTGCTACTCTCCTCCACTGAATCTTCCATGAGAACTAAAACTTGGTATATTGAGCCTCAGATTTGAGCACTAACCCAAGGCTGCTGTTAATGCTACTCATTGGGTGATCAGAAGGTCTTCATTTCTAGCTCTGCAGACTCCACTTTTGTGCATCACACAATTCTCCACCTTGTATTGTAATTGTGGTTTCCAAACTTATCTCTTTCACTAGCTTGTGAACTCCGTGAAGTCTCGGGAATTGGGTCTTTAATCTTTATAATCCACCATCTGCCATAACCATCCAGCATAGAAGTACTTGACAAGTGTTTTTAAAAATGAATTCAAGGTCCTCTCACACACCTTTCTCCACATCTCTTTCACTGGACTATGAAGAGAGGTTTTTAAAGAAAAGGTAGTAGTGGGGGAGGGGGTGTGGTATCTTTGTTTATCTAAATCTGCAAAGAGCTAGGTTAAACAAAGCATGTGTTTCCTTATTAGGAGTATGTTCCAATCTTCCACATGATAATGAGCATCATCAAGATGATGTTTTTTTTCTTTTCCCCAAAAATATTGGGCCACAGCTTTCTTTTTTCTTCACAGAAACATCTTGAAAGAATAATGCACAGAGCATATTTTGGAAAAAAACTGACCTTGACTATTATAAATATCACAGAATCTTACATGGATACCCAGAAATGTTTTATTTCCATCCTAGATACATAACTCACAGTGTCAACTTAAAGATTCAGGGTTTGATGAATGTCTGGAATAACTATACAAGAGGGTCCCTCCTTGAGGGAGGCCTAGCTTTGGGTTATTTTTCTGCCATGAGTAATATCATACAGAAGGAGAACGGGGAACTTGAAGATAAGCTATAACATGCTTTGTGAATTGCTTTTGGTGTCTTTGTTAGGTTAAGAATGAGCCAGAAAGACTACCACTATTATCTCAGCTAGAAGGATCGTTTGGAAGTCAATAATGGTGGAGAGGAAAACTAGTCCTAGACCTTAGCTCTGGATATGAGGTGTCCCCCCAAACTCCCATGTTAATGCAAAAATATTCAGAGGTGAAGTGATTGGCCTGTGAGAGCTGGAACCTAATCAGTCCATCCGAATTGGAATTGGAATGTACCTCCTGGGTGGTAACTGCAGGCAGGTGGCCTGTGGCTGGAGGAGGAGGGTCACTGGGGTGTGCCCTGGAAGGGTGCATCTCCCATGAATTCCTTTGCTCCTGTTCTATCTGTTTCCTGGCCACCATGAGTGGAGCAGCAACCTCCCAGCATGCCCTTCTGCCAGGTGTTTTTCCTCACCTGGGGCCCAGAGCAATGGCGTCGGCCAGCCATGGACTGAACCTCTGAGACTGTGAGCCAATGTGAACCCTTCCTCCTGTCAGTTGTTCTCACTGGGTATTTAGCTCACAGTGATGAAGGAGGGGCTAACAAACTCAGTTTCCTCAACTATAAGACCAAAACCTGCGAAGAGCCTGAAAGAGAACTTGACCCAGGCACGAGTTCAATGTTATCTACCATCATTATTAATTGAGCATTGAAGGGAAGACCAGTTGTGATGACCTTCAACAAGTCATACTTACCACTCTGGCCAGTTTTGGGGATCTCCTTATTTTTTATTAATTTTTTTCTTTATTATTTTTACAGACTGCATTTTGATTCATTGTACACAAATGGGGTACAACTTTTCACTTCTATGGTTGTGCATGATGTGGATTCACACCATTCATGAAATCACACATGTACACAGGGTAATGATGTCTGTCTCATTCCACCATCTTTCATACCCCTGCCCCCTTCCCCTCTCACTTCCCTCTACGTAATCTAAAGTTCCTCCATTCTTCTCTCACCCCCTATCCTGCTACCCCCATTATGTATCATCATCTACCACCACTGGTGGTGACACACAGAGGCAGGGATAATTCCCCAAAGAAGAAAATTCAATGGCATTTCAATCTGACCTTGGAATTCCAAATGACTTTCAGGTTTTAAATTCACCTTCTTAATTTGCTTGATACTATAATTTTAATTGCTTGGACACATGCCAATTAATGGCAGGGTTCAGATAGGCCTGAAGCAGACCCAGTGCAGAATCTGTCTAACAGGCACTACTGCCCTGAATTCTTAAAAGCAGAGTGAATTTATCCAGAGTAAAGTGTCCTGGCTATCTAAGGTGAACACATGCTGTTTATTTTGTGTAGTTTGCAGATTTATCTCTGCCCACATGAAATACTTATTTGATGTCATAGTGCGACTGAATCTACCACCCCCAATATTAGCACATCTTTCTTAAATAAAGTCCTCTATTACTTTTTCTTTTTTTAAATGTTTGGAGTAGGCTGCTGTAGTTTTATTATCACATATAAATCATCTCTGAGACCTTGGAAAATCTGCAAGTGCTCTGGTATTACAGTTTCCAAGATGTTGGATGTTTTTCACTGAACTGAGGTCAATCCTCTGCAGATGGCTCACAGCCAGAGAGGCCTGGGAAGAAATGTGAATTCCTGGGGCCACAAGGAAGCAGAGATTTGCAAAAGCCCACTGACTTTGCACCAAACTGTCATGCTACTTTAAAAGCCAATAAAGGACAACTGGAAATGGGATTTTTGAGTACAAGGTAGAGCTGAGAAAATAAAGCTCTTCAAACAATCCTTGATCAGGTTCCCAGGTTTGTGAATCTGAGCAAGAGCAACATTTTCAGAAATTCACATGTTGTCATATTTAATATAATGTGTTTCAAAAAGGGTGTGTGCACTGAGGGTGGATTCATGTATCGCCAGATCCAAAGGAAGCTGCTAAATAAGTACCTGTGCATATCAAATATATACTGGATACAAGGAGAAAATTACAGAGGATTAACTTAAAAACATTAAAATATATATTATATATGTACATATATAAGATATAATATATATGCATATATTTATATGTCATACATAAATATATGCATATATATTCATATGCATATATATCATATATTATATATTATATACCCATATAAATATATCTATATATTTACGTTATATAAATATTATGTATTTATACTATATAAATATATTTGTAAATATATTTATAATAAAATATATATGCATATGAATATATATGCAATCATATGCACATATATTTTATATATTTATATATATTATATATTCATATAAATATATTCATATGGATATATAATAAAACATATGTGCATATGAATATATATGCATATGTATGCATATATATAATATATAAATATATATATATGCATGCTCCTGACCTCAGGGTGACCATTTATATTGAGGAAGCCAAGTCAAGTGAGTAAAATATCAAATAATAATAATTAAGCAACAACTTAAAAATTAATGTAAAAGATACTATAAGCCAATCATTATAAGAGAAAAGCAACCTCACCGCAGACTAGCGGGTTACAGATTTGACCTCTGCTTCTATTTCTCTCTTCTCTCTCTCTTCCTGCTCCTGTCCCCCATACTGGAGATTGAACCCAGGGGTCCTCTACCACTGAGCTAAAGCCTCAGCCCTTTTTTATTTTTTATTTTGAGACAGGTTCTTGCTATGTTGCTTAGGGCCTCACTAAGTTGCTGAGGCTGACCTCAGATTTACAATCCTCCTGTCTCAGCCTCCCAAGCAGCTGGGATTACAGGCAATTACCACCATTTCTACCTCTTTTCTCCTATTTCTAACAAGTTTCTTATAAAATTTGATTCTTCACTAAAGAAGACTACCAATTTTGTCTTTAACGACACAAGTTTTCAATTATTTTTAACATATTCTCTCTGATGTTAATGTATTTTAAAAGCAAATACAATTAATGAGACCTGAAATAACTAATAACTCTGTGAATTTCCACATTAAATTTTTTTCAAGCAGTGTTTATTCCCATGGATTCATGACTTACATAAATGCTAACTCATGAATGCCTACAGCTAATCCCCTTTGTGACTAAATTCTAGAACCCTAAATATCCTCTGGTTGAGAGAGTGTAAATCTGTTGTTCAAAAGGATTAAAATTAAGAGCAAATGAAGCAATTCTGTCATTGTGCCCAAGTCTCAGTTCCTTCAGATAAAATCTGAATAAGGTCACTCACTTACCAGATTATGAGTTAAGATTACAAAAAATCGGTATCCCACTGCAAATGTCTAGAAGAGATTCAGGGTGGTCCCGATGTTCATGGTGAAAAGATTTTGCACTGCAAATTTCTATTAGAAATATAGGACAGTGCCAATATCCCTGGTCTTAGGATTTTTCCCTCCCCTATGAACAGAAGTATCAATAGATTTGCCTTCATATTTATGCAATTTAATTATAGAATTAAATGAGATACCACATAGCTTACTCAGCATAATATCCAGCATATTATTTAAAATCACAGCTTACAGTTATTGCTACAGGGGTCCTTCCTAGGGGCAAGCCATTTTTACGGCATCAGGGACATCTCACATGATCCAATCAAGCATCATAACAAGTTAGAACAATTGGACAATGTTATGTGCCCACTTTCTGGAATGTACTTTGTGGTTGGATGAACTGGGACGCTTTCATTTCAATGGTTGTCCAAAAAGAAGAAAGTGCCTAGTTAAAAAGAGGTTCAGACATTTCCTTCACAAAAACAGCTTTTCTTGCTGGGTGTGGTGGCGCACACCTGTAATAACAGCAGCTCAGGAGGCTGAGGCAGGAGGATCGCGAGTTCAAAGCCAGCCTCAGCAAGGTCAAGGTGCTAAGCAACTCAGTGAGACCCTGTCTCTAAATAAAATACAAAACAGAGCTGGGGATGTGGCTCAGTGGCTGAGTGCCCCTAATTTCCATCTCTGGATCAAAAAAAAAAAAATAGCTTTTCTTTCCCTCTAGAACACTTTGCTTGAAAAACCAGCTACGGCTGAATGCCAGTCTCCACGTCTTTCTTCCCAAACCACAGCACCTTAACCGTGCACCCCTGATGCGTGACGCCCCCATCCCAGAGGTGGACTCACAGGAGTCATGCTAACTGAATATGCAGGTTGACAAAGTGCATGCTTAGAAAAAAACTAATTTACTTCTCCTGCTCCCTGTAGACCTATCTTGTTTTCATGCAGCTGATCCAACTTTCAATTCACAAAAGCAAAACCTCCTTAGAACCAAAATAAATACTAATCTTAAATTCAATGTACCCTGACAGCAAATAAGTTTGCTGTGCTTACTTTGGCATGAATAAAAAGCCCGCAAGGAGACTCCTACATAACAGCATGTTTACAAGTTCCATTACCCACTGGAGAGATGGATGTAATCAACCTATAATAAAAAGCCTCATGTTATAGATTTCTCTAATGTTTCTTATCAAACAGCCTATATTATCTTGGCTTGTGTGTTCAATTTAAAATAGGTTTTCAATAAGTGCCTCAAAGGTCGAGGTCATTTTCACTTAGTTTTCTGACACGGAAGAATGTTTACAGATCCTTTCTGGCATTAGAATTGGAAAAATAGGCTTATCTGGTCAAGAAGTTCAGGGTATTAACCTATGAATTTATTTTCAGCCTTTCACGGTTTTTCAAGCCGTAACAGTTGGTTATCCCATTCTATAATTTATTTTTATTGTCAACAGAGATAGTTGAACTTTTCCAGATCACATCAAATCATCCTGCAATCTTTTTTGGGGGGAAGTACCAGGGATTGAACTTAGGGGCCCTTGACCCCTGAGCCACATCCCCAGCCCTATTTTGTATTTTATTTAGAGACACGGTCTCACTGAGCTGCTCAGGGCCTCGCTTTTTGCTGAGGCTGGCTTTGAACTCGTGATCCTCCTGCCTCAGCCTCCTGAGCCACTGGGATTACAGGTGTGTGCCACCATGCCTGACCTATTCTGCAATCTTAAAATATTTTGCATTACAGACAGGATTTCCAGAGAGACTGCTCATTTGAATTTGGAAGTATCTGACCAGAACCTCTGAACTCCATAGCAAATCACTTAGATGACACTGGCCATCCTCTCACCCCGGGAAAATGAGGATAATCAATAAGGTATAAGAAAATACTTGAATGAGTGGGTATCCAGACTTGTGTGTGTATACGGTCACTGAGTTCCAGGTGCTGTTCAGCTGTCCACTTCTAAGGAAAGTCTTTTGCAAAGTAAGCTGTTTTTGCACACAATCTTAAAACACTAAATAGCTTAGTTCTCCTTTCTGAGGCTTTGACCTCTCAATAATTTATTGCCACATTAAAGTCGTCCAAAAGCACCCGTGCATTCCTTGGCTCAAATGTTAAATTAGTCCATATTGTGCCCCAGACCCTGTATTGGAATTAGGGATTTAAATGGGGAACAAATGGTCACAGTTATGTTTACTCTTCATAAGACACAGTGTATGAGAAAAAATGCACATTAATCAGTCACAAAAACAAACCTTTGGTTACAACTGCTAAAATAAGCCCCAAAGACAGAACCACACAGAGACGCTAATGCTTCTGGGCAATTTCTTTTGGCATTAGGCCAAAATTCTTTTTCCATGGGCAAAAATAGTTAGGATTCTTATGTTCCTAGTTTTTAAAAATTTATCCTGAATTTCTTGGGCTTTGCGTCAACTTTTTTCTCTTGAGATACTATATGCATCCTCGTCAACTGCTATAAAGTAAAATGAGACCACATGCAGTCTGGTCACTGAATTCTATTCTAATTGCTTCTAAAATTCCAGAGAATGCACAATTCCATCTCCACACTTTTGCTAAATATGGTCATAATTCTAATACCCCCGGACAATAAAAATACTCTTGTTTCTTGCATTCCAGAAAGTCCATTCTATTTTTGAGATATCGCTAATGATCAGAAAGCAAATCCTAAATGTGAGCTAGAATGTTCCCCCAGTTTCATTCAGGTTCTGGGGCTCCTGCGAACAAGTTGCATTCCTTCTGCAGGAGATGGGCTTCAAATATTGAACTTGTCAACCCAGATGGGAACACCCTGAAAACTAGAGTCCAAAGAACCTTGGTAATGCTACAACGATTTATATATTTGTTTCATGAGCATCTTTCTAGCCAAGAGGTATTAGGATACTAGATGTTTAAAAATTCATGCTCCATCATTTCAGATAACTCTGGTGAAGTCCAATGCTTTGGCTAAGCTCTTAAGACTCTTCTTTCTACATTACAGAGATGTCAGGTAGCTCAGGATGGTGTTATAGCTCTGGCTGGGAATAGTCTCTGTGTGCAAGGCCAATCCCTGGGAACTGCCCTGAATTCTAGAATATTTGGGGGAACAGAAATAGAGAGGAGAGCACTAGATAAATGGGAGATAAAGTTGCAGTGCATTCGACCAACATTGAGATCCTTAATTCAACTTTCATGAGAACAGCCGAGAAACTTCACTATCAATCTCATTCTGACAAAAGGTGAAGAGCACACAGAACCAAGGAGACAGCTTGTCATTAAAAATGTTAAAAATGGCAAGACTGGCGCACACACTCAGTGACGTCATAGTGCACACACATTCCTTAATAGACAAGATTTCTGTAAATCTTCCCAGTGTGACAGCCCTGAGCCTTCTGCAGAATTAGTGCTTCAAAAGGCAACTTCTCACTAAGATTCTCTCTCACTCTGGGGAAAAGAGGAAAAAAACAAGATTTTCTAAATTCTTTGGAAATCAGCATTAGGATTCCTCATCGAGTGTGACTTTTCAGAGAGCATGGGACCAGGTGGGACTTTCTACCTTGGGTATACTCCAAGTCAATTGCTCAGGGAATGCGTTTCTTAAAAAGTCATCTGACTCCAGAGTGAGACACTACCTTTTCCACAAGGTCCTCTATGTTCTAGAATGTTTGGCTGCTTGTAAAATGTCCATGGGTCCAGGTCCATCTTAGCTGGGTATAAAATCCACCGTATTCAGTAGGCAATGAAAAGAAGCAAGGAAGTTGTTAATGACCTGAACTTCCAGGAAGCTCTGCAGATTCCTGATGCTCTTACAAAGTTCCACCCAGATACCTTGCCTAAGTTTGCTATGGTAAGAAAACAAAATAACCAAAGCATACAGCATACATCATTTACCCCACTCTCTTTTTCTTTCCTAAACAAATATATATTCTTTAAATATAAACTGCAGGTCAGAACTAATTGCTTATAACCAACTCAGCTTTGAGAAATAATAACCCTGTGTTGGCTCATTCTGTCTTGGACTGGCCTCTTTGAGTCTTTTAGAAAAGAGAGATCCAGGTTATAAAAAGCATGGGGGGAAATGGAATCTATCTCATGGCTCTAAAGTATATAATTAAGCCCCAATTTTTAGGCTATTTCAACAGGCCTGATTGCAAACAGTATAATTTTAAAAGCAGCATGACAATTAAAATGATAAGATTTCCTTTCAGGGCCCTGCGATCTAAGGAGTTTAAAGGACTTCCAACTTCAAGGGGGTTTTTGAACGGTGCTCTCAGCAATCAACCAAGGGTCTGGCTTGGCGACCAACTTGAACGTGGATCAAGAATGCTTGTGCCCACGGTATTCCAGATCCCACTGAATTCCTGCAGCTCTGCCCTGGAGCAGAGGAGAATGTAACACTCATCCCCTGAAGCACATCAAGTTTTCAAGACAGAAAGGAAGGTATGGGGCAACTTAGCAAAGCCCAGCTCTATCATCACGGTGGTCTCATCTACCAAGGGCAGCAAAACAAAATCAAAATTAACAACAGCAACACAACCACCACCAGAACCCTCTACACTTCCCCATAAATGACTATATTCCCAAACTTATTGGTTTCCAGCTGCTACGTGGCCCTTTAGAACCACTTATAACTCAAAAACCCATGAATCAAAGACACACCCTGGATTTGGTACAGAGGATCTGGTCACTTGGTCCTTATTCAGGACAAAACTGCCAAACAATGAGGAGATCCCACACATCAAGTCCATTGCCTGCATCATTTTTAACTAATAACTTAAGACAAATAAATGAAATGGAAAGCGAGAAGACTGTTTTTGTGTTATTTAAGCCATAAAAGAGATGCAACTTGTATGAGGAGAAAGGAAAAGACTTATGTAGGTTGATGTCAGAGGTCCTGGAGAGACAACAGGAAAAAATATATCTCAGGCTCAAGTCACCGAGGTAAGTAAGTGGAAGAAGCAAGGTCAGTGGACAGGGGTTAAGAAATAGGAGCTTCGGGCCTTGATCCAGGAATTACTATCCTTGTAAATGTACGTATTTTTTTTTCTTCCTTTCTGAGCTTCATTTCCTCAGTTGACAATTCTCTTAAGACATTTTCCTATGAACCCAGAGTCCAGGCTCACTGCTAGATACCACCAAAGGAATAATTATTAAAGAAACAATTAATAGGAAGATAATTTAAAGCATATGTATTGAGTCTTCCAGCAGCATGTTGAAATATAATTAATGATTTCAAAAAGTTATTAATAAGCCAGGCACTGTGACACATGCCTGTAATCCCAGTGTCTCAGGAGGTTGAGGCAGGAGGATCTCAAGTTCAAAGTCAGCCTCAGCAACTCAGTGAGACCCTAAACAACTCAGGGAGACCCTGTCTCTAAATAAAAAATAAAAAGGGCTGGGGATATGGCTCAGTGGTTGAGTGCCTTGGGTTCATTCCCTATACTGTCCCCAAAAAAGTTATGGGTGATGCAGAATAGATTAGGGACCCCTGTCCCAAGCCCTACCCAACCTTGATCAGCAGAACTGACATGATACTAAGGAACTCTTGTTCAGCCTTCCCTGTTGCTGTGATTGGAGGAGGTATCTCCCCCAAGTTACAAAGAAGATCCTGCTTACCAAAAGATTTTCCAAGCATGCTGAGAAACCTGCAGAGAGACCCTTCAGAAACCCCAGAAAAGTGAGAAACCCCACCAAAGACCTCATTCTTACTACCTGTATCTCCTGCATTGAATGTAAAACCTGGGAATGGGCATTATGGGAGAGACACAGGAATCTGTCAATCACCCTTCACTTAGCACAAACCACTCCTAGAAAAAAGCCCGTCAAAGGCAAACAAAGAACTTAGAAGCTCATATTAACCCACGCCCCATAAGAGTCCCCAGGAAGGTCATTGTGGACACTGACAATGCATCTTCCAATAAACTCTTTGATCTGCTCCTTTTTGTCTTGATGAATCCTCGCCACCCAAGTTCCATGAAATTCAAGTCTTGACGTTTGTAGACTGATTTACAATTTTGAGTTTTCCCACGTATTATCTCATGCAAGTTTAAAAATTCTTCTTTAAAGCATGATCAAGAGCTGATGCCTGAGCCACATTAGCAAATCACCTTCATTAATTTACAGTCACAATTCATTTTTGAAGAAAAACTGTCTCGCCCAGCGTGGGCACCGTGGTGAGTGCAACTTGGCTCTGGATAAGTTTCTAAAAATAGAAAGCTTAGCTGTTGCCAAAAATGAAATCCAACTTCAAAGGACAGGGTTTACCAGCACTTAAAATATTCAGAGGGATAAAGCACAAGTCATAAAGAAAATTCCAAAGAAGGAGATACTGAAATGTTTAAAATAATAGTCGAAGTATGAAGATCAGTGCAGACTTTTGGAAATGTTGGTGGATAGAGAACTTCATGGGAGATCCAGTCTGCTCTATAAAAAATGACCTCTCTACACGGAGGTTCCTACTTCGTCTAACCGCTGGAGGGCAGGTAGTATAGGACTACATGCATCCACCATGTTTTGTTTATCTCCTTTCCAATCATGGGCCCAGGATTGCCTCAGACTTCCATCAGTATCACCAAGCCCGTCTCCTTTTGGATGTGTGAAATTTCCTTTTTTGTAATGGGGAATGAACCCAGGCTCACTTAACCACAGAGCCACATCCCCAGCCCTTTTTTGTGTGTTTTATTTCACTAAAAGTTGCTTAGGGCCTCGCTAAATTGCTGAGGCTGGCCTCAAACATGTGATCCTGCCTCAGCCTCCCGAGTTGCAGGGATTACAGGTGAGCACCTCGGCACCTTACCAGGATGTGTGAAATTCCTTGAAGATGGACCCCCACCCAGGAGCTGAATCGCAGGGCACAGTGTATAGCTACATTAACTTGACCAAGCCGGGAGCGGTAGCGCATGCCTGTAATCCCAGCACATGGGAGGCTGAGGCAGGAGGATCGCAAGTTCAAAGCCAGCCTCAGCAACTTAGCGAGGCCCTAAGCAACTCAGTGAGACCCTGTCTCTAAAATAAAATACAAAATAGGGCTGGGGGTGTGGCTCTGTGGTCTAGTGCCCCTGGGTTCAATCCCCAATACCCCCCCCAAAAAACCCCCC
>JAJEJO010003607.1:43236-82899 GCA_020662805.1 Glaucomys volans | reverse complement strand
AACCCCCAATACCCCCCCCCAAAAAACCCCCCAAAAAAACCAAAAATAAAAAACAAAACTTGACTGAGAAATACTAGATTGCTTTGCATAAGGTTGCATTGGTACCCTTCCACTAACATGCCTGGGCTTTTCTGTGGCCTTCCCCTCCCCCACCCCAGCAATCAACATTATCCAGTTTCCTAATATTTCCCACTGATTCACATAAAGTATTATTTCATAGTCTTTAAAGAATAAATGACCTCTCATCTTGCAGAACCAATCCGACTGAGACCTGTGCCATCTCTCCTGTCTGGTGCATTGGACAAGTCCCTCCACTCTCTGGGACCCTGGGGAGCTTTCTGCTCATCCCTTCGTGTCTAGACACAGTAGCACATTCCCTGTCTCTCTCGGAGGAGGAGGATGTGCCTATTTAGATGGGCAGATCCCCGAAGGCAGAGACGGTCCTGTGGACCACCTTCTCAGGAGGCAGCTCAGGCACCCAGACGTCTTGATGAATGGACACGTAATGAGGTGAAGCTCCTCTCTCTCTCCTGCTCTGGACTTTCCCTAGGAGAGTCCATTCTTGGAGATGTGGAAAGGGGTGCATGTCTTGGAGGTCCCATGTGAATGTGACCAAGGACTAGAAATACAGCAGGTGGCCTTGGGGAAGAGGTCACACTGAGGGAGGAGAAGGGCGCAGAGGAATTAAGGAGACCCATGGATTGGAGGAACAAAGTCCCCAGAGGGAGCGCAAGGGATCAGAGAGGGACTTCAGGGAAGATCTCTTTCTTTTCCCCTTAGACCCTCTTTCTAAGAGACGAGGATGCTTCTAAAAGGCTTCCGCAGCCTTGTTTTTGAATACAAGACTCCATACCATGCACAACCACAAGAAGGGGATCCTAATGAGAACAAGTTATATTCCATGTATGTATAACAGTCAAAATACAATCTGCTGTCATGTCCTTCAAAAAAGAACAAATAAAATAAAAAATTTTTAAAAAGAAAAAAATATAATTAAATGAGAGGCATAATGCCCATTTCGCAGTGTTATTGGGGTAGTTAATTGACTGAAATTATGAATTGGTCATGCTGAGCACATAGGAAGGTTTATTCTAAATATTTATTAGATGAACGTGCCTTGCATAATATAAGAGAATTACATACAATGTTTGCTTCTTTTAGCTTTTAAATAAATTTGTTGCAATTTTCAAAAAAATATATCTATATATACATATATATATATATATATATATACATATATATATATGGATAATAGAGGGAGCCGTTATAGTGGTCACTCTTAAGTATTAACCCTAAGGAACTCTTCATGTCTTGATAAATTTTTATCAAGGGAAAAATCTGAAATGGTCTTCCTGACTGTATGGATTTGGTTAGTCAATATCTGTTAGTAAAAGATACTAGTGCCAGGGCTGGGGTTGTGGCTTGGTGGTAGAGTGCTTGCCCAGCATGTGTGAGGCACTGGGTTCGATCCTCAGCACCACATAAAAAAAGAAGGAAGGAAGGAAGGAAGGAAGTAGGAAGGGAGGGAGGAAAAGAAAAGGAAAGAAAAGAAATGAAAAGAAAAGAAAGATATGTGTCCATCTACAACCTAAATATATATATAAAAATTATACATATATGTATTATATATATATATAAAATACCAGTACCATGGTTTTCCAAATACAGGGTCTGTGACCCTTCATAACATGATTGGAAAGGAATCAGATGTTCTACAAGCTCCTCCAGTCTAGAAAGTTCCACACCTCTACGACTGTATCATTTCTCGGTCAAAGGATGAAGAAGCCTGGATAGTTTTTTCAAATACCTGTCATCTCTTTGAAAGTTTTGCACAGGATATAAGCAATCCAAAAAAAGCCAGTGATGTCACCGTGGCGTTTTAAGTAGTGATTCCCAAGGCAAAGTTGCATTTTGACAGAGGGGGAGAAAAACCAAGAAAATAGAAAGCACAATCTCCGGACTACCTGCTCCATGTTCGTTAGACACAATGATGGCTGGGCACAGCGATTTGAATAAATGTCCACTGCAAATTCCAGTTTCCTTAAAATCTGCAAAGAATCCAGCACCTAACTGTAAACTTGCTACTTAACTAACAGTTACTGTCTTTTCTAAAGTGACCGCAGAAAACATCTAATAAGAATAACGCTAAACCAACAATGATCATAACATAAAGGCTGGATCAAGATTTTTTTTTCATATTTTTTTCATTTCAGTTTTTTTTATTTTTACAGGTTGCATTTGGATTCATCGTACACAAATGGGGTACGACTTTTCATTTCTATGGTTGTGCATGATGCAGAGTCACACCACTTGCGTAATCATACATGCACATGGGTAATGATGTCTCTCATTCCACCACCGTTCTTACCCCCGCACGTCCCCTCTCATTTCCTTCTACCTAACCTAAAGTTCCTCCATTCCTCTCTCACCCCCAGCCCCCCAACCTGATTATATACCATCATCCACTTATCAGGGAAAACTTCGGCCCTTGGAAGATCTTTGTAAGCAGAGACAACTGGGATTTCACAGCAATTTGGAGTTTACAAAATCCCCTCCCCCAGCCTGTCTCAGCTTCCATCTGTCAGTGAGGATGCATGTCCCCCTTTACAGGTACCTAAAAGGAAGAGTCACAGAGGTGAGGTGACTTGCCAGAGCTGGCCTGCGTCCTGTGCGCCTGTTTGTCTAACTAGCAATCCTGAGATGAGGACCTAGGTCTCCGGTTCACAAATGTTAGGATAATTCTACTCCCTGGGTCTGTAGCACAGGCTAAGAACAGGAGAGGAGGAAAACAGAATACGGCTTTGAAAGAATGGCTGAAGTCACAGTAAGCAGGCAGGGATTCTGAAATGAGGCACAGGAGACCCAAGCTTCCTCGACACTTTGAGGAGAGGGTCCGCCTCAGTCTGGTATCAGTTCTTAAGGAACCACCTCAGGACACTGCCAGAGGGAAGAGCAGTTTGCTCCTAGGGGTGTGGGCTGAACCCTGCTCCCTCCAGGTTCACACCCTAACTCCCAGACCCCCGTATCCTCAGAGTGCAACTGTACTTGAAGATAGAGCCTCAAAAGTGAGGCCCTGAGGGTGAGCCCTAATCCAGTTGGACTGGTGTCTGATTAGAGGAGGAAATCTGGATGCATTAAGAGGAAAGTCCAGGTGAGCACAGCATGGGCAGGTGGCCACAGAGAGAAGCCTCAGGAGACACCCAGTGGCCCACACCTTGATCTTGAGGCCGCTCAGCCTTCAAAGATGCAAGGAGTTCCATTTCTGCTATTTAACATACCCAGCCTCTGGTACTTTGTCACGGTAGCCCCAGCAGACTTGATTATAGACAGCAAGAAAGAAACTGAACGGTGCAAGTGTTATTTTAAGATGGAAACAACAATAGCCATGCTTAGTATTTATTGAGAGCCTATTATGGCCTCAGAAAGATCCTAAGGGTTTAATACATATGAACACTTTCAATTCTGACCCCAGTTCTATGAACCAAGTATTGTTATCCCTATTTACAGATGGAAACAACTGAGGCATAGAGTGATTAAGTCACCTGAACAAACAGCTTAGCCGATATTTGAGCCCCGGGTCTGGCACAGAAAATATAAATATTTATCAATAAATATTCATAAAAATACTGAGTCCTATAAACTGAATATTCATTTTAATTTAATATTCATTTAGTGGTCATGTATCTTTAGAACAGACCAAACAATCGCTGTTTATCTTTTACTGTCAATTCCATTTTGGACACAGTGATCCTCAATATCTCTGGGGTTCAGGCCCCCATGCTCCAGGATAAACCCAAGAATGCTTTAGTCCATAATATGCAATGGGGTAATATTTGCCTATAATCCATTCTGTTTAAGTCACTTCTAGATGACTTACAATGCCAAGGACAAAGTTAATGCTAAAGAAATAGTTTTAGGAAATAATCACAAGGAATAAATTCTGCACATGCTCAGTTCAGACATTTTTTTAAAGTATTTCTTCATCTATGATTAGTTGAATCTATAGACGGGGATCCAAGGACAAGCAGACAGTGAGACTTTCATTTCGTATCAGAGTAATTCTAAGTGGTCCACATTATTCTCTGTCATTTTTATAGAAGAGGCCATTTCCCTCTGGATGGATAAAATCGGTTGCCCCACAGAGTCCTGGGTAGAAGTCCACCTGGGCCCTCTGCAAGGGAATCTCAATGTCACACATTTTCCTACCCTACCTATGGTTCTACTGAGACAAACCACAAGAGTTGACGTGATATAATTGAAGAATAAACATAAGTAATTTAGAAAGGGGTGCAATTTCACACGTGTCCCTGTGTTTCTGCAGATTCTGAAATGTGAAGAGTCAGAGGTTGGAAACCTGAACCTGAATTTTCTTTTTTTTGAATAACATGTGTAAAAAGGGTCTCATGACTTGCTCAGCCCCATTTATCATGAATGAAGGGTCCACCTCAACTCTCTGGGTTTGGGCTAAGGCCGTCCTTAAGAAAACCATTTTGCATATTCCCTATAGGTGTAGAAAAGGAAACTGGGGAGCAATTTTTAAATGGAACATCTTGAACAAATTACAGCCAAGGAAAATTTGAGGCCTTGATAATTTAAGTGTTATTTTTACTACTAATGTGAATTCAACCCTAGCAAATTAAAACAGGAAGAATTAATTGGATATGCAAATGAGATTATTCAGTATATAAATCTAATTACATACCAATTTGCTTTAACAGCATGAAAAAAGAATAAATTGTTCTATGTAAATTGATTGTCTCAAATAACCACCTGTAGCCCAGCAGAAACCGTCTTGGAGAAGCTACACTGGAAGTGCAGACGTCCAAGTTAATAACGTCATGTTGCTCACACATCTTGTCGAGAGAACCTCTTCACAATGAAGTTTGCTTGTGCTCCTGATGCACAATAAGGTATTATCAGATTTCTGGTGCATGAGGGAATAATGCCACCAGTTGGCTTTCTTCCCCCCAGAGCACAATGGATTGATAAGACATGGTGATTTCTGGAACCCTTAACGCAATCACACACACTAGACGTGAAATCTGAGCAATCTTCGCGTCTGGAAATATCAGAAAGTGAAATGGATCAAGTGTGGGCCCTGGTTAATTTGGCTGTGGCTCTCAAATCTATTTAGTAAATTGCTCTCAATACACTCAAGCAACCCCCTTCCACCACCTGTCTTTAAAATTTATTTTCTTTGCCACGGAGTTTAGGCAAACGAGTTTTGAATACTGAGCTGGGACAGGAGGAATTAATTCCCGAAGGCCTGCATCTTGGAAACAGAGTAATTAGCAGAGTCATAATAAGACACGAGGTGAGGGATTAGTTGGTCTTCTTGACCACCTTGTTTGCTGGTAACTGCAGCACTAGCATCTGCCCAAACAGAAATATTTACCAAGGCCACTCAGGGTTGGCCACACTAAGACTGAGTCTGTTTTCAACAACGTTAAGCCGGAAAACTCAAATGTCTGAAGTTTCTGTGATTCTCCTAAAGACAGACCATGAGAGGATGTGCTGAGCCAGCCCTGTGGTGTGTATGTATGTATGTATGTGTGTGTGTGTATATATATATACACACACAATGGAATATTATTCAGCCATAAAGAAGAATAAAACTATGGCATTTGCAGGTAAATGGATGGAGCCGGAGAATATCATGCTAAGTGAAATAAGCCAAGCCCAAAAAACCAAAGGCTGAATGTTTTCTCTGATAAGTGGATGATGATACATAATGTGGAGGGGGTGGGATGTAAGAGAAGAATGGAGGAGTGTTGGATCGTGTAGAGGGAAATGAGCGGAGCAGGGCACAGGGGGAAGGAAAGAAAATGGAACGAGACAGACATCACCCTATGTACATGGACCCATGTTAAAAACACAATTCCACCATAGTCCTGACAACCCAGAGTTAGCCAGTGGTGTTTTGGAGGACAGAGGATGGAGAACATGTATCTGAACTCAGTGACGGACAGACAGACAGACCAGGCAAGCCCAGCAAGAGCAGGAGATTCCTTTGCCCTCAGCATTCACTTTGGGCTCTGAGACTCAAGAGAGGTTCCGAAAAGAACTCCTGAAAGTACTAGAAACCTGGATCCATGCAGCATGTGGTCCTGACTTTCCCAAGGAAACCCTTGTGATGCTTTCTTACAAGAACAACGGCTTCTCCATCTCCACAGTGACAATCGGCAAGGACAGCGGGCACTGTGCTGGGAGCAGTCTGATAAAGTTCTGTCCTTTGGGGACGTGATTAGAACTCACCTTTAGGGGCTTCCTTCTCTGTTCTTCTTCCTTCCCTGGCAAGGAGGAACTCAAACTGGGAAGGACAGCCCAAGGGCAGGTGATGGCCAAGGGCAAGTGATGGCCTCGTGCTGCTCCCGGGCTAAAGCTAAAGGGCTCAGAAGGAAGCATCAAAGTGGGTGACCGTGTCTTGGGCTGAACCTGGACTCCACACCAGTATCTGCAGCCTTAAACCGAGTAGCACAGAAGGCAAATGGGGTCATCAGATGCAAGGGAAGCTGGGTTTCAACCTGGTGAGAGGACGTGGATCTGGCTGAGAGGAAGTTCCCACCCCATAAGAGCTATGGTAGCCTCACATGACCCTGTGGGACCTGAGAGGCGGTCAGGACGCCTTTGAAGGATAGCTGGGCAGTAGCGTGTTCTCTCTCTCCTCTTGTAGCATAGCTCCCAACAATCAGATCCAGACACAGGCTACGAATCCCCCCTTTTGTTTCTGACATACTCCTAATCTCTAGCTGAAATTGTGCCATTTATATATTTCTGTGTTCTGGTCTTCCCCAGCTGAAAGGTGAGCAGGTCTCCGTGAAGATGAGACCCTTTGACTTGCATAGCTGAAGCCCTTCCTCCACGACAGGTACGATGTGCAATGCTTTAAAGGGATCACTTCAATGCCACCTCACATCTGCCCCAGGAAGTATACTCTACCACCATCTTCCCTGTCTAGAAGAGGACACAGAGGTTCAGAGTGGTTAGGCTGAAATCATCACCAAATCACACAGCCTCTCTGTTCGTGGATTGCAAAGAGGGACCCAAGGAATCAATGTCTATTGGATCTTCAAGTGCAAGGAGAATTTCAATCAATGGAGACAGGTAAGGAAGGAATAGCAATAACACACACAGAAAGACAGAAAAATACATTTTTACCTTTCACTTGTAGGAATAAATATTATACTCAGTGATATTTGTATCATCACTGAGCAGGAGGAGAGAGGTTGGAGAAAGGAAGCATGAAAGACAGACTTGGCATTTGAGACCTGGCCATAATATAAACAGACACAGAAAACTTAGACATATACCTGCATCTAAGTAGATACAACTATGCAAAAATCTGCTCAGGTTGGAAGACATTGGCTCTGAACAGCAGCAGCCGACTTTCCAGAATATAAGTGGCTTATTTGGGGAATGTGAGGATCTCCTTTTTTCCAAAGTTTTCATGAAATATTTTGAGCTCCACCAAAGTTAAGGTGTGAGAGAAATACAGATAAAATTAAATATATTATTCGACAGCGCGCAAATATGGTTTGCAATCTGACTGGCTTTAAACTCCCATCTGTCGATCAGGCTATGACAGAATCCTAGAAATGTTCCTTGCAGGCATCCCATAAGCTCTGGAAAACCAGCCAGGAATGTGATTGCAAAAATTCACCTCCGGGATACCAAACTGGGTTGCCAATCACTGGGCTGCGATTTGGGGGCGCCATTCAGAGTCACCATGTATAACCAGGGATGGAGACTGGGAGCGTCCTCAGTAAGCATGTTTATGGAAAAGAGAAAGAACCAGTCTTAACAGTGAGGCTGAAAATATTACCCCTGGAAGGACTCAAGTTGATGAATCTGTCATTCTCCACTAGAAAATTTATTTGCACTTATATGACAAATGTTCAGATTGTTTTAATGAGCGAGTTCCTACATTGGGCAGAAATAAAACCAACTAGATGTTCAAATGCAAAGGCTGATCTGGGGATGATTTTAATGTTTCCTGCTTCCACATCTCTGAAAAACGTGAATAATGCATTTTCCCTGAAAGCACTGAGAGAATGCACACAAACCATTTTACATCCACGTATAGATGAATTCAATAGGGTTTTCCATACGTGCCCCAGTGAAAATACCGATCCTCATTAATAGAATGATCTGGCAACAGTGAGGCACGTGGCAGCGTTTAATTTCATCCATCACTAAAACCTGATGCATTTGGTGCATTCTTAACAAACACAGGCTCACAGTGGTGTATTGCATTAATTTCGTGGCTATTAATGAATACATTGAGTTTTAACGAGCAATCTGGCAGAGTTCTGCTCTCTGGGTGCCGAGCAGAATGGAGAAATCAAGGGACATTTCAGGACCACCGTCTGATTGTTCTCTCTCCTGGTTAATCATCCTTATTTCCTTTTTCTCTTATCCTCTGTCCAGCTCTCTGAGGTTACCTCCCATCAGAGAGAAAAGTGACCCGACAAAAGGTGACACCTTCACAAAGAGCCATTGATGACAATATAAAATCCGAGCAAACAGCTGGATTGTGAGCAGGGTCTCTGCTTCCAATCAGCAAAAAGGCCCTGTCCATCAGGGGTGGACCGTCTGATAATGGGGAAGGAAGGAGGGTCTTGGTATTTTAATCAAGGACCTTGCTTGTGTTCCCCATATATATACATGCAAAGTATGCGTGTGTGCGCATGGGTGATATGTATATGGTGAATGTATATGTGTTTATATATGCACATGGGATGGGTATGTGTGCATGTGTACATGTGTGTATTTATATACATGCATGTGATAGCTATGTGCATGCACATGGGTTATATACACACTTGGGGTAAGTATGTGTGCACATGCATGTCTTCATACATGCACCTGTGATTGGTGTGCATGTATTTAAGATTCATGCATGCATGTGATAGCTACGTGTGTGCATGCATATTTATATATACACATGTGATAAGTATGTGCATATGTTTCTATAAATGCATGTGATAGGTATGCATGTGCACATGTGTGTATTCATATGCACATGATAGGTATAAGTGCACATGTATGTGAATCTATGTATACACACACTAGGTCTGTGTGTATGTGCATGGTTTACATAGAGCATGTCATAGGCATGCATGTACATGTTATGCATGCATACGCACACATATCACAAAGGTGTGAGACAGGTCTATGTATGCATGTATGAGTATTTGCATACGCACAGTGGAAACTGTCCCTGGACATGGCAGAGCTGTTTCTGTGTCTAGCTGTTTCTACCTGGGCTGCTGTTTAGCTTTGTGAGAGGCCCTGGGGACTGTCCACCATTGTTTAACCCTCCTCTCCCTAAAGGACCACATCAGGTAACCTCTGGCTCCTGACCACATCCCCAGCTCCCTTTACGTCCTCTCTGTTCCACCAACCCACTATTCCCTGGTGGCATGATCTCCGCCAGACACACTTCTGGACCAAATCCTTTTGGGGGAAGGCCTAACTCCTTCCATGCTAACCCACCATGACCTCCCAGGATCTCTGAAAACAGACAAGGCGGCCTCCTAAGGAGCCCTGGGCTGTTGGAGCACAGCCTCTGATGTGCAGTTTCGACAGCAGCTTTCATGTAGGATGTCTAGCGTTTGCTTCTGCGACTCAAATCAAGCTCCACCTTGTCACACTCCACCATCGTGGGGTGAATTTGCCAACACTGCCATTTGAGAGTTGAGAAAGCTCGCATGCAAAGAGAAGCAATGTCAGACAATTCTGGCACCCATTTGTAATCTTTCGCCCCCAGCGACATCCCCTTCAAGCCAGACAAAAACAGATTTTGTTTTACATATAAATGTTGATGATGTTCACTGTGAGTGTTTTCGGTTCATTGAATTCAATTAACTAAATTCTTTAAAAACCAAGTGTGTATTATGTGCCTTTTTGAAAATTCTCGCTCTACCAAGGGGTGAGGGGGTGGAAGTCAGAGAGCTTCCTTTCTCTTTAAGCTATTATAAAAAATACATCCAAAGCACCAGACAGTTCAGCTAAGCAGTCAATCATTTGGCTTGATCTGCACAATGTCAGCTAACCAGTGAGCTTTTCTTCTCCTTTTGGTATTTCAACTTTATACAGAAATAGAAGAAACAAACAAACAAAAAATCCCCACTTTATAAAACATACATTTGTTAAACATTTCCCAATTTGGTTTATTTCAGAAAAGGCAAAGTGAGTTATTTGCTCATCCAATCATTCATTCATTGAATGTTTGTTCTGTGCCAGGTGCTGGGTTTTGAAGACCAAAGGAAGACTCCTGGCCTTGAAGAGTCTAGAAGCAACCTCAACAAGCAAGCAAATGTGCAAAATGTTATAAGCTTATCACGCCATAGGAGAATTTGTTATAATTTATCAGAGTACATTAATTTTTTTTTTTTTTTTTTTTTTTTTTTGGTGGTGGTGGTGCTGGGATTGAACCCAGGGCCTCGTTGTGCTTGAGAGGCAAGCACTCTACCAACTGAGCTATATCCCCAGCACTGAGCTATCTCCCCAGTTGTTATTATTTATCAAGTGATAGGAGAGGATCAGGAGGACCCAGAATGAAGGGGAGTCCTGAATCAGGCTTGGAGGAGGACTTGGGGTGAGCCAAGCGCTGACCTGCAGGGACAGAAGATCATGAAGACGGGAAAGTGGATCCAAGGAGGTGGATACAGCCTGTCCCTCTTGGGGCAAGGCCAACAGTAGGATCAGGATGAAGTGAGGGACAGAGTGGAATGGAATCAGGAGCACAGGGGACAGGGACTCCAAGCACTTTGGCTTTGGTCTCAGGAAAATGCAGAGTGGAGGCGATTTTCCAACAGAGGAAAGGCTTGCTCTGGCTTGCTTGTTCAAAGCCATTGCCCCAGAACTGCGTTCAGCATGGACTGCAGGCAGCCAAGGAGACGGAGGAGGAGGAGGGAGTGTTGCTGGCAACTCAGGTCAGGAGGAAGCAAGAGCAGCAGTGAGAACTAGCGGGATTCTTGAGCTTTCTGAAATACAGAGCCATAGAAGAGCCGAGGTACATGACAGAAAGGGAAGAATGGAGGGGGAATCAAAGGTTTCTGTCTGAGGGGCAGAAAGGAGGAAGTCGCTATCAAGTGAGATGAAAGAGTTTGCAGGAGATCCAGGTTTGGGGGAGAGATTGAGGAGGTGGGGCTGACTCACTGAGTCTGAGCTGAGCGTCCCCCACCTGGCACTGCATGTCTGGCTAGATAATTTTCAAAAACTATACACTTTTTTCACATACCAAACTTCGCTCTGATATGGTTTTAGGGTTGCAACTAGAACTAAAATACTAAGTCTTAGCACTACCGTAGGACCCAGCAACCTGTCTTCCACAGGTACATCTCAAGGGAACCAAGCTACTACCTTGAAAAGACTTCTGAACTCCCATGATCACCGTATCATTACCTGCAAACTCCAAGATATGGAAACAACCCAAGCATTCATTAATGGACCTACCATTTGACCTAGTTATCCCACTCAGTTTATGCCCAAAGGACTTAAAACCAGCATACTACAGTGATGCAGCCACATCAATGTTCATAGATACTCAATTCACAATAGCAAGATTGTGGAACCAACCTAGATGCCCTTCAATAGATGAATGGATAAAGAAACTGTGGTACATATACACAATGGAATATTACTCAGCCATAAAGAAGAATACAATTATGGCATTTGCAGATAAAAGGATGGAGTTGGAGACTGTCATGGTAAGTGAAACAAGCCAATCCCAAGAAACCAAAGGCTAAATGTTTTCTCTGATAACTGGATGCTGATACATAATGGGGAAGGGGTTAGGGAAGAATGAAGGAGCAATGGCTTGTGTAGAGGGAGATGAGGAGAGGGGCGGGGGTGGGGTATGAAAGATGGTGGAATGAGACCGCCATCATTACCCTATGTACATTTATGATTACATGAATGGTGTGACTCTATACCATGTACAACCAGAGAAATGAAAAGTTGTACCCCCATTTGTGTACAATGAATCAAAATGCAATCTGTAGAAATAAAAATAAATTTTAAAAAATGACTCAAGAAATATCATCCATCCCTAACAAAGAATGAGATTTTGCCTGTAGTCACAGCATGCACGTGCCTGGTGGACATTACGCCAAGTTCAATAATTTAGACCACAGTAAAAAAAATTTGCATGATATCACTTATATGTGGAATCTTTAAAAAAATATCAAATATACAGAGTTAGAGAAAAGAGGAGTGGTTTCCAGGATGCACAGGGGAAAGAAACAGGGAGATGCAGGTCATGGAATGCAAAGTAACACAAAAATAGACTTCGTGAGTCTAGGGACCTAAGGCCCAGCAGAAGGACGATTGGTGATAAAGTGGGACTGCATGGGGGTCCCATGCTCAGTGAGGTGATTTTAGCTTCTCTCGCCACAAAAACAAAACAAGATAAAACACAACGTGGTTAACTATGTGAGATGATGGATGTGCTAATTTGACTCACTACAGGAAACTATCTATCTGAACCTTATAACATCATTTTGTATTACTTAAACATGCACAATAAAATCTATTTTAAATTATTTATTGATTATTAATAGCTTTCTTTTTATTTAAAAAACATCATGCATCATGGTCGTGTCTGAATTCATGCCCAAAAGTGAAAAACTGATGAATATCACAACAGACGTCTTTAACTTGAACATCTTGTCCTTTTCTGATCTATCTTAAATTTGAAGGGCTTAAAGATGTCAAAGGCACACCCCAACCTGCTACAGCCTTCCAGGATGGGGAGGCAGGGCCCTGAGTCACCTGGAAGCGGAAGCTCGGAGGTCAAAGGAGGAAGAGAGAAAAAGTGATCACCGGACCCAAAGAGCATGGGAAGATTTCAAGGATCCACATGGGCTCATGAATCTGAAACCAAATGAGGGTCGGTACTGAGGTTGAAGGTAATGGGAACAATGTTCTAGGAAGGAGAAGTTAAAGTCAAATGAAAAAAAAAAAAAAAAAAAAAAAAAAAAAAAAAAAACCCAGCTACCATTTGTTAGAATCTTGCTATGTGTGTTGACCTGAATTTGGAAGTTCACACACGTAGCTCACTGAAGGTCTCCACCTCTCTTGTAGAGGCAGAGTTTGTTGGAGGAAGGGATCAGCAGTGGCCCAAGGTCATCCAGATGAACGGTGCATTGGGTTTTGATTCTAGGTACGACTTCCACATGTGATCAGAGTCAGAGGGAGAGTGAGCTGAAGAATCAGTAAGACATGCTTCTGCAACTGGGGACTGGAGGTTTAGGAGAAGCTTTTAAGGAGTGACAAGGAGTGGCAAAGACGGGCATGACGTAGGTCTGGAGGGAGGTCAGAGGTCAGGAGGACAGCCCTGTGTTATCCTCCCTGGGACAACTCTAGGTCAAGAATACGAGAATTCAGCCGGGCGTGGTGGTGCACGCCTGTGATCCCAGCACTCAGGAGGCTGAGGCAGGAGAATCGCGAGTTCAAAGTCAGCCTCAGCAACTTATTGAGGCCCTAAGCAACTCAGTGAGACCCTGTCTCTAAATAAAATACAAAATAGGGCTGGGGATGTGGCTCAGTGGTGGAGTGCCCCTGGGTTCAACCCCAGTACCAAAAAGAAAAGAAAAAAATGGACATAGAAATAAACCCAGGGGTGCCCTGTCAATTCCAGAACAACTGCTTTTGGGACGATACTCCTGTTTTGTCCTTCAGTGGCAAATGCATTTGAATAAAACAGAAAATAGTCTTCATAAAATTTGATGCTTTAAAACTCTCGTGCTTATGATTCAGTTAGGATTTGATAACACCATTTGGGTTTCATTTGGGATGGGGGAGGGGAGTCCTCCTAAAGTAATAAACAGGTGGAAAGTTAGAGCAGGGATCTTGGATATTGCCCAATGATCAAATGCACCTGAGAAGGAATTTTTAGTTATTTTTGAAACCATTTCATTTCCAGGCGAGCTCAGGTGGTTGAGAGCACAGATCCTTCCCGGTTTGTATTCTGCGTGAGGTGAGCAGGTCTCCTAACAGGTTGCGGGTCTCACACTTTTTCTGCCAAGTGATGGCACGGTGGTCCCTGAAGGCTGTGAGTGGTCATCTTCCAAGTTTCATTGAACTGGACAAATTTCATGCTACTCAGCAGGAAGAAGGGGGACAGGGAGGAGGGGGATGGTGTGCATGCTGGTGGCTGATCATGATAAGTCCTAAGAGTGTGTGGGCTTGGCTGCCCTGTCTTCCCTCTCCTGATGGCTGCTGGCAGCTCCTATCAAGATCAAAGACTCTTGCAATCTCTGACCATGACCAGAAGCAGCTGGAGCAGGAAAAGCCCTGGGCAGGTCCCAGCTGGTGTCTCCCAGCTAATGAATCCTTCTGTGGGTCCCTGGTGGGAGCTTCCAAAAATAAATGGATGACAGTGGGCAGAGATAACTGGTGTCCAGTTATTTAATCAGGAAGGAGCCAGTAGACACATGGGAAAGAGAAGATATGGATGCATGGAGGCGTACTCAGATATACATATGAGGTGTACCTTTCTATTTTTGCTCTTATCTTTTTAAAATATATTTATTTATTTTAAACTTTTTACAGACTGCATTTTGATTCATTGTACACAAATGGGGTACAACTTTTCATTTCTATGGTTGTGCATGATGTAGATTCATACCATTCATGTAATCATACATATACATAGGGTAATGATATCTGTCTCATTCCACCATTTTTCATACCCATTCCCCTTCCCCCTCTCATTTCCCTCTTCATAATCTAAAGTTCCTCCATTCTTCTCTCACCCCAACCACTCAATCTGATTTTATATCATCATTCACTTATTAATTTTTTAAAAAATATTTTTTTAGTTGTAGATGGACACCATGGCTTTATTCATTCATTCATTCATTCATTCATTCATTCATTCATTTATGGGGTGCTGAGGATCGAACCCAGTGCCTCAAGCATGCTAGGCAAGTGCTCTACCACCAAGCCACAAGCCTAGCCCTTGCTGGTAATATCTTAATTTTCAAATTATATTTTCAACAGGAGGGAAGGCATGGCTACAGTTATTCACAGATTTAAGAAAAAAAAAAGTGTGGGAGTTAGAAAAATTAAGAGAGAAAGTTTTCATATCAAATTAAAGTTTGGGAAGCCGGCCATGGTGATGCATGCCTGTAATTTCATTGGCTCAGGAGGCGGAAGCAGGAGGATCTCAAGTTCAAGGCCAGCCTCAGTAACTTGGCAAGGACCTGAGTAACTTAGTGAGACCCTGTCTCAAAATAAAACATATAAAGAGCTGGGGATGTGAGATGGGGTTCAGTGCTTGAGTACCCCTTGGTTCAAATAAAAAAAAAAAAAGGAGAGATTTTCTTCAAATTAAAGTTTGGGAGCTCACACTTAGTCTGTTTTGAGCTACTGTAACAAAATACCAGAGACTGGCTGAATTATAAGGAACAGAGGGACGTCCCAGGTCTGGAGCCTACAGTCTTCTTACAGTGTCGCCCCCTAGTGGGAAGCAGAGTAAAGACAGAAAGCATGCATCACAGACCTGTGTCAGGAAGACCCTCTTGTCCTAACTAACTCATTCCCAGGGTAATGACATCCTGAACTTTGGACGACACATGCAAACTCACACCCCAACTTTTTTAAACTTTCTCTTTGGAGATGGTCACATTGATCCATCCAATTTTTCAAGAAGCTGCAGAGGGAAAGGGATTTGAACAGTTAACCAGAACGATAGAATTGAACAGGTGGGTGGAGAGTGATCACGTTTCAGTTTAAATCTTGTCCAACAACATAGTTCAAGAGAAAATAAATCGTCTACGGAAACCCGGAAATTCCCCTGAAGGTTCAGAGAAGGATGTCTTGCTGATCGACATTTGGATATTACAAGTCATCCTCTCAGTAGCTGGTTGGTTCATGCTGTGTCTTAGCTTGAAGAAAATAATCTTCCTCCCAATTCTGGATTCAAAAGAAATGCCGGTCATAATTGAATGAGTATATGTATTTATAGATATTGTTAAAAATAATATCCTTCTCTAGAATCCTACCCACCTAGCACTGAATATTCTGAAACAGCATTTTCCTAGGAAGCAATTACTCGTTGTAATAACACCAAAGATGCTAATTTTTTTTTTTTTGCTACCTAAGAGAATTTTTAAAAAATCTAATTCTCTAGTATTGAGTCTTTGCAGACGAGTTCAAGTGGAATAACGTCTAAGAAAATGCCATAGAGTGAATGTTAATATATTTATACATAAGGCTGATATGTTTTTCATCTAACTACAGAGTGGAAGCGAATACATTTGTGTAGTGAAACTGATATATTTTTCATTACCTAAATGCCTAGGAGACGGTTCTCGAGTGACTAATGAATTTACATGAGAGCCTCCAAAGAACTTGGAAACAATTTAAATGGTTCTCCAATCACTATGTTCCTGTGCTCAAGAAGAACCTCGATTGTAAAGGACAGAGAGCATTGGTAGAGAGGAGGCAAGCATTTCTTTATTGACCATCTCAACGACATCGAAAGGTAATGGAAAATTCAAGTAGAAAAATGGGTGTTTCCTCTTTATGACTTAATTCTGAGTATCCCATGTCTTGCTTTCATTTCCTGACAAGTGACAAACCTGATAACACCCCCTTCTTCTTCCTACGGGGGAAGCAGACTTTGAGGTCAAGAGCAGAGAGCGACCGACTTTCAGAATTAACCTCAGGCCAGCAAGCTCATGAACGTGATGCTCTGTCTCCTTGGAGACTTTGACAGTCTGAAGACGTGTGTGATTGCTTGGAGGACACTTTGGACCCTGCTGTTTTTAGGATGACATCATTATCACTAATGAAATGGACACATGAGATCCTTTTTGAGAAATCTCCACCTCATCAAAAGATACACTGCCTATCTCTCCAGTGGATATTAGCTCAAAATCAAGCCTGGATTTCTACATGAAGATCCAATGGGCTGATGGACCCAAAGTCCACCAAACTGAACTTCTTACAACTTGAAGCTGGATCAGGGGTTCACATTTCTGTGTATTTCATACAGATGGGAGCAGACTTTGAAGGCAAGGTCCTGACTGTACCTGGTGAGGTGTCAGGGAGAGACCTAGGAGTTCATCCAGCCAGCCAGCCTTCTGGATGAATCCGATGTCCAGCAGGCAGACCAGGCCTGGATCCGATGTCTACCAGGGAGAGCTACCTGCCCTGTGAACAGCTCCAGGGCTGTTGGTGGACTACACTTAATGTTTAGAGAACTGGATTCCTACCTACAATTGGCTAATGATTTCACTACCTGAAATCATTTTTTGGACAAAGAAACAATAAACGTTCAGAAGTATATTTTTTAATAAAGCAACTTGCAGCCAAAACCAGATATATGTACAGTCTTACATATATCTGTCATTACTTGTAAGGTTTCAATTATTGATTATTGGTTACTTAAGATAGTGTGGATTGATGGTTAAGAGTGGATGTGTGGTGTTTACATTCTGATTTGGGCACTCAGTAGCGGAGTGACTTAGGGTAATTTACTCAGCTTTTCTGTCCCTTAGGGGATTTCATTCCCCTAAAACAAAAGAGAACATTGGTAATACACAACTTGTGCAGAGTCAAGAGAATTAAGGGCAGATTTTGTGCCATGTGGCTAGTACACACTAGCCCTGAGGAACTGGGAGATCCTGATGGTACAGGGCTTTGGAACCATTGGTAAATGCAACTTACATGAGTACCATCGCCACTAAGAGCCCTTGGATGGTCCCACTGAGAACTCTTCATGACACTGTGGCACAGGGGACCTGAGAATAGAGGGGCAGATCTGAAACTGGCTGAGTAGGTGTTGATGGACTCATGCTTCTCTGGGCCATGAGCAGCAAGCTCCTGGGGTATTAATGGACGTACTTTACATAGGAAATGGCCCCAGAGAGAAAAAACAATATGGCCTCAGAGAGAAAAAAGCACTCCACTGAATGCTCAACCAGAAACCATTTGTTCCAGCATTCTGGGGAAATTCAGGAGTGTTAGATTTATTGAAAAATAACCAGTTGGTCTGTAACATGTTACCTGAAAGGTTTTGAAAATTCATTTTGCCTCTGTACTGTTTTTAGCAATGAAACTCAGGACCAAAAGTGTACCAGATAAGCACTCAGGGAATTAAACAATTAATAAAATAGAGTCTCTGTCTTTTATGGGATTATAGAGCAGGGGAGAAGGCAGACGTGCAGCTGAGGAAGAATGAACCGATTCTTAATACAACACAGACTCTGGAGTCTTACATCCTGGGTTTGAATTGTACTTAAGGCTGCTGAGTTGACCTGACTTTCATTTCCTCAGATAAAAATATATTTTTTAATTAAATTATTTATACAGAAAGCCCTCAGTACAGTGTCTGGTACATTATCATGACTATAATTATAGGACATGGATTTGGGCTTTGCAAATCTCTGGGGCGGGATAGACTGAGGGGTTTCCTATAGTGCATGGTAATGCTTAGTGGGTGCCTTGTTGTCCTGGGATGATGTGATGTATTTAACTTCAAATCCACTTCCTTTTTATAGTGCATATGAACATCCGGCTAATCTCGGGGGGTTACTAAAACATTTGTGAGGCTCACTACCAGAAGCATTCTGCTAACTGCAATACGGCCATACATAATAAATGAAGTCTTTCAAAACTCAGTGTTCACTACAATAATCCATCACACAGCATGGATTTTAACCTCAGAATCACCGCTTGCTTTTATTCTGCCTCAAGCTCCTTTCTTGACCTCGTAGCCTGAGTTCCCAAGTGGCAAAGAGACGAGAAGCATCAGGCATGACATCAGATCCATTGCTTTGGGAAAATATCATGGACACCTCATTTCTACAGCGTGCAGGAGAAATTTTGCCTGAAACTATTTCTACTGGCACTATAAGGATGAGATCTGATGGGAATGCAAAGAAAACCTTTATTTAATTAGGTCAGTCAATAGTAAATGGAAGTAAAATATGCTATATTTGAGGAAACTCAGAGGCTCTTGATCAAGTAAATCTTTTACAAAAGCAAATAAGACTCCTGAATTATCAACACATAATTTAAAATTTTATATATATATTTTTAAAAGGGAATCTACTCAATAACTGCCAGTATTCTTAAGATTTACTAAATACACAGCACACACACATTTGCATACACACATACACAAACACACTCAGATGGAAAGACTCAGATGTATCACAGGAATTTCTCTTAAATTTTACTGTCATTTGAGAGGAAAATGAACAATATTAAGTTACTGGTTGTTTTTTACCATGATTTATGACTTACATTCTAATAAGGGATAGCAGTGCATTGGGACTATCATGCAACGTAAAGGCTTTTGTAACATAGATGCAAAGATAGTAAATATTTTAATCTCACATGTTCTTTTTGTGGTGCAATATCTGAATCCTGACACTCTAGCATGACAGTGGTCCTAGATAACATGCAAACCAATGACTGTGTTCCAATAAAACTTTATTTACAAAAAATAAGTAGAGGGCCGGATTTGGTAGGCGAGCCAATTTTGGTTTGAGGCCCTAGTCTGCTGGCCCTAAGTAAAGAGAAAAGATAACTTAGCCAAGAACACCTATTTTCTTAAAGAAAAACATAGAAGAAAGCTTCAAGTTGAGTTTCTGGGGCAAGATGGGTAGGAGAATGACCATAGATTGGTATTAGCATTATAATGTATCCCAGAGTATCATGCCATTTCTAATAATTTATGTTTCCCCTTTAGCAAATAATAACAACAAACAAACAAAAACATCTAGCATCAGCCCAGATAGGCATCACATATTATACCGTCAAACAATTTGGGACATGACAGATGTAGAGATTATTTCAGGAACTGGAGAGGTCCAAAGAGGAACCATGAGCTCTGTCAGACTATGAGACTCATGCTAAAACCTGGGTCTTCCTCCTCTCCTCTCCTCTCCTCTCCTCTCCTCTCCTCTCCTCTCCTTTCCTTTCCCTCCCTCCCTCCCTCCCTCCCTCCCTCCCTTCCTTCCTTCCTTCCTTCCTTCCTTTCTTTCCTACGTTACCAACCTTCAAGACTGGGCCATTCCTGGGGAGGACCAGCAGTCTGACCGTCAACTTGGCATGAGCAGACGAGGGTCACAGATCTTCATTAGAAATTAGAGAAATTAATCCAGAAGTTGAGTACTAACCAACTGAGAAAATGGGCTACTTGGGAAAAAAAAAAAAAAAGGTTATTGTTGAATTAGATGCTCTGTCCACCCACCCAGGCTCTGAGGCGGCTTGGATAACAGAAGCTCTCCTTTCGCAGTTCAGGAGGCAGGAACTCCAAGATCAGGGGCTGGCAGGGTTGGGGTCTGGTGGGGGCTCCTGCCTGGCTTGTAGGGGTCACCTTCCCTTTGTGTCTGCCCTGGGCCTTATCTCCGCATGCCTCCCTGCTGATCTTCCTCTTATCATCAGGCTACGCTGTGTTAGACTGGGGCTCTCCTCCTATGACCATATTTAACCTCAATTACCTCCTCAAAGGCCCTTTCTGCAAACACGGTCCCATCTGGAGTTAGAACTTCATTTCGGAGGGGACACAGTTCAGTCCATAATACATGTCCATTTCAGATAATTTTCCAGACACCACAATTTCAGATAATTGACCAAATTAAGCTATTCTGAGGGTCCACGGTAGCAGCAGTTGGATTTTCTCTTATAGGCGCTCTGATGTTTTAGCCACACAGTTGGAGAAGCTTTTCTCAGGGATAAAAAAAAAAAAAAAAAAAAAAAAATCTCATTTTATTTTTTTAACTTTTTGGTTATTATTATGGTTTGGATGTGAGATGTCCCCCAAAACCTCACATGGGAGACAATGCAGGAAGGTTCAGAGGAGAGATGATCGGGTTGTGAGAGCCCTAAACCAATCAGTGGATTAATCCCTGATGGGATTAACTGAAATGGTAGGTGTGGCTGGAGGAGGTGGGAATTGGGATGTGACTATGGGGGATATATTTGTATCTGGGGAGTGGAGTCTCTCTCTGCTTCCTGATCATCATATGAACTGCCTCCTTCTACCATGCTCTTCCGCCATGATGTTCTGCCTCACCTCAGGCCCTGAGGAATGGAGCCAGCCTTCTATGGACTGAACCCTCTGAAACCGTGAGCCCTCAAATAAACCTTTCCTCTATAACTGTGATGGTTGGGTCATTTAGTCACAGCAAAGAAAAAGCTGACTAAAATAGTTATGTTCCATTCCAAATTTTTCCAACCCAGTAAAACATTATTTCACAATTCAAAAACCCTACTTTTTTTGGTTATGCCCACTTCCAAATTATCACAAGATGAGGTTTCTTTCAATCACGCAGTTCCCGCTGCCTACAAATCAGACATAGAACTCTAGGTTGCAGGATGTTCAGCTGATTTTTGAAGATTCTGATCTGATTTTTTTCCAATTTGGGAGCATTGAGAGTTCTGTGCTCATTTCAGTGTCACTGATAAAGGCAACCATGGGAGGAAAAATTCCACTTCATCATTGCCTACTGATGGCAATCAGAGAAATTTGGAAATCTTCTCTCAATAGTCACTTAGATTGGCACAAAACGACATCAGATATCCATTGCATTCTATCTAGAGTGGGAAACAGTCTCATGAATCAAATCTTTTGAAGACATTTTCCCCCCAAGGACAGAGCAATATAGAAGAGCGGAGTTGGTCTCTGCAGACATTTGTCTTAAGGTGCCCCAAATGGGCAGATGCAGACTCTCCTCCCCAGTACCCAGTGTTCCTCATGGCTACCTCCCACCTGACATCCAATTCCCTCTCATCCGAGCTGTGACTTTGGAAAGAAGCTGATAAACTGATGTCTCTTAAAAGGGTTCGGACCAAACTGTTCCAATACGCTCAGCCTCCCACCTCCCTGCATTTCTGCTTCATCAGGGACTGCTGGAGGGGACAGTGGCTGAGCCAACCGACGGAGGGGGTGACAAAGATAGAGTTTCACATTCACCAGGCCAACAGAAGGACATTTCAAGTCACCAAAGCCATTTCATCCACTTCTCAACTCACGCTAAGATGCAAACCCCGAATCTATGTATACACAAACTGTCACCTCCAGGATGACCCAATAGTGACAGAAAACTTGATGATAACAACTTTTACAATCCTGAGAGACACCTGTTGACAGAACAAGAGCTAATCATAGCCCCCAAATCTAAAAAATTCATGTTCATTAATCTTAAGATTATTGGGCTGGGCTCAGGGGTAGAGCGCTTGCCTGGCATGTGTGAGGCACTGGGTTCAAGTCTCAGCACTGCATAAAAATAAATGAATAAAATTTAAAAAAAGATGCATGATACATTCATTTCAACTACTGAACTATGATCTATTTATGAAAACAAAAAGAAAAACCCATGAGAGTTCATAGCAATGCCATTTCTAAAGATGACAAAACTCCTAGGTCAACGAATATTGCCATCCTAAAGTCAGCAAATTAAAAACATTAAATATATTTAAGACCTGACAGTTTAATGAAAGTGTAAGCTAGAAAATAAATGTAACAGGCAAGGAAGACTTCGGAAGATCCAAGTCAGAATTGTGGGCAATGGAGAGCCTCGCGGTCCATTTGCACAATATTCAGACTAAATTGAATGCAATTCCAGCCCTGCCCTTTTGCCCGCCCTAATCCTAAAATTAGCCAATCACGTTGATGGGAGCCCCAAACTCCTCCAATCAGAGTGAAGGGCGGGGCTGCGTTGGGTTAGCCTTATGAGCAGGTGGATTTCCAGCCCAGGGGCTTGCCCTCCAGGTTAGGGTAGCACGCCTTTCTGCCCAAGCTAAGGTTTGCCTCGTCCACCCGTTTTGGAGCATGCATTTGATTTCTTGCAGCACTTCATTATTTCTAACAGAATGCATGCTTTCCAACGTGAAGAAAGACTCACTTTTAAATCACTGGCTTTGTGTAATATCTGTAAAAAGAGTGGTATCTCTTATAGGGATGCAACAGAGAGTCCTCACCTTCAAAGTAGGGGGACCAGTGTGTCCCAGCTACGTGGGCTTTCATTTTAACACTGAATGCCCTGCATCCCAGGAAGCTCCCCAATGCCAGCCAGTTGAGGGTGGGTGGAAGATGAGGTCCAAGTCATTTAGATAAGCAGATGAGCAAAGTGTCATGCAGCAACCAAGTGCAGATTGAGCATAGACACATTAAATGCTAGGGTTACAATAGGAATACAGATTTACTTCCGTGCATCGCCCTTGAATCTCAATCCTGAGACCTGGGTAAGGGGTGGGGGGAATGCTACCCCAGTGAGAAACCCTGCCACCCTGCTTCCACCTTCTCCAGATTTTGTATTTCTAGCATCTAGTACATCTGAATAAACAAACAAACAAATTGTCCTAGCCTCTTAAAGGAGGGCAAATGCCATGGGAACATTAAATTTTTATTAGCTAAAGAGCCTAAGTAATCTGAGTAACTGCAGGCAATTTTCTTGTCTGTTTGTTTTTTTTAATCAGAGCATAGCCATGGATAAAACATGTAAAAACAACCGCTTCTAAGCCAAGGCAACTCATTTTTTCTTGTATCATTTTTTCCCCTCCTTGATGATATAAAGGGGTCTTATGGGATTCATCTTTATTCTAGGAAAAATAGGAATTGTTTATATAAGACACGAACCACAATCATAAGGAAAGAGCTTACCAGGCTCATCTATGTTCAAAAGAACTCAAAAACTAGTGAAAAGGTCAAGAAACTGGGAGAAGTTAAGTGTAACACACAGAATCAGAAAATGTCAGTGTCTAGAATATTCAGAACTTCTCCAAATGAAGGAGAAGACAGGCAATCCACAGAGGAGAAATGAACGATCAAGAAAATGAAACTAAAAATTAAAAATTAAAATTATAATGAGATGCCATTTCAAACTCAGTGGATTTACAAACATGCCAGAATATGACAATTATAAGTGTTGGCAAGAATGTGAGAACAATAAGACACTGTTAGAAGGACTATAAATTGGAACAACTCTCTGAAAAACAATTTAGCATTACAGAGTGAAGCAATAATGGGATTGTGGATTCTTGATTCAATGGTTCTGCTTCTCAAGTACAGCAAGAAATGTAGGACAATATTCATAGCAGCACTTACTGGTAATAGCTATAAAAAAGAGGCTATCAATAGAAAATGGATAATAAATTGTGGTAGATTCATTAAAAGAAATGCAAAAATAAAACAGATGCTTCAGAACTAGTGGTCACCACATGGATCGACCTCAGCAACTTGAGTGCAAAGCAAGACAAGTTCCAAAGCCGCTCCATTCACACCCAGTACTTAGAAATACATGTGGTAAAACTATTAAAGCAAGCAATGGGAAAATAAACCCCCAAGTCAGGATGATTGCTATATCAGAGGAGAGGAAAGAGAATAGGATTCCAAAGGAATATTCTAGAAAGTTCAAAGTTAACAGCTATGTTTTTTTTTGTTTTTTTTTTGCTTAAACTGTCCTAGTATTGGAAGTTTGTTGGCATGATATCGTGTTACTCTTTATGCCTTTCACATACTTTTGTATTTTTGTATACTAACCCAATATTTATTATAAATAATTGGAAAATAGCATTATCATACAGTTAGCCATTAAAGGAGGAATGCTGTGAACACAGACGTCTGCTCACATGACATCCTGGGAGAGGTACAGAGGATTTGGTAGGTGGGAACTTATAGTAGGTAGTATTCCCATTTCTTGATGATGAAATCGAGGCTTAAAAAGTTAAAATAGTGTACCCACTGTCGCACACCTAAAATTTAGCAGCTCACTAAAATCAAGATCCAGGAATTCCAATTCCAGAGCCAGGACTCTGAATCCCAATGGATCCTCCACCTACATAATACAGGCACAGGGAAATGGGAGTGGGATCCACACTGGGGAGTCTGAAAACCATGCCTTGATTCCACAATGGCGCCCTGACTCCCATCCATGGTCCAAAGTTTGACCAGAAAAGGAAATTTTTAAATTCATGGTAGATACTGACTGGTAGCCTCAAATACAGAACCCAACATATAAAAGCCGAACGTTTTTCTTTTTTTTCCTCAAACCATTTTTAAAAATTGAATCCGTACCAGGTTGGATTTTACCTAACATTACCAACTGCTGCTGGAAGAATGGATAGTGTTTTTAGTTGTGAGTCATTCCCTAGAAAATTTTAGGATGCTGGGTAAACCTAGAGGTGCTTTCTCCAAATAATATTTGAGTGCACAAGAAAACATGTATAAAATCACAAAAGGAATGATGTCTATGGAAATATGATTTCAAAAATATTTAAATTTTTGCAATAAAATACATCTTGGGGGCGGAGAGTGCAGATCGGTGACAGAGTGCTTAGGGAGCATGCGTGAGTCTCTGAATTTGATCCCCCATTGCTGCAGAAAAGATGTGTGTGTGTGTGTGTGTGTGTGTGTAGTGATCCCTGTAACAACTCCTAAAATTTCAAAACAGTAAAAAATTTAAACCATATTTTATTAATAACTATAGTATGTGAAAAAAACAGTGACTTCTGGTTTCAAAGTCACCGCTAACTGATGGAACTTTCGTGATTATGGATTCATTCACAAGCACAAGGACTCCTAACTTTCCATGACTACAGAACTGAGTGCTCTTTTTCTACCTGTGAGCCCTGGTCAAGGCACCCGATGTCCTGCATCCTAATGTGCTGTCCCAAGCTCATCCCCCTGTGACTGATCTGATCTTCCCAGTCAGGGGACACCTGTGCCCTTCTTTTCCTGCGGACTTCAGGCCAGTCCAGCGACTTGTGTTTCGCACTTGCATTCCAAGCCCTGTGATGGATCAGGCTCCCGTGTGACTCCAGGAGTCTCCCTGCCAGCTGCTACACCGGGAGCCCTTTGATGATTCATCATTCACGCTGTGCAGCCCTCTCTCCCAATATATAAGTTTGACAAAAGGCAGAGCGGCTTGGGAACCAGCAATCACCATGCTTGTTTGCACAAACCTGATTTATGTTTACCTGTCCCCTGACCTCCCCCGCCCGGCTTCTGTCCAGATTCCACCAGCAGCTCCACAGGAACTGCTAAATATCATCCCAAAGCCTGGGTAAAACTGCCATGTGGTCAGAGAAGGATGAATAGCACACCCCCAGAATATCTGTGCGGTGATCCATAAAACGCAGAAATGATCGCTCAGCTTCAGGATGAGGAGCTGAAATGACAGAAATATATGGACCATGAATGGCCCCGCAAGGGGGGAGGAAATCAGGAAGGAAAACACAGGAGCAAAAATGGAAATAAAAGAGAGTCTCAATAAAGGATCCTGCGAGAAGCTCATACTTAGAGTTTGCATGCCCTGCAGAATATCGCCCTTAAAGAAGGTGAAGATGGAGGGATTCTGTCATATTTGATGAGCTTTAGTTTTCTATAATGCTATGCACCATCTATCAAGGTGAAAGCCCTCCAGGACACAGAGGGGATCTCTCATGCTGCCTCTTCCTTTGCAGCTAACTCCGTGGCAGATGTAGAACAATCACTTCACTGTGTGCACACGCAGAATCGACACTGGGTACAAGAGAAAAGTAGCTGCTTGCCCCATCATTATCATCTGACTGACTTCCACACAAGGAGACTGAATCCTTAGGAGCTCTGGCGTTTGAAGCAGAGAGCTCTGGTCTCAAATGGCAGCTTTTCCATACCTGCTGTGTGGTTCAGGGTGAGATTTTGCCTTCTCTGAGTTGCTGTGAACTCCTCAGCAAATGCATATATTAATGTTATAATTTGGAAGTGAGGCATCCACCCCAAAGCTCCTGTGTTGATGAAGGAATCATTCCTCCTCCTTCCTCCTCCTTCAGAGGAGGAATGAATAGATTATGAGATCTGTAACCTAACCAGTCCACCCTACTTGGAATGGACTGTCTGGATGGTAACTGTGAGCAGGTGTGGTATAGGTGGAGGAGGTAGGTCACTGGGGGTGTGCCCTGGAAGCCCCAGCCAGGTAAGACGGATTTTCCAGACCATGACTGGGAAACCAATGAATTTTGTTCCCTTGACTCACACTGGCTCTGGGAAGATGAAGACTAGAGATAGACTTGTCATGATAGGTGCGGTTGAGGGGCAGAGGAGATCAAGGGAACCTGAGACAGGCCATGGAGCAATTCTAGGGGTAGCTAGCTCCTGTGGAATGGGTCCACCATCTTGAAGTCCCTGATTCTGTGTCCAGCCCAGGAGAAATGGTGCCCCTACTGGATCTCTCCTAGAACCCAAGAACCCCTCTTTTCTCTACCTGTCAACAGTGCCTCAAAAGCTCTCTTCCCACTGGGTAGATGGCATCAAGGCAGCAGGACAGACCACAGCTGGCCAGAGCTGCTCAGTTGAAGACCAGACCTTCTAGATCTGGGTTAGGAATTCTCCAAGAACCTGGAATGAATTCCCTTTCTCCTGGGTTCCCCCACTTTAAAAATAAATACTGCTAACTTAGGACTCCTTAGATGGGGTAGGTAGGTGAGATTCTGCAAGGTGAAGCCAGTGTTGCTGAGAAGCTTCCTGCCCTTCTGTTTCCTCCTGGAATGATCTAAAGCCAAAGTCAAGCAGGGCCTGGAAGGTGACCACCTGTTGGTCAGTCCACTCCTTCTCTTTGGATTTCAGACCTGAAGCTCACAGCCCCTCAATATCTCAGCCAATATCAGAGTCTTCCTCTAGTTAGGGCTCCTCTAATCCTATGTTTCTATAGCATTACTAGCATCAAAGACATTAATTTGTATTATTAATCAAAAATTTAATTAAAAAATAAAATAGGGCTGGGGTTGTGGCTCAGTGGCCAAGTACTTGGCTAGCCTGTGTGAGGCACTGGGTTTGATCCTTAGCACCACATATAAATAAACAAATAAAACAAAGGCATTCTGTCCATCTACAACTCTAAAAAAAATTTTAAAAATTAAATTTAAAATTAAAAATATAGTAACATTTATTCTTTCTCCATAGTCAGAGGGAGGCTCCAGATTCTCAGCAATCTCCACTGCTTGAAAACATCACAGAGGAAAGTCTTTACTTTCTTATCCAATGGGAATGGATTTTAGCCTAACTCCCATCTAGAAGCTACTCTTTCCACCCAAGGGTCATGAATTACATGTGTTCTTCTGCATCAGTAAGTCTGGAACATACAGGTCAAAGCAGAATCTTGAAAGAACAAAGGAAAGGACAGACATGCAGAACAAGGGTGGATGGAGGTAAAGGGGATGCTTCCTGATGATCAGGGCGCAGATGAAACTGAACCTGCCCACTGAGTTATCAGGCTGAGGATTCCCTAAGGCGAATGTCCCACATCTTAACATGAAGAGAGGCCATAATTTTGCAGAGTGCATTGAGAGTCCAGATGTCAGCACAGAATAGCCTTTTGCAGGACCACGTGGGGCACATAAAATGTTCCAGAGAGGACATTTATCTTCTGAGAAGTTAAATCAGAAGAGATTTTCACTCCTTGGAAATAAATGCTCAAGAATTTTGCAAACTATTTTGCAAAAGGGGAATTAATATCACAACCTATTAAAATGTGTCCCTTAATGATGATACAAGTTAAATACATGCAAGTTGTAATTGATTCCCATTCCATAGAGTTAAGTCCTTCTCCGCTGATCATCTGGGTTTTGTGTGACGCAGAGGTGAAGACCTCTCCGGGTGTCAACAGGCACACAGGTATTGAGGTGGGCACTGACCATCAGAGTCAAAATTCTGGGGAAGAAATAGGAGGAACGGAAGACTCCCTTCCAGAAAGTCTGGTAGTCCCGTGAACCTTATGTCAGCCATGAGCAGATGGAGAGGAAGAGGAGGAGAACATTGAAATGGTAACATTTATTGAGAGAAGTTTATGTGTCCTAACCTACCAAGATTTTCGTAGGAGTTTTCTCTTTTAATCTTCCAAATGACGCTTTAACACCAGCATTGATTTAATTTAATTTTAGAAAGGAGGAAATTAAGATTTGGTAAAGCACAGTAACTCATTCATCTCAAATCGGCATTTCTTAGAATTAGAGTTCAAGTCCTTTTGTATTTCATGCTGAGATATGTTTCCCTTATAACATAGAGTTTCCTTTTGTTCAATACCCAGCAAAGGGTCCCACAAGGAAAAATCATGTCTCACCAACCTTGATGTTTAACAGAGGCATTCTGGGATTATAGCACTTTGTTTTAAAGGAAGGATAATGTTAGGAGTGGGGAGAGCTATTTTGGAGTCTAGCGATGTGCATCATCCTGTGTGAATCAAGTTTTCAAGTTTTCTAAAATCCTATTTATTCCACGCACAAGGACATTCTTGTGTAAACAGGGTCTTCGCTTCAATTCAAGCAATTACAAAAGATTAAATGCAACTGGTAGCAATATTTACTTTACAAAGCCGAATCTTTTATCTGTAGAATAAAGGTATGGGGTGGCTATTTTATCGGTCCACATTCTTGCAACTCAGATTTCCTGGGATGCGTCATGAACTCTTTTATGAACCACTTTTTGCATCACCAGAGTAACTCAGATACAATTATATTGGGAAGTGAAATATGATTTAATGTGGCTTCAATTACTCCATCTTAATATAACCAAAGGAATGACGGGTTTACCTCTAATTTTCATAGATCTCTAAGGGATTGAGCGTCACTACTTGGTGCATATTTGGAGAGAGACGTTCATGCACACTGAGGGCAGAGAGAAGCACTGGGTAATGAAACGAAGCTGGGTGTCTATCTTGGGAACAAGAAAGTGCAAAGTGGAAGAGTTAAAACCATATGCTCAGAGTCCTGGAGAGATACAGAAAGGCACAGAGAATCCACTGCGAAGCTCTGTGGACAGAGAATGGCAAGCCACTGTACCCACGGGAGGGTGGTCAGGGTTGTGTTTTTAGTGTGCCTGATCAAAACACAAAAACATTTCATGGAAAAAATGCTTGGTCCTCCACATTCTTTATCAGGCAAACAAAAAATCTTCTCCCCAAGGAATGTGCTGCTTAGCTCCTCCCCAGAACCAGAGGCCCTGGACTTGCCCATTTTCCCATAATTTAACTGCAGGGTTCTGTTGTCAATCATCTTCCAGCTATGACGTAATAGCCACACTCTCTCTGATAAACAGTATGGGGAGACTTAAAGAAATAATGGGCTGTAATCCTGGAAGTTCAGGAGACTGAGGCAGAAGGATCAATAGTTTAAAACCAGCCTCAGTAACTCAGCGAGGTTCTGAACACCACGGCAAGACCCTTTCTCAAAATATAACATAAAAAGGGCTGGGGATGTGGCTCCGTGGTTAAGTGCCCTGGGTTCAATCCCTGGTACCAAAATAAAAATAAAAAGGAATAGAAAATAAAGGTCTATAGAGATGCTACAAATATTTTCCCCATAGATGAGTGACAGGGTATCCTGACTCCATTCCTCAAGCAATTAGCTTGAAAATATTTACTCCCCATGTGATTCTTCTGTTTTGTCCGTGTCTTTGAATCCAATATATTGCTAGTAGTTGAAGCACCACACTGGTGTGTCAGTCATAGTATGATTGGCAGCAGGCGTCCAAGAACAGGATTATGCTATAACCTCTGATCCTGATGATCAGTCTTTTGGGAAACACAGGATCATCCCTTCCTCTTTATTTCACTTATACACATATTTAATATGTGCTTCTGAGATAACAGGGAGAATTCTAAAGATGTTGAGGAGGTAAAGACGAAAACATGGGTCCTGCCCATGTTTTCGAGCTTGCAGTCAATGGAGAGATATGGAATAAATGGAAACTCAGGTATTAGAGATGCCTTCTTGTTATTATGAGGTGCAGAAGAGAGACCCCAGCCCAGTCAAGGGACATCCTCTCTGTTTTATCAATAACTGGTTTAATGAGACTAAGCGATTTCCCAAGGTTCTGCAATTACCTGCTGGAAGAACTCTCTCTTCCAACCCAAGTTTCCACATTCTAAATTTATCATTCTCTGAACAACACCAGGTTGCCAATGTGTCTGAAAACATCTAACACTATTCAGAGAAGTGTCTCTGAGCCACTCTGGTTGCTTTGTATTTAGATGGGGACGCTGCATGAAACTTCTTTAGGGTTCACGATGGTAAACAATTGAAGCCGTGTGATGTGAAGAATGTTGAGAATCAAAATTTCCAGCAGGAGAACATTGAATCTGTAAGATCCAGAGCTTCAGACACCACACGATCTTGAACCCTTACCCTTGGCGCATCTTGAACAAACTAACTTCTCCGTGCCTCAGTTTCTGTTTGTAGAATGGGAAGGTTCTATGAAGATGTTGCAAAAATTAAATGAATGTCTGTACACACACACATGCCCATATATATATGTTCATATATATATTCTAAGCACTGCATACAGAGTTAAGTACCCTATACATATGTACATGTCTGGACACCTACACACGCATGTGTTTGTGTATATTTTTTTGCATATGTGTGTGTGTATGTGTATATTTTTTTTTTGCATATGTGTGTGTGTGTATGTGTGCCTAGATCTGCTTCCGGCATGCAAGAAGTCATGATTGCCACTATGTATATTTTTACTGCTTCAATTCAGTAAATTGCCATCTATCTCCTGAAATTTCAAGTGGTTTCTTAAAATGTGTTCAACAGGGCAAATATTTTTATGTGCATGCTGATCTGAATCTCAAATATAAAGGTTTGGCCATTTCCTAGGCAACTTTTTTGAAAGTGACACCTCCGTGCACAGAGATCATAACCAAGAAGAAAGAGCACCGTCATTGGGAAGGATGTTCTATATTCCTGGGCCACCAAATCTGCTTGTTTGTTTTTTTTTTTCTTTGCGGTGCTGGGATTGAACCCAGGGCCTTGTGCTTGCAAGGCAAGCACTCTACCCACTGAGCTATATCCCCAGCCCAGGATCAACTCTGGAAAGAAACAAGCATCCTGAACAACTAGAAGTCTTAATTTTTGCCAAATAAAGTAATTACAGAGGAATTTGCAGTACTTAAATGTTATTTAAGGAAGAGATCAATCCTAATCCTGGTTTCATCCTATCTAGAATCCTGTTTTTGATGGGAACTTTGGCAGATGGATAAAAAGCATTTTTAGGACCAGGGGAAAAGGCATACCAAATCCTTTTATAGGTCATACCTAAGGACCAGGTCCATCTCAGCTTCCCTCACAAACACATTTTTCTATCACAGGTAAATCTGTCCAAACTTTAAAATTTCACTTGAAATGTCACTGCGGTGATAATTGTACAACTCCCCACATGAACTAAAAACCATTCAATGTTATACTTAAAAGAAGCAAATTTTATGGTATGTAAATAACACTTGAGCTTATCTGGAATGAAAGGGCGCTGGGATTTCATTCCATTGTCTTAAATCCAAAGAGAGCTCCATGATTTGTTGAAGAAGAGGACTTTTGAAGATACCAGTGTGCTCTAAGACACGGAAATCCCCTCACCTACCTCAAAATAGGGACATTAAGCATGTACAGATGTTCCAATGATCAGTGGGACTGTAGACACGAACAGATGAAAGATTCTTTCATATTATCTCTGACACCTGCGAAGTTTAATTAAGCTGAAAGTCACCAACTTCTGCTCAAAATGCTGACTGGTGGCTCGTTAATTAGTTACTTTTTCCATTGATTAGCAACTTATGCAATACCCTGTTATGAATGGCTGTAACACTGGCCTTGTTGCAGGGCTTAATTAATATGATATAGACTATTTAACAATTGTGTCCTTGTTTGATTTGTGAAGCAAAAGCAGAGAATTTTATTGCTGAACCCAAACATTGATGCACGAAAACAATTTTCAAAGCCAGCCAAAGCTGATAAGGGAAAACTTTCTTTGTCTTTCAGGGAAACTTCAATGAAATGAGCCATCGCTGCTTGTCATGAGCAATCAATTAATTTCTCAGCCATCATGCTGTCAACAAATCTTCAAGACAAATGTTTCACTAAACAAGGACTCGTCAATTTTCAGTTATCCAAATTATACTCTAGCATGCTCTGTGGAATTAATTAAAATAATTGTGTGGGCACTTCTCTGGATTGTTTTTATATGTAAATGGAAACCAGATCTATATCTGCCGAACCAAACTCTTCCTGGAATTCCTGGCCAATGTAGCTAAATGTTTCCTTGGTATCTTTGGAAGGATGTCCAACATGCATCTCAAAACAAATAGAACCTAAAAAGAACCCTTTATTGTACTTTCCCCCTCTCCCAAACATCTCTGCTTCCCACTCAGAAACAATTCCTCATCTGTCTTGAAGCTCAAACAAAAAATTTAGAAGTTATCTCCTTTCTCTTATTTCCCCACTCCAACATTTATCTTCAAAGCATCCTGAATCCCATCATCACTTCTTGGCTCTTCCACAATAACCTCACCTGAATGACCTGAGTGTCCTGACACTCTTTGCACATCTCATACTGGTATGTTACCCTGTCTGCTTCTTATTGTGGCTTCCCACTCGACTTTGAATCCATACCCATTCTTTAGCCGTGGATCACAGAACCCCACATGATCCAGCCCTGGTATACTTCCCCAACCTCATCTTCCTCTCTCCTCTTTGCTGGATACAGTCCCAGCTAATTCCCACCAGAGAGTCTTGGTGTCCCTTATTCCAGAGCTGAGAAAGGTTCTTCCCTAGAAGTTGCATTTTGGCTTCTTAAGTCTTCTTAAAAATCATTTTGATTTTAGCTGAAACTCTATTTCCTCAGAAAGGATGTCCCTGACTATCTGAAGTAGCCACCCACCAGCTTGCTACCAAGCACACACTGTCTCACTTTGTATGGCTTTTGAGGTTGACTTATGGTTTGGAGGCGAGGTGTCCCCCAAAAACTCATGTATGAGACAATGCAAGAGGTTCAGAGGAGAGATGATTGGGTTATGAGAGTCTTAATCCAATCAGTGAATTAATCCCTACATGGGATTAACTGAGTGGTAACTGAAGGCAGATAGGGTGAGGCTGGAGGAGGTGGGCATTGGGAGGGTGACTTTGGTGTATATATTTTCCATCTCTGCTTCCTGATCATCATGTGAACTGCCTCCATCCACCACACTCATCCGCCATGATGTTTTGCCTCACCTGGAGCCCCCAGGAATAGAATCAGCTACCTATGGATAAAGACCTCTGAAACTGTGAGCCCCTGAATAAACATTTTCTCCTATACAATTATCTGGTCAGGTTTTTTAATCATAGAAGCAAAACAGCTGACTAAAACAACTTATCAGGTTATTTATTTTTTTCTTTCCACAATACAATGTAAGCTGTATGAGAACAGGTACCTTACCTGCCTCATTCATTGCTTGAGTCACAGTGATAAGAACAGAGGCAGATACCCACTGGCACCCAGCACTGGCTGCATGGCTATCTGGATACCGGGAGAGATCTAGTGAGGTTCATTCAAGATTAGAGCAGAAAGGAACTCTACGCGGATTTCCCTAAAAACAATGAACGCTTGAGTTGTTATCAGATTTTGATATCAGCCAGGTGCTCTATGCAAACTTAAAATCAATGCTGTGTGGCTGGTGGGTAGCTCAGTAGAAGAACAATTGTCTAGCATGCATGAGTTCTTATGTTCAAACCTGAGCACCATAAAAATTAAACAACTATGTGTTCGACAGATCCACTAATAGTAAATGGTAAACGGTTGATTTTAGAGTTATCTTGTCTTAGGCATGCATCAGAATGTAGCTTCAATCCTAATGCAAAAATCAGAATTAAAATTGGTCCCACAAAAAGCCCTTCAATATTATCAATGAAGTATAATATGCAAGGCCTTATGCTTACCATATTATAAGGTAATATATATACACACACATATATATTTGAAATGCAAACAGTGCTTTATAGTATATTAATAAATACAGGTTGCACAACCTATCTGACCACTATTCTATTCCATTTCCTTTCTTGTAATGGAATTCAAATTTTTCCCATGATTGACCATGTATAGCGAGAAGCTGGACCCATCAGCATATGGCAGATGAGTCATGATTGATCTAAGAAAACCATCATGGAACCATTTTCCTTGGAAGGAATCAGTATGGTTATGTGACAAAATTCCAGAAAACAGGAAGAGAGGACAGACAGGGTATCTTTGGAGGAAAGATATCTTTGCTTCATAAAATACATGAAAAGGGCAGAATTTTCTCCACTGGGCATGAAGTTGCCTTGTGGTTTGAGACTATGGCAGCTCTCTTAAGGGAACTCAAAATGACCGAGCAAATCAAAGATAAAAGTCTCAGTCCTTGATGATTTCATAGATGATTTCCATCTATATGCAGCTGAAGCCTCTGCTATGTGACATACGATGACAATATGGTGTCTTTAGGGTCACACCCCAAGATGCTCCCTTGAGTCACACATGAAATAAAGTGGGATGACCTGAATGACCAGCTGATTCGCTTCTTCCAGGTCAAGGCCATTCAGGCCAGCGTTCTGGGATTAAAGTAAGAGACGTTGCTCTTGCTATTTAAATGGTGGGAACTCTGCTACTTTATTTTAAATTCACATAGTTGGATCTGGCTACATTAAACACCTATAGGTTGGAATCCTCAAGCCTGTAATTAAGACATCACAAAGATGCGGATTTCTTCAAAGAATAAGAAGTAAGATAGCAGCAATATGGTTTATCACATGAAACCCCCAAATTCAAATGATCAAAATATATTTTATCTACATCATCTGCCTCCCTGAAAGCAATATCTTCTTCACTGAATTTCCTTAGCAATAACACCCCATGTGAAAAACTAGTAGAACTGTACGATGTACCTTAACTCTAAAATGACTGCAAAAGCATCTGTGCGTGCACCATATCTATGTAATTGGTTACATTCAGTGAACAGATTTGCATTGAAAGCAAGTGATGGAGTTTTCAGCCATTAAAATGGTATCATCTGGGAACATTTAATAAGAATCTTCATAGATACAGCATTATAATATTCCATCCTCTGTGTAATCTGAATAAAACTGGGAAACCCAATAGTGCGTTTCACTATAGGCTTACAGCACTCAAAAGAAATATCCATCTGATATTAACAAATGTTATTAAATTTTTATAGCGATTAGTAAAAGAGATCTCATAGGACCAATCCATTACATGAAAGATAGACAAACATCTCAGCTAGTTTCCTCACCAACTGCTATTCCCTAAATGTTCAAGAGAGTCTCTTAAATGTTTCTTGTTCTTTTCCCTCTTGTGTTAGTCTGCTTTTAGTTACTATGACAAAATACCAGGGAAAACCAACTTATAGGCAAAAAGGTTCATCTTGTCATGGTTTTAGAGATCTTAGTCTGTAGTTACCTGGCCCCATCACTGTGAGCTCGTGGTGAGGCAGAACATCATGGAGGGGAGGGTGGAGTCAAGCAAAGCTGCTCATTTCATGGTAGCAAGGAAGCAAAGCATGGGAGAAGGGGCCGGGGACAAGGTATAGCCAGAGCATGCCCCCCAGGGACCTACTTCCTTGGACCAAGTCCAACCTTCTACAGTTCCCACTACCTTCTAATAGACCATAGTATTACAAACCCATTAATGAATTCATCCATTGATGAGATTAGGGCCTTCACGATCCAATCGCTTCCCAAAAGCCCCACTTCTGGATGTTGCAGATCTAAACCATAACATCTTTGCCTTGGTCTCCATCACCCCCACCCACTCTTCCCTTCTGTGTCTAGATCCATTCTTTCATGTGTATCTTTCTGCCTTTTAACACAAAATCTAATGAGCCTTTCTAGGCTTGTTTTATTCTGTATTTCACCCATTATTAGGTATTAAAAACAAAGTCCAAACCAGATCAATATGAGGCAGCTCAGGGAACAAAGAAAGGAGAGGGAGGATGCGAATGTAGAGAGCTCACACTTATTTTGGGAGTTCACAAAGTGAATTCATACAACATTCTTCTCTATCCTATAGCCCATTCTCCAGAAGAGGAAACTCAGAGGAGTAAATTCTAAGAGTACTTAGCTAGATATAATTATAATGATGCCTGCAAGCATTTCACTGCGTTCAAATCAAAGGATGTTAAGAATCTGTTTCAATTTTAATTTCTCTAAAGTCAAAATGGCAATGGTCAAGAATACAAGCAACAATAAATGTTGGTGAGGATGTGGGGAAAAAGGTACACTCATACATTACTGATGGGAATGCAAAATGGTGCAACCATTATGGAAAGCAGTATGGAAATTTGAAATGGAACCACCATTTTACCCAGCTATCCCACTCTTCAGTGTATACCCAAAGGATTTAAAATTAGCATACTACAGTGATACAGCCATATCAATGTTTATAGCAGCTCAATTCACAATAGCTAAACTATGGAATTAACCTAGGTGCCCTTCAACAGATAAATGGATAAAAAAAATATGGTGTATATATTCAATGGAATATTACTCAGCCTTAAAGAATAATGAAAATATGGCATTTGCTGGTAAATGGATGGAGCTGGAGACTATCATGCTAAGCAAAATAAGCCAATCCCAAAAACACAAAGGCTGAATGTTTTTTCTGATATGCAGATGTTAATTCACAATAAGTGGGGGCGCTAGGGAAGAATAGCGTTACTTTAGATTAGGTAGAGGGGAATGAAGAGAGGGGAAGGGGTGTGGGGACATGAAGGGTAGTAGAATGAATTGGACATTATGATGTGTTCTGTATATACAACTATATAACTGGTGTACATCAAGTACAACCAGAAGAATGAGAAGTCATATTCCATTTGTATATGATGTATCAAAGTGCATTCTACTGTCATGGATGACTAATTAGCATACAAAAATAAATAAAATTTTAAAAAAAGAATCTGTTGGGAACATTATCATTGCTGGAATTGGGCAGAATCAAGCCAATCTTTGACTTTATAAATAGCACCAATCTCTTACAAGGGCCAACAGCCAAGCTTACAGAAGCTACTGGCTCTTCCCTTCAGGCCTGGAGCTTGGGCTGGGGATGCACTGATTTCTTATTGGCTGATCACCTTTGCCTGCCCTCACCCTTCCCATGGCTGTGACCTCTCATGGAGGAGTCTTATCACTAAGGGAGGCATTTTTATTAGGTCGAGTTTTTTGGCCCCAAGTGCTATGAGGATTTTTGATCCCTAAATCTTTGGGTCTTCCCAAGTTCAAGGTTGCACAAGTTACATGAAACCTTGCAACAAAATCCAGGAAAAGAGTTTGAGGTATGTGGCTTCCCATCACTAGGATGTCCCCCACACATCTCCATACGTGGCTTAGAACATCTCCAAAATGGATATAGCAGCAACATCTATTGAAAATACTCATTATGAGCCTCAAGAGAGCTGATATATATGAAGCATATTGCAATGGATGCATTGGTACAAGATTTACATAAAAATAACTGGTGAAAAAAAGATAAATTATTTGTTCAGGCATCTTAACGCAATCATTGCAAATTGAAGCACCCATTTCAGGTCTAATAACTTTACATGATGAACTTGAACACGTGGCTATCAATGGGACGCTCTGCAGATCTCCGTATCTTCAGTCAAGACACTCCACAAATATTCACAGTGGCAGATCGCATGCTTTGGCTGCAGGTTTATATTTTGAAAACGTTCTCCTATCAGTCATCGGAGAGACCTATTACATTTTTTTTCTTCAGAGAAATTCCAACTAATAAAAATAAAACAAAATGTTCTCCTGGAGTTCTCTCTACCTAAGATTTGCACATTTATATATAGAACATTCGCCCATCCCTGTCATGGCAAGATGCTCCAAGGGGTAGGTTTTCCTGACAGCGAGTCCCCTTGGTAGGTACCCATCTCAAGGACACTGGTTATGAGCTGGGCGTGGTGGCGAACACCTGTGATCCCAGCGACTAAGGAGGCTGAGGCAGGAGGATCATGAGTTCAAAGCCAGCCTTGGCAACTTAGTGAGGCCCTAAGCAACTCAGTGAGACCCTGTCTCTAAGTAAAATACAAAATAGGGCTGGGGATGTGGCTCAGTGGTCGAGTGTCCCTGAGTTCAATCCCTGGTTCCAAAGGAAAAAAAAAAAGACACTGGTTATTATCACAGCAACTTAAAAACAGCCAGGGCTTCCTCAAGACAAAGCAACTGTGCCTTCAGGATGGCGAAGAAATAAAATCACCTCATCTAAAGAAGGACTCACCTGTCTGACGTACTCTGGATCATACCTGTTTTGTTTCCCCTTTAGTAACAGAAGATGACCATTTTAGGAATGAAAGTGGAAAAACCTTCCTAGACTCTCCAACAACATGAAAAAAAAAAATCAGATTTCCCTCAAGTTCAATGGAATAAAAATGATCACCTCTCCATTTGGCAACAGCACCCCTGATAGGAAGAGAGGGAGTAACTCCAGAATATTCTCCTAGGAGATGCTCGGAATGTCCAAGTCCACATTAAAATCCGGGCAGAAGCAAACTAAAGAAGGATCCTGTTCCTGGCCTTTTCCCTAAGCAATCTGCTTCCATGTTATTGCAAACCAATATTCACTCATTGATTAAAAACTATAAAATACTGAACATGGGAGAGGCAATATTCTAGATGGGTAAAGTGGTGCAGATAATTTAATCTCTGTCTTCTTGGAAGGTATATTTTACGTAAGGAAACACAATAAAAAATAAGTAAATGCATAGTATAAAAGACACTATTAAGCACTATAGTAAAAATAAAGTACAGTGGACTCACAGACAATAGGGGAGCCTGTTTTGAATTCCTAGCATTCTGTATTTACTTCTCATATAGATCCCAGGCACTTACATACCTACTGTGTGCAGGTCA
>JAJEJO010003607.1:0-36686 GCA_020662805.1 Glaucomys volans | reverse complement strand
GCCTGCTATGGGTAGCTTTTATTCTGGTGTAGCTCTTACATGCACTGCATTTTATTTTCAAGGATAAGTAATAAGGGAAAAAATATCTTTAAGCCGTATGACATGGAATATAAGTCATTAATCAAAAGTTTCAGGCTTTGTTATTTAGAAACTACTATGTTTTTCTACTTACATGCTCGTTCTTTTTATTGACCTAATCCTTTTTATTTCAACACTTAAATCACCAGGGCACCAGAATTATTTTCTGTAGTATTTTGTTTCTGTAAAGATTTGATTATCTGCTTCTTTCGCCACATAAAAATCTCTATAAAAAGTGGCATTTGCATCAGTATAAGAGAATGACAATTTCTAATGACTTCCCTGTGCTAGAAAATTCTAGAGTACTTTCTGAATCAAAGATTCAGAAATCATGTTATGATTTCATGTTATGGTATAGGTGAGAAAGTCTTCCAAAGGCTCATGTGTGAGACAATGCAAGAGTGTTCAGGGGTGAAATTATTAGATTATCAGTTGTAACCTAATCAGTGAATTAATCCACTGATATGGATGAACCAGGTGGTAACTATAAGTAGAGGCTGTGGCTGAAGGAAGTAGGTCATGGGGGCATGTTCTTGGTGAGTGGAGCTCTCTCTGCTCCCTGGTGGCCCTGTCTTGAGCTGCTCTCCTCCTCCACACCCTTCCGCCATGATGTTCTGCCTCATCTCAGGTTGAGATATGAAATTAGCTGACTAACTTTGATGATTTGAACCTCTGAAATTATGAACCCAAACAAACTTTTCCTCCTCTAAATTGTCCTTAGCAGGCTTTTTGGTCAGAGGGACACAAAAACTAACTAAAAGAATGTTCTACATTTTCAATATTAAGAAACACACTACATTTTAAACTTTATCAGTCTCCTATGTTTAGCATGTGGGGGAAAATCAGTTATTATTTAATCCCAAATATCACTCCCAAAGCACACTAAGTATGAACAATTTGGTTCCTTCCCAAATGAAAACAAAAAATATTATTTTTTGGCAGAAAATTGAGAAGCACAGAAAAACTGGAAATGATTCAAGAATTCCAGAATGTACCCTAATAATAAACTGTAGTCCATTAAGTGAAAATAAAAGTTTCTTCCCCTGCTGATTATTACTAATCCAACAAGTCTCTCTGTGAGCTAAACTTTCAAATAGCTCATTTGGTCGCCTTTGTATGGAATATTCTGATATGTGTCCATTAAAATCCTTTTTACTTAAGTCTTGCTCATTCCCTAAGTCAAGATGTTAGGAAGAAGTCAGTGAGTATACATACCTCTCTTTGTAAGTACTCCAGAAACTGAAATAGGATTGGGATAGAAGTGCAGAATCAAGTTTCTAAATTTTTATCACCTGAAGAACAAATAACTCCAAATCTCAATTAAAAAAAAAAAAAGATATTTTAAGCTCTTGCTAATAACTCACTCAAAGCTTCAGGCAATGGAGAACCTTGTTCAATTCATACCCAGTGCTTCTTCCTTCATTCAATTCCCTCAGGAACTTGATCTCTGCTAGAGAATTGACAAAAATGCACTCTCTAATGCAATAAGGAATAATGCTGATGTAATTTCCTCCACGGAATGATTTTCTTTGACTGACTGTTTATCTGTGGCTTCTCTGGCATTGCAAACTTTTAACCAAGAGCAGGTTGACGACTGGTATAAATCACTGTACAAAAGATGGACAGAAGCTGGACGCAGTGGTGCATACCTGGCCTGCTCAGGAGGCTGAGGCAGGAGGATCACAAGTTCAAGGCCAGCCTCAGCAACTTAGCAAGACACATCTCAGAGAAATAAAATAAAAAGAGATGGGGATATAGCTCAGCTGTAGAGTTTGCCTCGGTTCAATACCTAGTGCTGCAGATAATAATCATATAATTATTATACTTGTAATTATAATATATGAAAAAGCCAAAGTGTAGACACTGATAGAAACACAACTTTCAGTAGTTAGATGGATCATCTGAGTGTGTTCTGATCCGCTACAATATTACCACACATGGGGCCAATTATTTACTATCCTGTTTTTGCTTCTAAAGAGAATTCAAGTAAGTCAAAGGAAGAAGAAAATGGTAGTGGAATGAAAGAATAATAAACTTGGATGCAATGCAAAATAAATCTCTAAGATCTGGAGAAGCAAGATGCACGCTGTTCAACAGCTCAGATTCTGCATTCTGACTTTGGAATTCTTTCTCCACCATCTAACAACTACATGATCTTGAAAAATCAAGTAAACTCTATAAGCCTCAGTTCTATTCTTAAAACTGCAACAGAGGGGCTGGGGATATAGCTCAGTTGGTAGAGTGCTTGCCTTGCAAGCACAAGGCCCTGGGCTCATTCCCCAGCACTGCAAAAAAAAAAAAAAAAAAAAAAAAAATACTGCAACAGAATGGAACCTAAAACTCATAACATCACCAAGGAGCAAATAAAAACAATTGTTATAGATATTCAACTCAAGACTGCCCTCTCAGTACACTTCAAAACCAGATTATCACCAAGTATTTTGTGCCTGGGATTTCTGGAGGCAATACTGACCAACCCTTTCTGAAGATTAAAATGGGATATGATTTGCAAATTATTCCACACAATACTGAGTACACATTAAATAATCAATAAATACTAGTTTTTTATAAAAAAATTCACAATATATCCTATTATATACAGGCAAGTCTTTTTCTTAGATCAGAAATGATTTTCCAAGCCAGAAAAGAAAAAAGTAGTCTTCTTGTCCCATCTGAAAATGCCCTTTAAATAGGAAAATGCATTACCACCACCAACAGCTTGAGGAAATTTGCTCAGCTACAAAACCAAGAAAGCGGAGTTTTATTCTTGCATTCATGTCTAGATGTTGGGACAATATTAGCACAAACATCATGGCTTTCCATGCACAATAAATACATCAACTAATTGAACTGATTTGTGGGGACTTAGCGGTCTGGCTGCTATTTCTACTGATATGCCTTCAGCTCCTGAACTTGCTGAATTTCTGTTAAAGATACATAGGTTTGTTGAATATTTTTCCATTATATATATGTATATATATGTGGGCATGGGGTTGTGGCTCAGTGGTAGAGCACTTGCCTAGCATGTGTGAGGCACTGGGTTCAATCCTCAGCACCACATATAAATACATAAATAAAATAAAGGTATTGTGTTCATCTACAACTATATATATAATGCATAAATATGCATACACATATATGAATATGTGCACACACACAGAGTCTCTAAATTCCATTCTAAAGAGAGACATCAAATTGAAATTGGTTCCTGAAAATTCCACTGCCTGGTGATTAGAATACCAAGAGGCAAACAGAAGGTGCTGTGATTTTCTTTCCCAAATCCTCTCTAAAGCATTTTTTCTCCCTTAAAATAAGTCACAGAGTTTTTGTGTAGCAAGGGGAAGATGGTGCGGAGTCTGCTGCCGTGCTTGCTAATACCACTGCCGTGCAGTGTTGGAACTACCCAGGCCTCCTCGCGTCACCAACTGGGCTCAGCAATAGGATTAACAAGGCTGTTTGGTGACACAGCAGGTAAAAATTAAAATCGGAGGAGCAATCATGTTTGATCCTGGGAGTCACTAAAGGAAGCCGGGAGAGGCAATGAGATGCTGGCCGACTTGAAGCACCTGCTAAATTCAGAGGAGGCTGTAACCTCAAAATAGCCTGGGAAGGGAAGGCTGTAAAAGGGAATTGCAAAAAATCAATTCTGGAGGCAGCCAAAGCATGAATAAAAATTTCAGCGGCTGCCTGGTTAGAAACTGATGGATGCAGAAAAATAAGTTCATTAGAAAGAGGGAGAAGAAGAAAACCAACAGCGGTGAACGTGTTCCTCCTCCTAGGTGTGGCTGCTTACTGTGTTTGCTTTCAGAAGGACATTTTTTTTTATGCATTCAAGGCTCAGGATCGATGGCAACAAAAACAGGCTTTCTTAAGGGGCTGGGGAATGCTGTCACTCAAGGTGCCACACAGCCTGCTTGGAGAAGCTGGGCTTCCTCCTTCACTGCATCTCCACTCCGCTTCAGTGGGAGCCTGCGATGCTCTGATTGGTCCTTTTCTGGGTCCACAGCACCTGATTGGCCCTTTCCTGGTCCACAGCATCTGATTGGCCCTTTCCTGGTCCACGGCATCTGATTGGCCCTTTCCTAGTCCATGGCATCTGGTTGGCCCTTTCCTGGTCCACAGCGTCTGATTGGCCATTTCCTGGTCTACACCATCTGATTGGCCCTTTCCTGGGTCCATGGCATCTGATTGGCCCTTTCCTGGTCCACAGCATCTGATTGACCCTTTCCTGGTCCACGGCATCTGATTGGCCCTTTCCTTGTCCGTGGCATCTCTTCTCAGGTGTGCTCTCCTATGCCTTCATGCTGCTCATTCTCCTTTGCACCTTTTCTGGAGAACAGCTGCCCTGCAGTCGCCAGGTGGATCACGCTGCTAGGACTTGGTGCTGGAACCTACCAAATTATGACTCTGGAGCCCTCTGTCAGGCCTGGAGAATCTTCACATTTCTATTAACCTTCTGTAAATCCATGATGTCTCATCGTCCTATCTAGAACACGTAACAAAAAATGGTGCAACCAATATACCACTCATTTTCAAATAAATACCAGGTTTTCAGAGTTGTAGTCTTTTGCTAAATAGAGGTGAATGATTAGAGCATTTGAAAAAAAAAATTGAAAAATATATATTTGAAATATATGTGAGCATAAATGTATATGAAATATATAATGTAATATATTTGAAATATATATGGAAATGCATTTATGAAAAATATATAAAAGATTTATAAGATCTAGATTATAATTTTCAACTTTTTTTAATGTACCCAGGTCCATTTCATGGATATTTTCACAGAATTGAAAACTTGAGACCTAAAATGGGTTAAGTGTCTCTCATGGAGGTACCACCTGGCAAAGACTCTTAAAACAGTTCTATAACTTCATATGAAATGCTGGACCTGGAAGTCACCTTACAAATTCAGAAGAGGCATTGCTGCTTCCTTTACAATCAGTGTGTTAGACCTTAGTAAATGGCTAAAAAAGTGCTGTCCCCACTGTGATCTCCAGGGCAGCCTCTGAAATCTGGGTCATGGAGCTGGTAAGAAGGGCTGGCTGAGCAGGAGGAGCTGAGCAAGAACCTAACCTGCCCTGTAAAGGCCATGGGGAGGGGGATGGTGGCTGAGAACACATTTCCAAACTAAGTTTGGGTGACTGGTCCTCTATCCTCTTCCCACTTCAAAGCTCAGCATCTTTTATTTTTTATTTTTTATTTTGGTACGGGGGATTGAACTCAGGGGCACTTGACCACTGAGCCACATCCCCAGCCCTATTTTTTTTTTTTTTTTATTTAGAGACAGGGTCTCACTGAGTTGCTTAGCACATTGGTATTGCTGAGGCTGGCTTTGAACTTGCAATCCTCCTGCCTCAGGCTCCTGAACTGCTGGGATGACAGGTGTGTGCTACCATGTCCAGTTGAAGCTCAGCATCTTTGATTCAGTGAGATTCCTAAATAAACACATTCTGGGTTTATCTGTGCTCTGTCTGGAAACCACAGAAACTCAAATAATAAACTATGATCAGAGATGTGTTTGCTTAGCATTTGACAGTGGCCTGGGCACAATACCGAAGCAGGTATGGTTGGTCATGAACATGTCGCCATTTCACAGCAGATTCCAAATTGGATTCTTCACGTGCATTCAGAACATCATCCAGTTTATTATATTAACATCACACCTACACGGCAGTCTTAAAATTAAACTATCCCCAGTATTGCATAGTGACGAAGAATGTGGATTTTTAAAGTCAAATTGCTTAAATTAAAACTTAGAGCCATTGGATCAAATTAGTGAACTTCCCCAATTCTCAGTTTATCTCAAAAATAGGTATCAAAAAGAATGTAACGGGGCTGGGGATGTGGCTCAGTGGTACAGTGCTTGCCTAGCATGAATGAGGTCCTGGTACCAGCCCCTCAAAAATAAATAAATAAACAAAAACAAAAACCGTAACTCCTGAGATGCACAAGAGATTAAATGAAAAAAAATAGAAAAATGTTTGCAAATAGAAATATAATTATACATATAGTGTGTATATATATATATATATATATATATATATATATATACGTGTGTATGTTTATGTGTGTCTGTATGTATGTGGGTATAGACAGACACAGGTAAGTAAATACATGTGGCTTGATGCTTTACCATCAACAGAATGAAGGGTGAAGAAGTGATATTTCTAAGCCTCAAATTATTTCTGACATTATCATTTTAATTTCAATGAAGACAAAGAAGGAAATCCAGAGCACAGCTGATGTCCATTTTACCAATCGGTATAAATTAAATAAACATGCTCAATGTATAAACTATAATTTGGTGAGCAAATTGATGTATGTGCATATAAATCAATGCTTGTATGAATGAGGCTTAATTCAATATGCTTCTCTCACCTGCTTCTCTCCAAGGAAATAGGTACATCGAGATCATTAGAAGTTCTATTTTTAACCTTTAATCCTATCCACACGCAGGATGTAGGAGCTGCAAAATGTTCCTAATAAGTTTAACATGAGTAGGAGCCTACATGACCCTCTAATGACTTTTCCTACCCTTCCTATACAGGCAACGCCACGGTGCTGGTTTGTATTCACTAAGGGTGCCCTTGGAGAATGACGTCATCCCACAACCTCTCAAAAGGCAAGATCTAAGACAGCTTCATTTGTTTTAGGCAGCATTAGCATAACGCCACCCATATCCCATGGAAGATGATAAATAACTCTGATGATAAATAACTCCGCCACCAAATGATGGGACTCTAACAGATGACCAGCTTTGAGAACATGGTACTGCTGTCGGCTTGGGGATCACGCCAACCTACTGATGGTTGTAGATTAACTGAGTAGGGTCATCTGGAAATAACCACAGGACCCACGCTGGGTCACACAGACAGCATGGTGAGGAGATTGGGGTCTCTCCTGTTTTCTCCCACTAGGAGGGGCTGCACCCATGCCCAGCTTATCACGGAACCCCCTCCAGCAGGGGATCCTATAACACTGCATAGGGCCTGGAGGTCTGTGGGTACTAGGACCTGGTATTCCAGATCCCCTACAAATAACCCACTTGGAGTCAAGCACTCTGTGTGCTGACCCAGTACAATAGTGGACAGAGGAACCATGAATAGCAGGCTCAGGGCAGTAAGAATCTGCTGAACCCCAAGGTGGAAAGGAGAGGGTCAGAGGACCTCTGGCTTCTCTGTGTTGAATGTTGACCTTTGGGAGTTTCCAATAAAGCCTGTTCTCTAGCCCACAGTCTGTGATGTTGTAAAATCTGTCCTGAAATCTACAGGATCCGTATAGACTCAGGTGGGACCTTAGTGGCCTGGTGACTATGGAGAATATCATCTTTCAAATGCCAAAATCAAATCACCGCACCGTCAAATGGATTAGCATTTTATCTGACAGAGAGGATGTAGTAGAGATACGTAGTAAATTGTGTGACTCTGGCCAATATTTGGAAGGAGCTAATACAAAGAGGTCACTGAAATGTTATGACAATCAAAGACGGCATGGTCATTATCACAGGATGCACACTTGGGGTTCAGCATTTCACCTGGCTGAAAGTTGGTCACATACTCAATGCTGAGATGGAACTGTGATAAACATGTTGAATACTGCTTCTATAAAAGGGCTGTGAATTTTCCAATTAGGCCCACAACTCAACTGCTTCTGCTAGTACACTGTGCACAAGGGTAAGAAATGTGCAAAGTGGAATACTATACAACCATAAAGAAGAAGAATATTATGGCATTTGCAGATAAATGGATGGAATTGGAGACTGTCATGCTAGGTGAAATAAGCCAATCCCAAAAAAGGCCAAATGTTTTCCCTGATAAGTGGATGATGATGATATAGAATCTGGTTGGGGGCGGGTGAGGGGTGAGAGAAGAATGGAGGAATTTTAGATTACAAAGAGGGAAACGAGAGGGGGAGGGGCAGGGGTATGAAAGATGGTGGACTGAGACAGATATCATTACCCTATGTACATGTGTGATTAACAAGAATGATATGAATGTACATCATGCACAACCATAGAAATGAAAATCTGTACCCCATTTGTGTACAATGAATCAAAATGTAGTCTGTAAAAATTAAAAATAAATAAATATTAAAAAAAAAAACAAAAAAGAAAGAAATGTGCAAGGTGCATCATATTTCTCTTTGAAAATGAATAAGAAAGAATATCCTAAATGTAAACATTTATAAATACACAATTACCCAGAGGAACACACACACTTCTGACCTAACAGGAAAAACCTTTCAAAATGTACCTTGTTGTATCCTAGTTAACCAGGTTTTCCAGGGCCAATAATTGTCTACCAGAGTATCTATTTATAAAAGAAAAACAAAGAATTTTATGTTTTCATGGAATCAGGGGACACAGCTCTGTACATCCAAAATGTGATCTGCCCTTCTCTGTCCGCAACATCCCATCTGTGCATTCACACCAGAACAAAGCCCGTCATTCGACCTGATGACTAGCCTGGTCATTTCGGGAGTCAGACACCCAAGTTTCAATGACAATTCCATCACCAATAAGAAGTATGCCCACCAGCAACTTTGACCTGGCCCTTGGTTTTCTGTTAAACAGGATGATCTCAAAGCCTCTATCAAGGTTGTGAAGACTATCGGAGGTAGATGCGTTAAGCAGAGGTCGTGTCAGATCGTGGATAGAAAATGAATCAATCATTATTATTGTGGTTGAGAACTTGAACACATTTCACTGTGATGGCCAGATCAGCCATCATTCTTCTATTAGTCAATCAACAACCACCAAAGCTGAAATGAAATCAACAGAGTTGGACAAGCATATTGTGCTTGGTACATATAATACACATCTGCATATTTTTAGAAAGGTGTAGATCAAACATCAGTTCCCCCTTCAGTCCACTTCCTTACAACTGTGTAGGTAAATATAAAATGTGAATTTAGAGAAAGGTGACTCTGGACTGTATTCAGTACAAAGGAGAGAAATCCGCTTAGAGAGTTCCCACTCACTTTCAGGCTCCCCCTGTGGATATGGTATCTCCCATCCATACAGATAGTTATCTGATGGTCCTCCCTCCATACAGCATATTAAACATGAAAGTACATGTGTACAAAACACCTATTTTGTTGTGTGCCAAATGTATTTCCCAATGTCTGTTAGAGAATTTCTAAAAACAACAAAAAAAGAAAAAAAAGCAAAAATATTTACAATACTATTTCTTCTTACACTCTAGAGAATGGTTAGATTGATCCTCTTTCATTTCTAGGAATTTTCAAATACATATGATAAATTATATTTGTATCTTCCTATCCTCCTCTTCTTTCTTAGAAATCGTATAAATCAGCCAGGCACACACACCTGTAATCCCAGTGACTCTGGAGGCTGAGGCAGGAGAACTGTGAGTTCAAGGCCAACTTGGAAAACTTAGTGAGGCCCTGTCATAAATTAAAAAAACAAAAAGGGCTGGGGATGTGGCTCAGTGGTTAAACACCCTTGGGTTCAATTCCTGGTACCAAAAATAGAGGAGGAGTTGGGGGGAGAAGGAGGAGGAGGAGAAGGAGTAGAAGAAGAAAGAGGAGGAGGAGGAGGCGGAGGAAAAGAAGAAGAAGAAGGAGGGGAAGAAGAAAGAGAAGGAGGAACAGGAGGAGGAACAGGAGGAGGAGGAGGGGAAAAGAAGGAGGAGAAGGAGGGGAAGAAGAAAGATAAGGAGGAAGAGGAGGAGGGGGAGGGGGAGGGGGAAGAGGAGGGGGAAGAGGAAGAGGAAGAGGAAGAAGAAGAGGAAGAGGAAGAAGAAGAAGAAGAAGAAGAAGAAATAGCTATGCAAACCCTGCAGAGAAAGATGCCCTAAGATCTCCAGGGCATCCCTGTCTCCCGGTGTCCTGTCAATCATACGGTCGCAGAGCCAACCCAGCCAATGGAAACCTTCAGTGACACACTCTTAGTCCATCCTGAGACAACGGCCAGATGGCCGCACCCCACATCCAGTGGTCACTCTTGTCACCTCCTTCACAGGACAGCCAAGTCGAGACTGTCCCCCTGCATTTGTGCCTGAGGAATGCATCCGGCTCTCCCTGCGGAGTCCCAGAGGCTCTAGCTGCAAGTCACAGCCCTGCTCTGTCCTGGAAGGGCCACCCCAGCACCACTCCACCCAGATCCCTGCACCAGAGCACTTGACCTGGATGCTCCCAACCCTTAAAGAGATGTAGCTGGGAAGGGCTGTTCCCCGCCTTTCTCAGCTGGTAACGCAGTTCATTGTTCATTCATTCAAAACAATGATTGACACCTGCAGGATTCCAGGCAGCGGAAAGGGAGCTCCTAGGGAGATGGACCCACAAAGGCACAAATGCAGACCCGGATGAGAGCAGTTAGCACTTACATAGATAATCAGCAGTACTGGAACCACCAAGTGAGGCTGTGAATCTAAAAAATAATGGAGGACATTTTTCAAATTTAATTTTTTTTTACTAGACAGTCTCCTGTGTGGCAGCTGGAGCCAAATTAGGGAAAAAGGGGGTCAGATCATAAAAACAGAGGAAAGGTCAGGGGAGTAGAGGAAGGAGATTGAGGGGAGGGGAAATGAGAAAGGGGAGGAAATGCAGACTGAATTTAACAAACATGTGCTGTGTGCATGTACAAAATTACCACCATGAATTCCACCCTTATGTACGTATATGTACGAAGCACCAACTCAAAATGAGTAAACAAGCAAATAAATGAGTGGAAGGTAGACCAGCAGAGCACAGGGAGGGGAACAGGGGAAGGGAGGAGGGGAGGGAAAGAGGAGGCCAGGGACTGAAATGGAGCAGATTATATTCCACGCATGTATGATCATGTCAAAATGAACCCAGCCGTTATGAGCAGCCATCATGGAGCAGTAAAAGAAAAAAAGACAGACAAGTTGCATGTGTTTGCTGACAACAACATGACACCCAAGATGCACTGTGGTTCCATCTAGCAAGCCAACGCCTGTACCACCTCACAGTTATTCCGGTACTGAGAACACTTAATAATGACTCTCTTGGTAGTTTTCAAGCATGCAACTGATCATCTTAAACTAGAGCCTCCATGCTGTGCTCCCTAAAAGCTGGAGAGGTTGGGGAGAATACTTTTCTCAAAGAGCAATGAGAAACCTTTTGGGGTAACGTGTCTGTTATTTTGAATGCAGTGATGATTTCATTGTTGTATCCATAGGTCAACATTCAGAATTATCCTCAGAAATGGACTCTAATGAGTCCATTTATTGTGGGTCAACTACACGTCAATAAAGCATTGTTTAGTTTTATAGGGAAGAGTTTCTCTGATAAGAAGGCATTTGAGTAGGAATCGAAAGGCTAAAACAAGGGACAGAAAGCAAAGGAGGAGAGGAAAGACCATTTTAGCCAGAGTGAAGAGCATGTGCAAAGGTCCTGAGTCAGGAAGAGATGGTGCATTTCAACAGTGGAAAGAACATCAGAATCCCTATTGAGCCAGGGACTGAGCTGCTTGAGATGAGGTTGGAGAGGAAGTTCAGGACCCAGTGTTGTAGAATATGACAAGCCAGGAAGAGGAAGACTTCAAACATCATGCCATGTGTAATAGGAAGTCACTTGAAGAAAAGTAATAATGATGCTCTTAAAGGATTGCTTGAGATGTTCCTGAAGAGCTGGGTGAGAGCTGGAGAAGAGAGGAACAGGAGTGAGGGGGAAAGACCAGGCCACCTCTCTCTCGTCACTGAGGTGGGAACGTAATAAGAATCTGCTCCAGTATGGAAACTAAGGAGGGAAAGGCAAATGGTGGCTTTAAATTATGTCCAAATATTCTGTGTCACCCACCCACCTTCTAAAAAATGGAGAGGTTTGTTGCTGTGACCAAAAGTCCTGACAAGAAGAATTAGAGGAGGAAAGGTTTAGTTGAGGGCTCAGGGTTCCAGAGGTCTCAGTCGCTAGATGGCCAGCTACATTCCTTGGGGCTCAAGGTGAGCTGAACATCATGGCAGAAGAGTGTGGTGGAGGAAAATGGATAGGGACATGCAGGAAGCAGAGAGAGAAGACTCTCCTTATCACAACAGCATATAAACCCCAAAGGCACACCCCCAATGGACCACCTCCTCCAGCCACTTCCTGCCTACAGTTGGAACCTAGTTAATCCCTCTCAGGGGATCAATGCACTGATTAGGTTAAACCTCTCCCAGTCCAATCATTTCCCTCTAAACTTTCTTGCATTATCTCACCCATGAGCTCTCACCCATGAGCTCACATCCAAACCATCACAGAGCTTCACTCCTTGCCCTTGAGTGTGGGCAGAATGGTGTAACTCACTGATAGCAAATAGAATATGATAGAAATGACTATTGTACTTACGCTCTGCAATAAGACACTGTGGCTCCCTTTTGCCCTATGCTCTACCCAGAGTGATGTCACCAGCCATGTCACTCACACCGCCATGTAGCAAGATTGGCTCCTATCCACCAACAGCCCATGTGACCGTAAAGCCAGAAACATGACTGAGCCAACTGACAGCAGATGCTCCAGCCCCAGCGAGGCTCCAGTGTCCCCAACTCCAGAAGACACCTGACTGCCATTTCCTCAGGGACCCCAGCCTACACTGCTACCAAATTCCTGATCTAAGAACTTTGCATGAGATTAAGCAAAACAAAACAAAACAAAACTTTACTATCATTGTGTAGAGGATACAAAAAAAAATCGAGAGTGATCCTGGCTGCCTTCTCCCACCCCTGATGCAGATCTGCCAAGTTTAAACACTGAACTTATGGTAAGAGTGATGGATGTCTTGATGCAGAATCAAAATCGTGCTTTGGATCAGTGAGCAGAAAGACACTTCAAAGCATGTTAAAAATAAGGCACAGAATCCAGGAAAACTCCTATGTTGTGTGTTTAAGAGCCAACTGGGCTCCCTAACTCTTTAAGAATGGTTTCTGTGCTAAATCTCACACGATTACTGCCACAAGTAGTGAGCACTCTGTCAAAACCCAATGTGCTTAAACATGACCTCCAGGCTGTTCCTCTACCAGGGTGACCGTTCAGCATTTCTACCAAGTTCCATCATGATATTCTGGTTGAGGAGAGGAAAGTAGTAAGATGGGTTTGTTTTAGTCGGCTTTCTTTCTTCCTCTCTCTCTCTCTTTCTTTGCTGCTGTGACCAAAAGACCCAATAAAACAATTTTAGAGAAGTAAAAGTTCATTTGGTGCTCACAGTTTCCAAGGTCTCAGTCCACAGATGGCCAACTCCATTGCTCTGAGCCTGAGGTGAGGCAGAGCATCATGGTGGAAGGGTGTGGAGGAGGAAAGCAGCTCAGGACATGGTGACCAGGAAGCAGAGAGAGCTCTGCTCACCATGGACAAAATACCACCCCCAAAGTCACTGGCCCAGGTCACACACCTCCTCTAGCCACACCCCACCTGCCTACAGTGACCACCTGGTTAATCCCTACAGGTGGATTAATGTGCTGATTAAGTTAAAGGTCTTGTAACCCAATCATTTCACCTCTAAACCTTCTTGCATTGTCTCACACATGACCTTTCAGGGGACATCTCATATCTAAACCATAACAGGCTACATAGTCTGACCACTTAGGAATTTCTGATGACCATTCATTTCAATCATAAAGGCTTTCATGTCTTAGCCCCAAACCAATATATACCCAACTTTTCATAGCACCTATGGTTAAAAAAAAAAAAAAATCACAGCATCCACTTACACAGAGCAAAAAGTATTGCAGGAAGAAAAAGCGATCACACATGAAAATAGGATCCATCTGAACTGTTACTGGGGGTGCATCTGACATGTCCTGTTGGGGACTCACGGAATCTATTTTTTTAGGATTGGAAGATGCCTTCTCTACCTTGGTTTTCCTAGATATGAGGGACAAACAGCATGGCGGGTGAGAGAAATTTTCAGCTCGTACAGAGACAAGGCATTACATAGTGCTGACTCACTTAAGAATAAGCCATTCCTTTTTCCATTAAATCTCTTTGAGTTCTTCTGATTATGAAGAACACCTCGGATGGCAGCACCATATCTTCAAAACACTGTAATGCTTGACAGTCAAATTTGTGTGGAGAAATGGTGGGGTTCTGGATCTGAGTCTTCTGAGGATATGCTGGGCTTTGCTATATTTTTCTATAATGTTTATTTTTATGGTCACCTTTAAATTTATAACAAAGAATACAACCATGATACACTCCTTTAAAGACAGATGATAGAGTTCATTAAAAATTGAAGTGAATAATAATGCAGGGAGAGCACAGAAATAGATGATGATCAAATTTTGGGAAACACAGCCTACAAAGCTCACTTAGTTACAAACCCATTATTTTATCTACTCGGAATCTCAAACCGAGTAGGTCTTGTAACCCAATCATTTCACCTCTAAACCTTCTTGCATTGTCTCACACATGACCTTTCAGGGGACATCTCATATCTATCTGCCATGCCCCTACATGGCAGAGTGATTTGCTGGAGATCATAAAGCTGCAAGAAAGCAAATACAGTTCTAGACTAAAAAGACACTTCACAGAAGGAGAAACAGAATCGACCAACAAATACATGAAAAAATGTTCCACATCTCTAGCCATCAGAGAAATGCAAATCAAAACTACACTGAGATTCCATCTCACTCCAGTCAGAATGGCAATTATTAAGAATACAAGCAACAGTAAATGTTGGTAAGAATGTGGGGAAAAGGGTACACTCATGCATTGCTGGTGGGGTTGCAGACTGGTGCAACCACTGTGGAAAGCAGTATGGAATTCCGCAGAAAACTTGGAATGGAACCACCATTTGACCCAGCTATCCCACTCCTCAGTTACACCCAAAGGACTTAAAATCAGATTACTACAGTGATGCAGCCACATCAATGTTTATAGCAGCTCAATTCACAATAGCTAGATTGTGGAACCAACCTAGATGCCCTTCAGTAGATGAAAGGACAAAGAAAATGAAGTATATATACACAGTGGAATATTACTCAGCCTTAAAGAAGAATGAAATGATGGCATTTGTTGATAAATGGATGGAACTGGAGACTATCATGCTAAGTGAAATAAGCCAATCCCAAAGAACCGAAGGTCAGATGTTTTCTCTGATATGTGGATGCGAATTCACAATAAAGGGTGGAGGGAAGTATAGAGGTACTTAGGACTAGTCAGAGGGGAGTGTAGGGAGGAGAAGGGACATGGAAGTAGGAAGAAGAGTAGAATGAATCAGACATTATTGCCCTATGTGCATATACGATTATATAACCTGTGTAACTCTACATCATACAACCAGTCGAATGAGAAGTTACACTCCACTTATATATGATGTGTCAAAAGTGCATTCTATTGTCATTTATAACTAATTAGAACAAATTTTTTAAAAGTATATAAAAAATACAGTTCCAGGATCTTTGGATTTCTGCTGCGATAGCATTGAAGAAAAAGGTCAAGATCAAGCTTCAGCAGGGATTTCTAATTACTGAACAAAACTTGCGTTAATTTATTTACTTTGCTGCCCTTTTACTGAAGTAGAGATCAAAGTTTTGAAAATGTGAAACCCATGAACATTCATGAAATGCCATTGGGAATCTCCTTTCTCCTCCCTCCTCTTCCATCACTGAACAGAGCAAGTAGCTGGACTCGTAAGGGGATACAGGAAATCTAGAGCATCAGCTTTGAGTCTGGCTATATCTCGTTAGATAAATATTACATGAAAACCAAAGTTTATGGGCAAATATCACAGCACTGGGGAGAAGAAGGTTCTCAAAGAGGATGTCTGAGAACACTGCCGAAGACAGTGAAGAGGATGAGGGGTTCATTTCCACTTGACAATTTCAATTTCACAAAGACCACCTGTGTGCAAATCATATTCACCTGCCTTATCAGTATTTCATAACTTCTCAGCGAAATCCTACAGAGAATATCACATCAGGTTCTGGCAAAAACAGTTGACCCAGGCAAAGACTGCTGAATTTTCATTATTTACTCTTTTGCTCAGAGAAGATATGAATTCATTTTGGATGTGCCTTTGAATTATTGCCATTCCCGTGAACGGGAAGGGATGCAGTCTTTTCTTGTTTTTCTGATAGGTGGGAACATCTCACTCTGTCCCGTAAAGAAGTGCAGAAGGGAGTGAGGGTAAAATCCATGCCGTAAATGAATATAGGAATTTGGTGAATCTTAAACTAATGCATTAGAACTTTACTGATTATTATGGATTAGATGTGAGGTGTCCCGCAGAAGCTCATGTGTGAGACAATGCAAGAAGGTTTAGAGGTGAAATGACTGGAATATGAGAGCCTTAACCGAATCAGTGCATTAATCCACTGATCTGGATTGACTGAGTGGTAACTGTAGGCAGGTAGGGTGTGGCTGGAGGAGGTGGGCCATTGGGGGCATGCCTTTGTCATGGTAAGTGGACCCTCTCTCTGCTTCCTGATCACCATGTCCTGAGCTGCTTTCCTCCACCACACCCTTCCGCCATGATGTTCTGCCTCATCTTGGGCTCAGAGCAATGGAGTCAGCCATCTGTGGACTGAGACCTCTGAAACCCAGAGTCCCCAAATAAAATTTTCCTCCTTGAAATTGTTCTGGTCAAGTCTTTTGGTCACAGCAGGGCAAAGCTGATGAAAATACTCATTTCAACTCATAGGGAGGCGAACTGTTGGAGTTGGAAGGTGTGTGTTGAGCCAATTCCATTAGCTATAAACCTGTGTTCTAAGCCAAGATATAATTAGACTGAGACAGCCCAGGAGGAAGGAAGGAAGGAGGGAAAGAAGAGACCAGAGTAGGTCAGAGGGAGAGATAAGGAGCATCACCACAGGAGGTGGAGAGAAAAGCAAGGTACCCTAATTCCAAGGGAGATTGAACCATGGGAGCTCTTCCTTGGAGGGAGAGCAGGATTCTCCAGACTGAGCCACATAGAGGAAACAAAGCATGCAGGGAGGTCACGGCTACACAGTTCAGTGTGGTTTGCTCCACAGCAAGAGGCAGCTGATGAAGGGCAAGGCAGAACAGGATAGGGACATAGAGGCTGAGATTATGCACAGGAGACTCTGAAACCTAAGACTGTTGCTCTAAAGGGAGAGCCATCCACGACCAGGCTGCTTTGAGCCCAGTGTGAATTCTGTATCATGCTTACAGCATCTAATGGCGAGGAAGGAGAGCAATGCATGTTGCTATAACCTCTAGCATAATTGCCATCATGGGTAATGTCCAAGAGGCCTAGGTTTCTAAATCAGGGTTTTTCTTTGCTATTTCTATTTTTTGTGAGGCAGGGGTGGTACTGGGATTGAACCCAGGGGCTCTTAACCATGGGCCACGTCCCCAGCCCTTTTCATTTTTTACTTTGAGACAGGGTCTCACTAAATTCCTTAGGGCCTGGTTAAATCACTGAGGCTGGCTTTGAACTCGCAATCCTCCTGCCTCCGCTTCCTGAGCTGCTGGGATTACAAGCGTGTAATCTCCATGCTGGGCAGAAACGTGAAAAATCAGGGTTAAAAAAAAAAATCCCTTCTGAGTTAATGATGCAATATTTGATGGTTTCGACAGTATTTTCCTCCACTTTCAAAATTCTAATTTAAAGATTAGCAGATTGCCCAGCAGACTGCGTAAAACATACAGAAAACTGTTTATATACAATTACGTGTTGTGTGTACATATGTACCTATAAATGGCTATAAAGAGAACAAGATGCGCCTCTATCATGAGAGTATTTTTTTTTCTTTTTTTAAGGTTGGGGTTGAACCCAGAGCCTTGTGCTTGGTAAGCAGATGCTTTATCCCTGGCTTACACCCCAGGCCCGACGATAATGTAATCAGGTAAAAGAGCAGTAGTCAATCTTGTTTTTTAACGTCCTTATACATATATTTAGTTGTCAATGGACCTTTTTACTTAATTTTTCTTGTTTATATGTGGTGCTAGGAATCGAACCCAGGGCCTCACACATGCCAGGCAAGCGCTCTACCACTGAGTCACAACCCCGGCCCTAAATTTCTGTTCTGCCATTCAGGATCCAATGAAGGTGAAGCAGATGGAACTACTTTGCTTGTGTTGGAAAGATAAAAAAAATTTTTTTCTTACTATTTTGATGAATATTTGTTTTATTTTGTTATTCATCCATTTTATATTAGCTAGTAATCTATAATTTATAGAGTCACAATAATATTTTTAAAATGAAATGAATCACGAAATATTTTAATAAAACATTGTATGCATTTAATATATGTATTATTAAATTTTAATATTCACATATAATAAAATATATTAGGTAATATATTTTTCGTTACATAACAGTGTACTTATTTTTAGTAATAAATGATTCTAAGGGACATTATTAGGCTCAGATGTAGGCCAGTTGTTGTGCTAAAGGTATCAGCTTCCTGAAGGAATTAAGCCTCTGAAGCTCATACACTTAACCATATTTAGTGGTAGGGTTCTTTGTTTTTGTTTTAGTTGTTGATTACCTTTGTTTTATTCATTCATTTATATGCAGTGCTGAGAGTCAAACCCAGTGCCTCCCACATGCCAGGCAAGTGCTCTACCACTGAGCCACAAGCCCAGCCCCCACAGGTTTTTGCATCCAGATTAGCCTCAGCCCCAGGGCCACTGTCCCATCCATCAGAGGCCATCGCAGAGCAGCAGTTCCCAACATCAGAACACTCTGGGTCAGTGACAGGCATCTATGTTATGTCTCCATTTCTCACTTAAATCTGGAAGAACAGGAGTTTGAGTGAATGCCCACCAGAGTATTAACTCCCTAAGTCCCTGAGTATCAGGCAACCAGCGTGGGTGAGCAGGCAAGGACGTGAAGGGCCACCAGAAGCCACAGGGAGCCTCATCTGACAGGCCAGCACCTGGAAGATGGGGGTCTGGTAGGTCCACCCTCCCCCCACAGTCCCATCCCCTTAAGAAAAGCTGTTGTTTCAAGATGATGTCACACAGACCAGGTGGCCTGGACCTTCTTTATCACCACAGTGTCACAACCCCCAATCACCTTGGCAACCACAACTCTCACAAAGAAAGCTTGCTGAGGGCTATTCAAAGGGTAATGAACCCACGGAGGGGGCAGGAAATGGAGGAGGAAACAGGGGGATTCAATTTCCCACATTCACAGATCCCTGCGGTTCCTGGGCTGTCAATCAAAAGACAAGAGATGGACCTGAGCAAGACTCTCTGGAAACTTCCCCAGGACTTCCAATAAAACTGGAGGGCAGGAGGGTGCACCGTCCTTCTCCTCTCTGAGAGGACCCACTCTCTCCCTTGAGAGGGTCCCCCTTTCCCCTTTCCCGTCCCATCTAATAAACTCATTCCTTCTACTCTGCAAATCTCTCTGGAGTGATCAGGGTGAGAAAGGATGGCCAGGGCAGCCTCAGCTCCGCTTAGCAGCAGACCCCTGCCCTGTAACACATGGACTAAATTGCCAAGATCTTAATATGCCCATCATCCGTAGGTACACAGATTATACTAAATGCTCACCAAATATTTATCAAATCAATGAATGTATTGGCAAATGGATGCATACATATTTCCAAAATAAGCAGAAAGTTCTAAATTTAAGAAAGCAATCTCTTCTTCAAATATCACTTGTCACTATATCAAAAGAGGATAGAGAGGGCTTGGGGTTGTGGCTCAGGGATAGAGTGCTTGCCTAGCAGGTGTGAGACACTGGGTTTGATTCTCAGCACTGCATATAAATAAATAAAGGTTGATGGACACCTAAAAAATATATTTAAAAAAGACTATAGAGAATGATTGGCCAAGTTTCCTAACACCACCATCTGAAAATAGTTCAAGAAAGCAATCACAAAATTTTGACTGAAAGACCCTTAATGATAAAATGAATATCCATTGATATAAAGAGAATTTACTCAGGTTATTGATACTGCCGGTTATTGGTGACGAGTTCTGCTTCCTCAGGTGTTGAAGTATAACATCAGAGAAGCAGCCAAGGCAAGCATGTTAAGCAGGTTTTATTTAAAGGTAGTGATGAAGCCAGATTTAACAGGCAGTTAGTGTAGAAATCAGGGAATCTGGTCAAATTGAGGAGTGAAGTCTGGGAAGTTGGAGACGCCCCTGGGAGACTGGAATGTCATTGCCTCCAGAGCCCTCTGATCACCAAGGTTACCTGCTCAACTGCCCCTCCCCAAAAGCTGCAGGCAGTGAGTTGCTAATTAAGGCCTCCAGGTCCCACCTGAATCTCCATGTGGCCCTTCCCCCTGCCATTCCTGCCTCACCTTTTTGCTGTGTCACCACCGCCACATGGGCAGGAAGGAGAGATAAAGGTCAGAGGAAGGGGCAGAACAAAAGAAGACCCCAACCCTATAAAAGATGGAGGGTGCACTCACTTCTTGGGGATTCCAGAACATCAGCCAGCCATGGCCCCCCTTCTCCCACTCGGGAGAAGTTTCTATTACTACTTCTAAATAAAATCTGCTTTTACTTTTCTTTAATAAAACTTTATTTTCCACTCTACACTTGCCTCGGTTTGCTTCTACGGCGTTATTCTTCAACACCTGAGGAAGCAGAACTCGACACCGGTTACAAAGGGTATCAGTGACACAGATTTCTCTCGGGAGGGAGAAGGGGGCCATGGCTGGTGTTCTAGAATTCCCAGAAGTGAGTGCACCCTAAGTCTTTCATGTTGGGTTCTTTTTTGTTCTGCTCTTTCCTCTGACCCCTATCTATCCCTCCTTCCTGCCTACTTGATTAGGCCTTGGTGACACAGCAAAAAGGTGAGATGCAAATGGCAGGGGGAAGGGCCACATGGAGATTCAGGTGGGGACCCTGGAGGCATTAATGAGCAACTCCCTGCCTGCAGCTTTTGGGGGGAGGCAGTTAAGCAGGTAACCGTGGTGATCAAAAGGGCTCTGGAGACCCTGCCATTCCAATCTCCCAGGGGCGTCTCCAACTTCCCAGACTCTGATGGCCTCCATTCCTCCCTTGACCAGATTCCCTGATTTCTACACTGACCGCCCATCCCCAGTTCTGGCTTCAGTATGCCGTAACAGGAAAGCAATGATCAAGTCCAAATGTGCAACAATCATTACCCTGTTGATAAAACTGACTTAAACATTCCCAGTGTCAGATCCTCACTCTGAAAGTCGTTAGCCGTGATGGAAACTTGGGCGAAGGAGTTAATCTTTCTGGACTTCAGTTTTTTCAATCTCCCCACAGGGAGGGCTGAGCTGGATGAGACCATCTGGGAATCCCTGAGGACTGAAGTTCACATTTTGAGTTGTTAAGTTAACCACTGGGCAGATTGTCAAAGCCCCTTAGAGAGTACAGTGGACTTTCTTCTGTGTCTCAAGCTTAACCTTGTTTTTCCCACTCCCACAAAAGGAATGCATTTCTAGTTGCATCTTCTTGCTATAGAAGGTATGCATGCGGAAGCAATGGAGTCCAAGACAGGGACGTTACATGGGTTTCTATTCCATTTCATGTTAAATAGTTCAAGCAACATACGCATGGCGGCATGCACACCTTTTGAATGTATCTGACATCAAGTTTTCTGCAGCCTCTCCTCCTCCATGAATCTCCTTCCCCTTGTTAAACATATTTTGAACCATTGGTCTGGGACATCACTCTCAGGTAGGGGTATTAGGGAAGAGAGACATGAGGATGGTGGGAACAGGAGGTTAAGAGAATAATTCTATCGAATGGGCCAATGTGCTGACCCCACATGCCTTCTTTTCCAAGAGGCAATTTACCTGCAGCCCTGCCTGGCCTAAGTGGCCAGGATGTCACATTCGTCAATAAGCTACCTGTTAACTGCAGGAGGAATGCAGGCCTGAGATAATGTTTTGTTTTGTTTTGTTTTGGGTACTGGGGGTTGAACCCAGGGGCACTCCGCCACTGAGCCACATCCCCAGCCCTATTTTGTATTTTATTTAGAGACAGGGTCTCACTGAGTTGCTTACGGCCTCGCTAAGTTGCTGAGGCCGGCTTAGAACTCGCAATCCTCCTGCCTCAGCCTCCCAAGTGCTGGGATTACAGGCATGCGACACTGCACACAGCTCTGAGATAATGTTGATGGAGGAACCCAAGAGACTTTTGTGACCAGATCCTGAATCTCAGAGAGATGAGGATAATTCCTCTTAACCCTGGAATCCGTAAGAATGCATGGTTAAGAATCCAATGAGAGCCAGATGTGGTGGTGCATGCCTATAATCCCAGCAGCTAGGGAGGCTGAGGCAGGAAGATTGGGAGTTCAAAGCCAGTGAGGCCCTAAGCAACTCAGCAAGACCCTGTCTCTAAATAAAATATTAAAAAGGGCTGGGGATGTGCTCTGTGGTTAAATGCCCCTGGGCTCAATCCCTGGTAAAAACAACAAAAGAATTTAATTAGACCTGGTCAGCATGGGCCAAGGTGACCCCATGGCAGTGGGGACTTGGCAGTCTGACGCCACCCTGCTGTCAGTCAAAAGTTAAGAGGTGGACCTGGGAGGGACTCTCCAGAAACTTCTCTGGGCTTGCCAATAAAACTGGCGTGAAGGGAAGACACATTGTCCCTCTCCTCTCTGAGGGAGACCCACTCTCTCCCTGGAGAGCACCCCTTTTCCCTTCTCCTATCCCTTCAATAAACTCATTCCTGCTATTCCAAGTGACATGTCTGAAATCTTTCAGACTTGATGGCAAGCATTGGGGTTCAAACAGGGGTCTTTGTGCTGCCTCAGTTTCCCTGAAACCCTCAGCTCTGAAGTCCATTCAGAGCCGCAATGTGGATTTTTAATTTTGGTGACCAGAGAGTTTGTACAGACAGACAGGAAGGGAGAAGATGCCCTGCCTCCTAGGGGTGTCCATCTTGGACAAAATCATCCTTTTTCAAGATCACACTCATGTCCTCTCCCCTCCCTCTCCAGAAGCCTCCGTTCTTCCTGCTCTCAGGAATGATCCAGAATCACAGCTCAGGAGAGCCAGCTCAGGGCTCACTCCCAAGGAGATCTGTGCTTCCTTCTTTTGCTCTTTGTAATAAACTGCACTTCAGGGGTGGGATAGAGACAGGTGAATCACAAGACAGTTGAATGGGAAGCTCCTTGACGCAGTACCAGAGGGATGGTTGGGACTGGAGTTTGGGAAACCTGGATTCTTTTTGGGGGGCAGGATTACTGGGGACTGAACTCAGGGGCATTCAACCACGAAGTCACATCCCCAGCCCAATTTGTATTTTATTTAGAGACAGGGTCTCACTGAGTTGCTTAGGGCTTCACTAAATTGCTAAGGCTGACTTTGAACTCATGATCCTCCTGCCTCAGCCTCCCAAGCTGCTGGGATTACAGGTGTGCACCACTGTGCCCGGCAAAACCTAGATTCTTACCATGCCACTAATTATCTATGGGACTTTGGATAAAACAGTTGTCTATAAAATAACAGAGCTGGGATAAATTGCTGATTCTGCAATTCTGTTTAGAACACAGGGGAGAAGTTGGCCCAGACAGCAGAGAGTCTCTCTCAGGGGACAGAAACACATGAGCACTTTTATTAGTTGTTTTCCTAAGAATATTTAATTATTTTTATTGAGATCTAATGCATGCATCATACAATTCAACCTTTTAAACTATACAGTTGTTTTTTATTACGTGCACAAGGTTTTGCAATCTTCAGCACTACCTACTTCCAGATTATTTGCATCACCCTTAAAAAGAACCCTATACAGATGGTCTTTTCCTAATTCTGTCCCAGTCCACTCACTGGGGAAATATTAATGTACTTTCTGCCTCTGTGAATTTTCATGTGGATTCATATAAACGGAAAAATATGTGGCCTTTGTGTCTGACTTCACTGTCTCAGTGCCTCATTCCTTTTCAGAGCTGAATAATATTCTACAGTATGCATCTAACACATTTTGTTTATTCATAAACCAACTGATGGGCATTGGGGTTGTTCCTGCTTCTTGGCTATTGTGAAGAACCCTGCTAAGTACATTTGTATACAAACTATGTTTGCTCTGTTCAGTGAAGTTTGCAGGTTCTCTGGAAAAACTTTTTTATTTTTTTAAATAAAGTACCCTGGACTTCACTGTTTCACTGTTTTTGCTGAATGCATTCCGTCCTTTCTGGAGGTATCTGACAGAGGCAGTGATAAAGGACACATTTTCTTTATATTTCTGAGTCAGCACCTCCAGATTTACATGTAGTGCCCCCTCCTCTTGAAACCTTCCTCCCAATTAACCTTGCAGTGCAAGAATAGTGAAGATGGAGTTGATACTGGGAGGGATGTGTCCACTAGGCCAGGGTCCTGAGAAGCTGGAAGGAGCCAGAAGTTAGGAAGAGGCAAAGCGGAATTCTATCCAGAGCCCTGGAGGGAGCCTGACCTTGCAGACACCTCAATTTAGCCTTCCAGGCTCAAGACCTAGGAGCCCATAATTTGCTCTTGTTGGAATCCATGCAGGGAGGATTTTGTTAAGGCAGCCATACACAGCTCATCCTGACTATATCAGCCGGGTCATGTTCAAGTGCTTGGTAGCCACAGGTGTTCAGCACAATTTAAAAAGTTCTTCAGAGGGGCCTTCTATTGGGACATTTCCCAAACTGCCTTGGAAATGAAAACCTTGGAAATCAGCTTAATTCTACTCTGAAGAGGTGAGCCTTCTCTGTTAGAAATGTTTTCCCCCCAAAAATAAGGTTGTCCTAAAGGGAAAGGATTCTTGATTCTTCTGAAAAGACACAGAACAATTGGAATCCACTAGGGATTTTGTGAAATATGAAAGCTTATTGCTTTCACTTCTGCAAACACAGATTTTATATCCACTGGCGTATATATTATTGTACACTAAAATGTAAGTTACTGTATTTTATTTGTAGGCTCAGGGGACATTTTCCTTTTATTTTTTCATTATCTGAATATTCTGCAATAGGTTCCTATTTGTCCTTATTTTAATAAGTGACATGTTTTCTATGTGTATTTCATCATAAAATTGATGTAAGGCACAGGTCAATATCACAGCTTTGGGTAGAAAACAGTGAATGAAATGAGGCTTCTCAGAAAGTATTAATAAGTTATATTAATACTCAGGACACTCTTAACTGAAAGAAACCTTCTCTTCTGTATCACCGTGGATTCAATAACATGCTCTGAAAGCCAGGGTGATCTGGGTAAAATGGAAACATATATAGCAATGAAAAAAGTAAACTGCTTGATGATAATTCAGAAAGCTGACGTCCCAGTTTTACCATTGATGCCAGCCACATAACCTGGAGCAGGTTGCTTGATCCTCACATGCTCAGAAGTAAAAATGGGATAAACACAGTTTCTGCATCATATCGTGTGATTCTCAATCTTTTGTGGGCATCAGAATCCCCTGGCCAGAGACCCCCCTATGGGTTTGGGCTGGCATGCAAGAATCTTCTGCTCTCCTAAGTGACAGGTGATACTGATGCTGCTGGTTCATGGACGACTTCTTGAGAAATGCTGGTTCATAGCTTACAAGGTGGCGAACCCCTTGGAGACAGGTACGTATGTCAATAGACATCACAGCACTGCAGTCAGAAGCCCAGGGTTGGGAGCTAGAGAGATTCAAGTTCAAATACTGCGTGAACTTCTTCCAGTTCTAGTTTCCCAGGCAGATCATGCAACCCCTCACTTACAAAATGAGGAGAATACCTTTTGAGGGGAGGGGCTTCCTTGGGAAAGTGCATTTTCAAATGTGGTCGTGATCTGGCTCCGAGACACCTGGTGCATTCTTACTGCTATTATTGAAGTTGTCTCTAACCACCAACAGCCTTTTTAACAATACCAATTACCAAACATTTTCTAGACTAACAAGTGCTAAGCAAATTAAGGGCCATGTTAGGGAAGCATGAGATGAACCATCCCTCACCTTCCACAGTTCTTCATCCAGGAAGCAGCTGGTTGAAATCACCAAGGGGAGTTTCAGAGAGGAGAAGAATGGAAGTTGAGGACACGGAAAGGAGTTGGATCTCCGGCCTCTTCCATCACAGAAACACTAGGGCCTTCTGGGAACTCCTTTTTTTTTTTTTCTAATATAAAATGCATTTTCAAATCTTTCATCATTTTGAAATTTCTATCATCCTGATGGATCTCCCATCCTCCTGAACCCTGATGAATTTCTGGGGGCTTGTCATGCAAGCTTCCCCAGGTCTTTCCTCCTGCCAGGCCCCCAGATGGATGTCTACAATTGGTACCTGTCCTACAGGACGAGTTGCCAGAAGGCAGACTCTAAATGTCCTGTCACCTCCATTGAAACATACGATGCCACTGCTTTACGGCTGCTACCGCTAATGATGAAGGTGTTGCCGCTCACAGACGACTTAGACCACGTGCTAAGACCTAAGACGGACCGCTTTCTAAGGCATCTGGGTGCATGCACATGCATGCATGCATGCACACACACGTGCACCAATCTAGCTATTGATTATGCATAGGTATTGTGCATAGAGAAGGTTGTACTGGAAAAAAGTGAGATCACATTAACACACTGTAACTCTGCTATGTAATCTTCAACCAATGAAGAAGGACCAGAAACCTTGAGTTATATGAAAAGGGTACTGGGGACATGAGGACAGCCCTATCATCATCATCATCATCATCCCCCCAACAACAACAACATCACCACGATAGGAATGATGCTTAATTAAGAACCAAGCTACGTTTTTAAAATTTTGTTTGCTTTTTCCAAAAGTTGTTTTGCTGGGAGGAAATATTTGCAAAAGACATATCGAATGAAGAACGATTATCCAAAATATACAAAACTCTCACAACTTAGCAATATGAAAACAGGCAACCCAATTAAAAAGTGCAAAGGGATCGGCATTGGCAGGTCTTCAAATATAGAGTAAATGACTCCATGAAGCACATTTAGCTCAGGCTGGTGTTGGTTCACTATCAAGCACCTTATCAAGAGCAAAGAATCTACTGACTCTTCACACAGTTACCTAAATGCAGCAAATGCCATTAATTTGCTCATTTTGTCAATGACAAGAAGGAACCCAGGACTTAGGTGAGGTGCTCCCTTGCACAGCTAGGAAGCAGCACCCCATCTCAGGAACTGCAAGAACTCAGTCTCCGAACCCTCAGCCCTGCCTCATCTCCAGGTGGCATTTTGGGTGTGAGATGAGACACCACGGACTGCTCCTCCCTCCACCGTCCTCAAACTTCAAGGCAGCAGCAAGGACCCCGCATTCCAAGCAGAATTATCAAAGAGCTAATATCAAGCAGATATTGAGTATATATTGTCTTCTTGTCCTGATCTGTTCCATTCAGAGTTCTAGAATTTTCTTCTCTGTGCAATATGTTGGAGCCTGTTTCTCTACCTTCTGCTGTCTATAATGCAGGCACACAGCTTGGCCAAGTGGATCTAATGAAGCCGTTAGTGATTCTGCTTTAGGAATGGTTTAAAAGTGGCTATTGCTAATACCATGGTGTTTGCATACCTGCCACCAGGTATGCATGCTTATGGGCAGAGAAAATCACTGCAGTTTCTCTAGTTACCTCAGTCTCCTACTCCTGATCAATATTTTCCCACTGTGAAAATATTTAAATGCATGAATTAATATTGAAAAGGAGTTTTTTTCCTGTTCGTTATTTATTATTTTCTTGGCATGCTTGGCTCCATTCTTTCCCTGAGTTTTTAATCACCAGAGTCATTGCTTTCTGATCTGGTTATTAGCTCTCTTCTTGGCAGAATCTTTCCACCATTTGGGCTTCATTTCATGGCCCTGGTATCAGAGAGCGCAGAGGAAATAGGAAATTCATGCTTTGGCTTCGGTCAGCAGGATTGCGAATTCACGGGCAAGCCAGTTTCTTAGAAACAGAAACAATAAAATAAGAGGTCACTGCAGGATCAGCTCTGCAGTCACTCAATGAAGACTGACATCGCCTCAACTCCCTTTTGATCTTAATTAAATGCTCCCTTTGCAAGAACAGAGGCAGCACGAGGTTTAATATATATATCTAGAACTGTGAATTATTTGAACGTTGCCTGATTGTACGTTTATTTGAGGGGTTAAAAAAACAAAACAAAACAAAACATGAAACATCTTGGAAATTGAAATAGTGTTCCAGGCTGTGCCCGGAGGTCAAGTCTTAAAACTAACTTCTGGGTGATCTCCCATCACGGTGGGAGGTGTGGGCATCAGGAAGAGGCGAGGGTCCTGGGCTGGTCCTGAGCTTTGTGGAAACATTTTCATGAAGTGGAAATGTGCTCATCAGATTCTTTTTTTTTGGAACCAGGGATTGAACTCAGGGACACTCGGCCACTGAGCCACATCCCCAGCCCTATTTTGTATTTTATTTAGAGACTGGGTCTCACTGAGTTGCTAAGGGCCTCGCTAAGTTGCTGAGGCTGGCTTTGAACTCGCGATCCTCCTGCCTCAGCCTCCCAAGTTGCTTGGATTACAGGCGTGCGCCACCGCGCCTGGCTTCATCAGATTCTTTTATTGACATCAACAAATACTAGGAAGTGTCCCTGTGCCTCTGTACTCTGAGAATCCAGAATGAGCTATCCCCAGGCACAGCCTGCTTCAGCATTAGTGAGAAAGGCTTGCAGATCCTCAGACGCCTTCTGAAGACCCCTAAGCATCCTTTCCATGGGCTCTGATTGCAGGTACTGGCCTTCCATTTGCATTTCCTGCATCATGGATTCGAGCTACACGCCTGTGATTGACTATTCCACCTGGGGCTTTCCTACACGCTCCAGTTTCGTGGAACACACACCAATTTCAGGATCTATCCCCCATGGATTATGTAGAACCCTCTTCCCAACTGCTTCCCCCAGATGTAAGGGCGGCACAGATTTTGTGAGCTGATCAGCAGAAGGCTGGCATGGGAGAGGAGGCGCTTTCTCAAAAGGAGATAATTAGCCGGGCGTGGTGGCGCAGGCCTGTAATCCAAGCGACTTGGGAGGCTGAGTCAGGAGGATCATGAGTTCAAAGCCAGCCTCAGCAACTTAGCGAGGCCCTAAGCAACTCAGTGAGACCCTGTCTCTAAATAAAATACAAAATAGGGCTGGGGCTGGGGCTCAGTGGCCAAGTGTCCCTGAGTTCAATCCCTGGTTCCAAAAAAAAAAAAAAAGGAGATAATTGCTGAAGTTGGTAAACTGCACTAGGGAGATGGGAATAAATTTAGCTTCCCTTGAAACCAAGAATCAACCAAGAAGGGAGCCAGCATGCATCTTTGCACTCATTCACAGGGAGTTTCTAAAAGACTTCATGCCTCGTGCTGCACAAGATCATAGGGACCAGTGGTTTCATTTGGTCTTCCAAATTCTGCCAATGTGAGCACAATCAGCTGCAGAGGGCAAAGCCCATGACCTCTGGGACATGTCACATTAGTTGGGTAAAATTCCAGACTTCACACTAATTCTACCAGCATACATTTCTGCCTCTTGAACCCCGTGTATGGATAGATCTGTACGGATAGAAATGTTTCAACTAAAAAGGGACGTTAGCAGTCACCTGTCCTACCCCTTCCCCGTACAGGGCTGTACACTGAATCTGCTGTGAGATTCTCAGAGGAGACAGGGTGCAGGGCACTCAGCAGGAAGCAGATTTTACTAGTGCCACCCTTGGCCCAGTGGATTCCTATCCAAAGGCTGAGCCCCAAACATGGGATTGGGGGCAGCATTGCCTTGCATATCCCTTGCGAGTTCTTTGATTTACCAAGTCCTTATCTCCCATATAAAGTCAAACACATTCTGATCAGGACTTCTATTTCTGTACTATAGAAATGCAACAATGTTACAGCAGACAATGCATGCGACACCCATGGGGCCCTGTTACCTTGCACAAATCCTAGCTAGGCAAAATGATTTGCCCAGCAGCTGATTAATAATGACATTAGTATTGTGAATTGAGCTGCTGTGAACATTGATGTGGCTGTGTCACTGCAGTGTGCCGATTTTAAGTCCTTTGGGTATTAACTGAGGAGTGGGATAGCTGGGTCAAATGGTGGGCCCATTCCAAGTTTTCTGAGGAATCTCTATACTGCTTTCCAGAGTGGCTGCACCAATTTCCAACTCCACCAGCAATGTATGAGTGTGCCTTTTTCCCCACAGCCACGCCAGCATCTATAGCTAGACTGTGGAACCAACCTAGATACCCTCAACAGACGAATGGATAAAGAAGCTGTGGTATATATATATACAACGGAATACTACTCAGCCATAAAGAAGAATAATATTATGGCATTTGCAGATAAATGGATGGAATTGGAGAATATCCATGCTAAGTGAAATAAGCCAATCCCAAAAAACCAAAAGCCAAATGTTTTCTCTGATACGTGGATAATGATATATAATTGGGTTGGGGATTGAGGGGTGAGAGAATAATGGGGGAACGTTAGATTACATAGAGGGAAATGAGAGGGGGAGAGTAAGGGGGTATGAAAAGTGGTGGAATGAGACAGACATCATTTCCCTGTGTAATGCATGATTACATAAATGGTATGAATCTACATCATGCACAACCATAGAAGTGAAAAGTTGTACCCCATTGGTGTACAGTGAATCAAAATGCAGTCTGTAAAAATAAAAAAGAAAAGAAAAGAAAAAAAATAACATTAGTCAATAGCAAAAACAGTAAAACAACTGGTTGCAAGCCCTGGAGAGCATTTACAGGCATAACCAGCAGTGGTGTGCATCCCTGTTTACCCAGAAACATACACACATGCACATACATGCACCAACCAACAGAGCCAGCTCTTCAGTAATCTCTGCCGAGGCTGCGCTCCCTGTCTGCTCCCTTCCTGATTACCAGCTTACTGACACTAGGCCTCTCTCTGCTATTAATTGGTATATGCATGCTTTGGGGTTTTGATTCTGTCAAAAACACCCTGAGAGGATTGAACTGCACAGTTCATTTATCTGGGGAGCTGATACAAGAAGCAGAAGTAAAGAAAAAAGTGGAAGGAGCTATAGAGCAGGCATTTAGGACTTAATCCTGTTGGGAATCTCTAAGAAACTACAAGAAAATGTGCTTAAGAATTGACTCTCCAAATGGCAGGAGACTGAGGCACTTATCTACTGATTATCATGCCTCCTAGGATGGGGACTGTCCCCTAGCAGGACACTAAAGTCTCCTACGTTCCTGAGCTTGTGGCTTCAAGAAAGACTCAAGGCAGAGAAATACTAGCCCAGCTGGGTAGGAAGATGAAAATGGGTGAAGAGGCTTCCAACATGATCTGGTACAGAATTCCATGCAGACCAACCAATTTAAATACTTTCCATACTCAAATCTAACTGGAAAAAAGAAACGTGTATGCATTAACCTCACACGTGGTTCATTCACTGAGTGAGCATCAAGGTCAGTCCAGAATACCTTGTGTCCAGAGGACAGTTTGAAACTCAGAGATCTGCTCTGTCTCCCGACGGGCCATGGTGAAGTGCTCATTCATCCAGTACATACCTGCTGAAGAGCATCGTGAGCAGGCTTTTCCCAGATGCTGGGGATATCAGTGAACAAAAGAAGACAGAAGGCCAGGCTCAGGGTGCACACCTGGAATCCCAGCAGCTTGGGAGGCAGAGGTAGGAACATCACCAGTTCAAAGCCAACCTCAGCAACTTAATGAGACCCTGAGAAACTTAGCAAGACCCTGTCTCAAAATGAAAAGATAAGATGGGCTGGGCATAAACCCCTGGGACCAAAAAAAAAAAAAAAAAAGAGAGAGAGAAATGGAAGTATCTGCCCTAATAAAATCTATAATCTACTGAGGAAAGAAGTCTGTATACAAGCCAGCAAATTGATTATTACTCAAGTATTGGTAAGAGCTCTGCAGAAAAGTTATGCAATAGGAGGAGTAGAAAAGATGAAGGGAATACTGCTGTTTTATTTATTTTTTATTTTTATTTTTTTTGGTACTGGGGATTGAACCCAGGGGCACTCCACCACTGAGCCACATCCCCAGCCCTATTTTGTATTTTATTTAGAGACAGGGTCTCACTGAGTTGCTGAAGGCCTCGCTAAGTTGCTGAGGCTGGCTTTGAACTCGCGATCCTCCTGCCTCAGCCTCCCAAGGGCTGGGATTACAGGCGTGCGCCACCATGCCCGGCTTGCTGTTTTAATTTGTTTAATATTACCAGGAAAAGGCTAATCAGGTGACATCTAGCAAGGACCTGAAGAAGGATCATGGGGGCAGGGATTGAAGGCAAGGACACCTTTCACCAAAGGAAAAGTTTAAGTGCAATGACCCTAAAGTCTTCAGGTACTTGGGATCATTTCTAATATCACAAGAAAACCCAATGACTGAAAAAAAGGTTACAAAGTGGTAGAGGAGGAACAGAATAGATTTAGATTTTATTAATACCACCGGAGATCATGCAAAAATATCTCAAAACCCTATGGGACTGGCCCATAGGATGGGAGCCGGGCACTGCCTGGTACCTTGGGAGGATATATTTTCCCCACTTTTCCACAATCACCGCCGTTCCCTATTGCCTGAGACACTTTCATCTCTTTAAAACTGTTTGCTCATTGGCTAGTTTCTTTGCTCTTTTGAGTAGTAGTGAATTGTGATAATCGGTTTAAATTACTGAGGGAGGAAATAAAGTAAATTGTTTTAGTGACTGAATTTTTACACGACAGGCAGCAATAGATTTTGATTGTTTTGTTTTTCCACTACTGCTAGAGACTGAGTCTTGCGTTGGGTTAAAGAGGAGAACATGACCACTGTACCAAAAATTATGAATCAATGCCCTCAAATAATGATCAGACCTTATAAGATGCATTCCTGGCAGGATGAGCCTGGGAAAACATTTGGATCTGCTTTTACTTGGGGAACGATCAGGAAAAGCCTTATTTGAGATTTACTAATTATGGTGAACAAAATAGACGTGAATATGTTCCTTGCAAACTCACCCAGAAATGTGAGAGTCAGGAAGTATAGAAAAATTATGGATGACACACAAAAGGAAAAGAATGAGCAGTTCAGGAAATCTGTTTAAAATGCAGAGTGGCGAGTAGTATGCAAATTAATGAAATCAAGACGAATAGCAAGAAAACAAAAACATTAATTAAAGCTTGACTTTACCTACACTGAACGAGGCATATGGTGAAGGAATATTAATGTCATGTAAAACAGTTCACAAAAAGCCCACAAAAACAATCAATAGACTGATTGCTGACAAACAGCTAAGTGAAAAACAAAACAAACCAAAAACACAGGATACAGGTAATATTTCCACGTTTTTCTGAACTCAACTGAATGGCTTTTTTTTTGGTTTTCAATCCTTTAATTTTTTATATCTACTCAAGCTCTACTCTCTAATTTTTTATATCTAAACTGGTTGAACAGATACATTGCCTTAGTCAAATCCTGAGAAATTGATTCACTATTTACAGCTTTAAAAATATGATTATTGTTGCTGAGTGTGGTGGTGCACGCCTGTAATCCCAGTGGCTTGGGAGGCTGAGGCAGGAGGATGGTCATTTCAAAACTGGCCTTAGCAACTTAGGAACTAAGCAACTTAGAGAGCAACTTTTATTAGAGCAACTTTTATTTCAAAATAAAAAAAATAAAAAAGGGCTGAGGATGTGGTTCAGTGGTCAAGCACCCTGGGATTCAATCCCTGGTACCAAAAAAAAAAAAAAAAAAAAAATGATTATGATGGAATCATCATGCTAAGTTCAAGCTGAGGGTCTCAGTAGAACCCTTGCAAAGATGCCAGAGGCATGGAGACTGGGACATACTGGTGGGGAGAGGGGACATTTAGTTTCTGGGCAGATGAGGGAGATAAATAATATCTCTAAAAGAGATGCTAAGGTGTTCAGAATCATGGAAGAGGGAGGATGCTGCATGTTCAGGTTGCAGCAAGAAGTCTGAAACCTGAAGGGAATGCCTTAGAAGATTTATAAGTGCATGATGGTTTACATTTAGAAGAACACAAAATTTCAAGAGTCAATCTGCAACTCTAAACTGACCAAATGGACTTGATAGGTCAAAAGAATGTCTAGTATCATTGATGGTCAAGACTGCAGTGTGATTCAGTTTGAATCTTAACTCTCTTCCTGCAGACGTTTGACCTTGAGTGGGTTCCTTAACTTCTGATGATGCTCTGTAATCATCTTAATAGTGAATAGAAAAAAAAATAAACAGTAAATATTTACCTCCCAGGTATCATGGGAGAGTGCAATGAGATTGAGTATACCAAGTGCGAAGCATAGTGACTCACATGGAGTACGAGATTCATGTCAGTATTATCATCACCAACTTCAAGTTTATAATAATTGCAGAAGTTGGCTATAACGAGGTGTCAGTAACTGTCATTTCCAAGTTGACCAAGTTCTAACATAGCAACAGCTTGTCTGCCTTGCTCAGGGTTAAGTTTCCAGAGCTCAGCACAGGGCTGGCTCATGGCAAGGGACTCGGCAATATTGGAACAAACGTGAGAATCCAGATACTGGGGATCCAGAAGTCACTTTGTAAAGACAAAAATGTCTTCAGGTGTCCTTCTTGGAGGGGGCATTCTGAGTAACAAAGTAGATCAACTGCACCCATTTTAAGAAGACTGGGGGTTGTGGCTCAGTGGTAGAGCCCTTGCCTAGCATGTGTGAGGCACTGGGTTCGATTCTCAGCATCATGTATAAATAAATGAATAAAATAAAGGTCCATCAACATCTAAAAAAATATTTAAAAAAAATAAAAGAAGACTTAGTACGACGCGCACTATCTCAACATGGAGATCAAGTCCCAGAGCAGATTGGGCTTACAGCGTATCAATGCTTGAACTAGGGATGCCAATAATAAATGCATGCATCTTCCAGAAAACCACAGCCTGTTTGGACTTCCATAAACCTTTCCTAGTAGTTGACCTTGGCATATGGTGAACACATCCAGCCTATTTGGTCCATCTAAACTACAAGTGCATTGAAATAAAAGAGTCAGTGTCAAAAGATGGAGTGACATCAGGGAGGACATTGAAAGAGCCACCCAGGTAAACTGCCATCCACTGGCATCAAACTAGGCAATACTCCAGACTATATTATTGGTTTTATTGCCAATATCTCTGGACCTGAGCAACGGAATGAACACAGAGAACAACTTTCTGACCAAATAATGGCCCCAATGACTCTAAAAGGACCAAGCAGAGAGGCAGGACATCAATGTCTATCTCCAGACATGAGATGATGAAAAGAGCCACCCAAAGCCCATCAGGACGGGGTCAGCCAACGCCAGTCAGAGTCAACGCCTGCACTCTGGTGATTCGACCGTGGCCATCGGACGGGAAGGCCCACGTTTGAATTAGTGTGAAAGACAGTGACATTTTTAAATCACAAAGTTTTGAGATGACACTCTACCTGCCAGGCACGACATGAAGGACTGCAGGACCAGCAGTTCCCATGGCAACCTCATCTTCGGTTTCCCAGGTCAAAGGAGTCTCGAGTCCAAGAAGGAGATGGAGAGAGAGGCTGCTTCTTGTAAGTTCTGTCCAACCTCTAATCTGCGGAAGGGAAGAGACACTACAGTGAGATTTGGGAAGACTTCTCCTGCTGTGAATGCACACTTGCCTTCACACGAATATAAATAAAATTCACGTGTGGAAGAGCGTTACTGCAGGTGAAGGAAGAGGCATGTTAAGTTATGGACATGAGGCAAATAAACCTATTGCTTTCTTCCAAATAACATGTAGCCCCACAATTGACTGTCCCTGTGGCCCCCAAGTGGAAGACAGGACTTGCTTCCCACTAGATGTCAAGGCAGAGAACCGGACTGTGCTTTACCAGGTCTTTCCCCACCCCCTCGAAGTCAATCCTTGTTTGTTTTTTTTTTATTTCCTCGGCAATCACCGACCCCCAAAAACAAATTCAGAAAAACTGCAGTAGAACAAAGAAGACAGGGTTAATTCTGGTGGACTTTGAGGTGACACTCCTAATTTTTTAGAATGAAATCCTGGCTGGGGAATATGTGTGCTGACTCTGTTGATTCAACATATTTTGTTTGGTGGTCTGGGTTTTGTTTTTAAAATGTGCTCAGGTTTGAGCATGTTCCCCTAAAGGTTCAGCTGTGGGAAGCTTGGTTTCCATTGTGGTGATGTGGGAGACTGGGCCCTTTAAGAGGTGGGGCCTGGGGGGAGGTGGTTAGGTCTTTGGGGGCGTTGCCCTCAGAAGGGGTTATGGGGGCTCTCCTGGGACTCCTGAGTTCTCCTGACAGAGGAGAGGTGGTCTCAGAGTGAGCCCAACTCCTGAGTTGCTCTCTGGCTCTTTTTGCCTTTTGATGGAATTGCATAGAACCTGTGCCAAGCCAGAGACCTTTAGTCTCTGGGAGTATGAGCTGCTTGTATGTTTTTTTCTTCCTAAGTAGTCAGCCTCAAGCATTTCATTACAGCAAGGGAAAGCTGGCTGATACAAAATGCACTAGCTCCATTGCCGAAAGACCGAACTCCTACCAAGTCTGAGTAGCTGTGCTCATTTGGAGAAACCCAGAGCATGAGTAAAAAACAGTACTTCTCCCATTAGCCGGAGTCTTCACACAGGACAATCCTGAAGTAAAGACAAGTGATTTCTTTTGTGCACTCCAAGCTACACAGCACATAACCAGGTCCAGGAGGCAGGACACTGACCCTGGCATTCTGGCAGGCACAGGTACGTCCTGGATGAACAGGACAGATGCTCCTCAATCCAAGCAGATGGTAAGCATATGGGGCACAGATCCAGGGTAGCAGGAGCACCCACAACTTCCCAAAGGAAAGCTGAAAATAGTATTGTGTTT
>JAJEJO010003605.1:141151-202258 GCA_020662805.1 Glaucomys volans | reverse complement strand
ACTTTGTTTTCAAGATTAAATATTTTGTCTTCATTGTCTGAGGTTCTGTCTTCCAAGTGATCTATTCTGTTTATTATGCTTTCTATTGAGTTTTTCACTTGGTTTATTGTTTCCTGCATTTCCTTGTTTCCTTTAAGGATTTCTGTTTGTTTTTTTCTCAGAACGTCTATCTCTTTATTGAAATGATTTTTTGCTTCCTTCAATTGCTGTATTAGCTGATTATTCATAGCTTGAACTTGTTCTCTCATCACGTCAAGCTCTTCTTGGATCACTTTAATGATGAACATTCTGAACTCCCTTTCTGTCAATCCTTCTACCATGCTGTCTTTGGGTTCTCTTGCTATATCATCTAGGTTTGTTTGGGACACTTTCTTCCCACGTTTTCTCATGTTGCTCGTGTATCTTCCCCTCTAGTAGTGCAAATCAGAGGGATTGCAATTTCCCTGGGAAGACTTAAAGTGTCCCAGCAGATTTCCAGTAACTCACCCAATGTTTGAGAGGTGCTTGATCAAGCGGTGACCCAAGAAAGGTGCTGTCCCACTACCTCCAGGTTGGGAACGATCAATGCTTCTGGGCAGACGCAGCCTGGTGTTGATAGACAATCAGACACAGCAAGGTGCTAGACCCCGGGCCAGGGTGTGGACCTGGGCACTCGACCAAGTTGGGGTAGGGGCCCAGAACTGTGCTCAGTGATGGAGACACTGGGCTTGAGAGCCCAGGCAGGCCTGAGCTCCTCACTAGGGGCTCAGTCGGTGACAGGTGGTCACTCTCTGCCAGGGAAGCTGCAAAATGGCACTGAAGGGCCCAAACTCCCCGCTGGAGCCGGAGACCGCCTCTGATGCAGGCCAGATCCCACCAGGAGCCGCAGCACTGTGGCCCACCAGAAGACCGGAGCTCATATCCAAGGACTCAGACAGCAGAAGATGGTCGCTCTCTGCCAGGGAAGCTGCAAAATGGTGTTGAAGGGCCCAACTCCCTGCTGGAGCCGGCGACCGCCTCTGCTCCAGGCCAGATCCACCAGGAGCCGCAGCGTGGTGGCACCGCCAGAACACCTGAGCTCAGCTCTGAGGACCCAGGCAGTCGAAGACGGTCGCTCTCTGCCAGAGAAGCTGCAAAATGGCGCCAAATGGCCTAAACTCCCCGCTGGCGCTGGCAGCCGCCTCCACTGCAGGCCAGATCCCACCAGGAGCCGCGGCGCCATAGCCCCGCCGGAAGACCCGAGCTCAACTCTGAGGACTCAGGCAGCCGACGATGGTCTCTGTCTGCCAGGGAAGCTGTAAAATCTCCATTCTCTCTTAGTCTTTCTAATTCATTCAATGAAACAGTAGAAATTCAGCATCGTAGTTTTAAGACACTTTTGTAACACTTGATAATCTGAACTGCAACATTTTTTTTTTCTGTATTTCTCTCTAAAGGACCAGATGGCCGGGACACTATCTGCCAGATACCAAGAAGAATCCACTTCTAAAGTCAGCAAAGAGGACGCCATTGAGACCAGTGCCAAATTAAACTCTTGTCAAGATGCAAGAGGCCTCGCATCATGCTAAGGATTTTGGAAAATATCCTGTAGCGTTGTGGTTTTTCAACTTGTTTCAAAGCCAAATTCTTTGGAAACATGCCATTTGTATGTGAGAGTGGCATGCCTTTTATTTTCATGACAGTATGAAATATGGCAATTTTCAATTTCATTCTACAAACTTAAAGACAGGGTAGAAAGAAGTAAATACAACTTCATACTATACATGAAGTACAAAAGTACAACCACAGCCACGGTTTTAAGCTCCTTCTTTAAGTGTCTCTGTCAACTAGAATCTGGAAAAGATACAGATGACAGGCACAAAATACTCAAATGCTGGATCATCTGAAGAACTATTTACAATGTGTGGGAAAAACCAAAGGTTAATCAGTGCCCACAGAGCACTTTCCCAGCCCAGGGCAGAATAGAATGTGGGTATGGAGAGATAAAGGAAGACACCCACACATACACAAAAAGGCTGTTTTCAACTGTTTGGAACACTTGCTAGGTATTAATATATCATTCTGTAACCATTAGCTGTGTATTTGTTATAGAGAATAAAAGGTTGGTGTGAGAAGCAAATGAATTAATGCATGTCAAATACTTAGCATAGTATTCAATTATAATAAATCTCTGTGTTTTGGTAGAAAGGGAAGGTCATGTTAGTATCAAAATATTCAAGATAAATTTATGGGAGAAAAATTTAAAGTTGTAGGTTCAAACTGAAGTGAGTTAATATGACTTGGAAAAAAGCAAAAAAAAATCCACATTAATCCATGTTACTGATGAAATATTTCAAAGGCATACAAAGAAAGAAAATTATTAGGTTGGTAGAAGTGGGTGGGGTTGAGAGTGGTGGTGATTTGCAGTGGCAGAGGTGTGGGCAGTAAAGACCTCCAGGAGAAGGTGATGTTTTAAATGAGACCAAGGTGAACTGTAAGAGGAATTACCTCAGGAAATGTGGAAAGCAGTCTAAGTAGAGGGAACCCAAAATGCCAAGGCCATGGGGAAACATCGAAGGTTCAATCAACTGACCAATTAATAAGTGGAAGAGTAAAGAGGGCTTGGGGAGAATTGTGGCTAGGGATGGAGAACTTTCAGTCACACTTAAAGAATTTCAATTACACTCCTCTCCAGGGCAAGGAAAAGCCCTAGAAGGGTTTTAAGCAGGGAAAAGGCATGATCAGATTACCATCATTAGAAAGCCACTGCTAAAGGGAAGGGGGCCATTATAAACTCTCAATTCAGGAGTCATGAAATGAATAAGAAAAATGGAGTGCCTCATTTTTACTATTTTGTTGTTTACAAAATGTTACACACAATTTTTCCTTGAGTTAACGGTATAAGTGTGTGTTCATTCATCAAGACATTTAATTGAACACCTAATATACAAATGGAAATATTTTTAGATAGGGACAGAAGGAGAAAACTCACAGTATAAAAGTGCTAAGACTTGAAAGGCAAAGGACACTTCTGAGAGGTGGGTAAAATTCCAAAGGGGGAAGAAGCAGTGTCTCTGATAAAACGTGTTTCAGTATGGCTGGACATACAATGCACAAGTAGTGTCGGAACTACTCCTTCAACAAGAATTGTCTGAGCACCTCCTATGTGCAGCTATTGTGTAGGCATTGATGATATAATGGTGAATGAGAAAAGGCTTAAAATTATGACAATAACTTTTATCATTATATATATAATGAAAGGTCAGTTATCAAGAGTGTAATGAGGAAAAAAACAAAAGAACAGTGCCTTAACTTAAGGAAGCTTGGAGACACAATCAGATATTTTTAATTAAAAACTTCTCTGTGGAAAACAGGCAGCCTTCAAATGCTTGTATAAACTGTAAATGAACTATATGCAAATACATTACTGAAATTATAGCTTTCACAATGACATTATAACTTCTAAAAAAGTAAAATAGCTTTGAATGTCAAATGCCACCTCTTCCCCATAAAAAACTCATGACCATCATGAATTGGCCAATTGATCCCAAGCCTATTCACAAGTGAAATGCCCATCCCTTACACTTAGTAGGGGAAATGCTTCAAATGCAAGCAGGCCTTGCCTTTGTTTTCTGAGAACCTGATTGCTGATAGACCCAGAAAGATAGCCTGAGTCTACTTGGAAGCTAAGAAACGGGGAGATGTGTTCCCAGCCCAACACTAAGTTTTCCATTACAGTCCCTGATCATGCCAAGACATCACAGTGCAATAATGGTAATTTAATAATGCAGCCGGCCAGCCTCTGCCCACAGTAGAAAGCACAGGAAAATAAATGAGGCTTGCAAGTCAAAGAGAGAAACTTCTCTAGGCAGTGCCTGCAGCAGGGAGATACCTGGAAATGAAATAGTGGCTAGTGTCTCCATTCATTATGCAGGAGGCAAACCTTAAAAGGGAGTCTAGAAAGGTGAAGCTCTTAAAATGGAAATAAATAAATAAATACTATGGTGGGATCTCTGAAAATGGCTTGGAAGGACTGAGCATGATTTTTCCATGGAGATATAGGAAAGCTTCATCAGATATCAAGGGAGGTAATTATTCCTGACTTGTTTGGGCACATTTGCTGGATAAATTGGCCTCCTCAACTCCATCTTTCCACGTGGGCACCAGATACAGAAATCATGTTTAAACACCAAAGTGTTCTTTCTGGCTTTTATCATAATAGAAATAAAAATGTGCCCCATGTACTTGGCAAATCAAGCTAGTGTTAGATGGGGACTCATTATATTTGACCTTCATGTTGATGCTTTTTCTGTCTAACAAAAAATTCTCAGAAACTCAGATAAAAATATATAATGTTGAGGAGGCCCACTTCTAAGAGGAAGATACTATTTTGGTAATATAAAAATTGTATAAATGAAAGTTAGTGATTTCTTTATTTTATTAAATTTCAAGTGTCTGTTATCTGCTCAAATTTTTAAAATTTACCTATAAATGATGGAAGCTGTTTACCCAATCATGATATGCACATGTTAAGCCATTAGCCATATCCCTTCCTTCTCTGACTTTCCTCTCCAATTATCAGGACAACTCTAACATTTTTCCATCTTAGCTTCTTTATAGAAAATTTCTGACAGGTAACTGCCATCCACTATCACTTCTGAAACAGTACAGAAATGTCAGAGGAGGAACAGTTAATTAAATTTGTGGAATTCACTTTGCATCCTCTCACAGTTAATAAAGGTACAATTAAAGATAGCTCTCAGCACATGATGCACCTAATGTAAGTCACTTTCTTAAGTAACATTTGGTTGTTAAAGATCAAAAATCATTAATGTTAACTGAGTATTTGGTAAATATCTTGCTTCATTGGCCATAAAACTCCTTTAGCTCAACTAGGATGGTGGATTGAATATTGAGATCCATTAAGAAGCTGTTTTCTAGCAATAAGCCAAGGAACATGTCTACAGTCGGCAACTAATTTACAGAAATAAAAACTGTGCCTGAATATCCCACACAGGCTTGCCTGAGTTGTCATCTTTTATAAAATTTCCTCACACTCCCAAGTTACTCCAAAAACATTTTTAAAAGAAATGGTATAGAACAGCAGTTAAGAGTTCAGACTCTAGAGTTAAATGGTGTGTTTCAGCACTGCCTCTGCTACTTATTAAACATGAAACTGTAATCTCTTTACTTCATTTTTGGAGCCTCTGTTTATTTGTAAAATGAAGAAAACACTACTCTTCATAGGGCTGCTGAAAGGATTAAATGAGATAATTTACATAAGGCATTTAAAATAGTGAATAGAACCTTATAAAGGCTAATAAATGTCGACTGTTTCTCTTATTTGATACTTTAATGATCAATAATTTTATTCCACAAAGGGTCTGGCAATTTGAGAATATTCATATACTTGATATACTGTTGTTTCCCCTTATCAATGATGGGAGCTACATTCCAAGACCCCCCAATGGATACCTGAAACCACAAAAAATATTGAACGTATATACTATGTTTTATCCTATAAACACTTCTTCACTTAAAGGAAACATTTTATAGCTTCTTTTTGGCATATGTAAATTGCCAGCATCATACTCTTTGGGGCCACTCTAAAATAAAATTAAAGGTTTACTTGAACATAAGCACTGCAATTCAACAGTGGATCTGAAAACCAAGAAAGCTACTAAATGACTTACAGGAGAGTAGTACACACAGCGTAGATACACTGGACAAAGGGATAATTTACATTCCAGGTGGGACAGAGATGTCATCATGTTACCCAGAATGTATGGTACACAATTTTAAACTTAGGAATTTTTTCTGGAATTTTCAATTTAATAATTTTGGGCCACAGTTGACCACAGGTAACTGAAACCTCAGAAAGTCAAACTGCAAATCAGTGGGGACTACTGTATATTCACTGATTTACAATATGTATTATTCATTTTTCCACATAAGACTAATGAAATGATATTTCAGATTCCCTTACTCCTGAACACTGCCACTCTTTTTTAGTACAGATGTGCAAAGGAAAATGAAGGGGTCAAATCATCTCAAAATCTGCCAACCTCTATCCCACCTTGCTTTATGAACAAACTCCACATGAGTCTACTGCACCTCTCAGGGAATACTTCTGAAAGATCCTGATTTATAGAAATATTTATTTTGGGGTTTGGGGTTTATGTTTTCAGGTTTATCTCTGGGAGAGCTTGCTAAAGCTGACAGCCCAGCAATTTCATTAAACTCTGTTCAATTTCAGCATTTTCAAAAAAGCATATAGAAACCACACTGGCAGTGGCTATTAAAATTTCCCAGTAGATGCCAAAAATAATAAAAGGACACTTAAATGACCATTTTTGAGCAGAGCCAACAGCATGTGGCCTAATTATCCAACTATGTGAAAAATTCTATGGATTTTTACCAGAGTACAAGAGTTTGATATGCACAATTCAGAACATAAACGGCCACCTCACCATGGTATGCAGAGCTCTTCAAGTCTAAATAGTATACTCAGGTTTACTGACCTTCTAATTAACTTAGAAGAAATGATAAATGGGTAAGAAGTTGATATAGTCCACTGGAAAGACACTGATGAATGCAAGTAAAGAAAACATCATTGTGTAAAGTACTTTCCTTTATTTATTTCCATTGCAACCTCTTGAGTTTGGCATCATTATGCACGTTTTACAGGTTTGGAAACCAATGCTCAGAACGGGTAAGTGCCTTACACCAGTGAGTAAGCATCAGAGAGAGTGTTTTGGTTTCCTTCATTCACCCCTTTACATCCATTCTCCACTCTTCTCTGCCCTGCTAGAGATCTCTTCTTTAAGGAACTTTACATATTTATTTACTTGTTTTTCCTTTTGAAATGGGGTCTTGCTACGCTACCCAGGCTAGTCTTAAACTCCTGGGCCCAAGTAATCCTCCCATCTCAGCCTACCAAGTGCAGGAACTACAGTCATGCCACACATCACACTGATTTGTATAGAAATTTATAGACTGAGCAGCCATGCTCTTTCGCTTCTGTTGGGCTCAGACTATGGTGGCCAGCATCAAGACATCAGAAGATCCGCCCACCCCATTTCAGGTCTATGAGTTTTTATAAGCACCCATGTTCCTCTACCTATGACTACGGTTCCTATCAAAGGCCTTCTTCCTAGTTCCTCACTAGGACTATCATGGGGGTCAGGTAACTCTGCTCTCTCCTTTTGTCCCTTCAGACTTTCCATAAGTGCCTCACCATCCTTTCTGGGTCCTATAGCTCTACACACATCTGTGTCACTATTTTATCCATTAACCTTTCCTGTGAACCCTCAGCTTGAGTGTGTCATCCATTTTCTACTGGAGAAAAGAAGATGGTCCTCACAGTTGACATTTTCTTCCTCCCCTGCTAACATCTACCCATAGTGAGACACACTACCCTTCCCAGATAGCCAATCTCAACACAAACAAGTCTGTTCATAGACTATTTTCCAGAAACAAATTTTGAGAGCATAATTGAGGATGAGCCTTAAGTATATTGTTACCTGTGTGTTGGTGGATAGTTTTAAACAGTAGTTACTCCTCATTGAAGGTTTTGCTTTCCACAGTTTGTCACCTGCAGTCAACCATTGTTCAAAAATATTAAAAAGGAAATCCTAGATATCAATTGTTTCATCCACTGAAATTGTGTGTTCTGAGTAGTGTGATGAAATCTCACATCATCCTGCTCCACCCCACCTGAGACATGAAGCATCCTTTTGTCTAATGAATTCATGCTATGGATGCTACCTACCTATTATTCACTTAGTAGCTGTCTTATTTGGATCAAGTGTCAGAGTACTGCAGTGATATGTTCAAGTAACTCTTAAGAAGTAGATTAATCCTATGTCAAAATGTCATCACCTCACTTCAGCTCATCATGGGCATATTGTATCATCTCAAAAAGGGCAAGAACAGAACAATAAAATATTTTGAGAGGGAGAAACCATATTCACAGAACTTTGTTATGGTACACTTTGTTATAATTGTTCTTTTTTATTATTATTATTAATCTCTTACCATGCCTAATTTATAAATTAAACTTTAGCATATACAGTTTATATAGAATTTGGTATTATCTGTGGTTTTAAACATCCACTAGTGGATCTTGGAACATATCTTCCTTGGAACAGATTAGGGGGATTATAACAATTGTGAAAAATGATAAGCTAATTGTTCAACAATAGGGTATCAGAATAACCAATTAAGGTACATAAGTATAATGAAATATTACAAATGATTAAAAATAATACCATATATATTTCATAACATAAACATTCACAATATAATATTAAGAGAAAAAGAGAACACTAAGCTCTATGTAGAATAATCCATTTTTTTCTTTAAAAAATTTATGATATATGCAAAGAGAAAGGTCTAAAAGTCTCTCTCTAAAAGGAATAAAATACAAGCACATGTGTAATTTTAAAGTATCTTTAAAAAACTCTAAAAAAAGTTAAAGAATAGGTGGGATTCATTGAATGATATATTTTAACCAACATATATAAAATAATATTTCAACATAAATAATATAAATTCATAATGACATATTAAATTCTTCTTTTTGATACCAAGTCTTAGAAATATGCAGTTCACACTTGCCATTCATTCTTGCTACATTTTAAATTGCTTAAGAGTCACCAGTGGTGGTTGTTACTGGAGGCTTGGAGTTACCAGGTAAGCCTTAGAAGCAGGTGTGCAGAGTAAGATTTTGGGATACTGATTTTTTCTCCTTTTTTGTAATCACCCTTTGTAATTTTAGTATGTACACAAACTACTTCTGCAATGAGAAAAACAGAACTATTTTTAAATACTGTTAACAGTGCCCCCCCCCCCCCACGCACACACACAATCTCTAGAATAGTTTTTGGCTCATCTCCTTTGTAGTTCACAGACTACAGGCTTCCTAGAAGTGGAAAGGTGCCATCTTTTCTTCCCCTCCCTTTCCATTTCTTTTGGATAGCTACCTAGCTTCAGCCCTTGGGCATATGAGAAACAATCCAGTATTGCTGTTCTTCAGGCTGGCTGCTAAAGCTCTTGCTCTCCAGTGGTGCAACCAGAAATCTATCAGGATTCATAGCACTGTTTTAGCAGCTCTGATGGGCTTGTGGAAGGGTATGGAATGGAGCCAGAAACTGCTTAATTTGAGGTTAATTAAATAGTGATGACAAGCCTTAATCTCCAACTTGTCATCAGATTGTAAACACTGATTGCAGCTGCAGCAATCTGCAATAAACCTATCAAGAGAAATCTTGACCAGAATAAAATGAGAATGTTGGTTTCCCAGATGAAGCTGTGAGGTGAGGTCACAGATATCCAGGCCCTTGTATTAAGGGAGACCCAAAAGGAGAGAAATTGAAGGGACAGTGCGTCAGACCTGATTCCTGTCCAGTCCTACTGAAAGAAGAAAAAACTGTGCTGGATCCCATGTACCTGGAGGCTGAAAGAAAGACCATAGTGATGTAAAATCAGCAAACTGAGAACTTGCAAAACCTGCAGTAGCACTACCTCTGTTAGCCACTGACGGGGTTTCTACAGGAAACCATATGTGAACAACTACCTGTTCTTAGGCCTCTGGACACCTGGTTGTAGCACCAGAAGTAAGCCTCAGCAGGAGTTCACTAGAGGGAAGGCAAGGATAATGGCTACAGGGTATTAGGTGTTAAGCACTTCACATATAGTCTATCTGCTAGTTTTCCTAAGTATCTTATACAGTGTGCATAATTTTCTGTATTTTAAAGAATAGAATGCCAAATCTCAAGCACCCTCCATTTTCTATTGACATCTAAAATATGGGTAGACTCCAGCCTAACTCCCTAATCCAAGATCTAAACTGCAAGCTACTCTGCCTTGAGCTGTGAGGCAATACTGAGTGCACTAGTTAGGTTTCCATTACAGTTACCAAAACACCTGACAAGAACAACTCAAAGGAGACAAAGCTTATTTTGAGCTCATGGCTTTAGAGATTCAGTCCATGGTCAGGTGACTCTATCACTCTGAACCTGAGGTGAGGTGGAACATCATGATGGAAGGTCATGGCAGAGGAAAGCTGCAGAACTCATGGCAGCAGAAAGCAAAGACAGAGAGAGAGAGAAAGGGGCACCAGAGACAAAATATAAATCCCAAACATACACCCTCAGTGTCCTACTTCCTCTCGTCACACCCCACATGCCTATAGATATCACCCAATTAGTCCATTCAAATTCTTAATCCATCAAATGGATTAACCACTGATTAGGTTATAGCTGTCACAATTTGATCATTTCATCTCCTGCAATAACCCAAGAGCTTCTGGATGACACCTCATTACAAAATTATAACACTAAGGAGGTGGTTAAGGTGGAAGAAAGTCAAGTGCATGGGGTGGGCAGTTAAAAAAAAAATCTCCCAAGGGGAAGGTGCCAAATGAAGGAGTATGGATGCCTAGAAGAAAGGCATGAATGTGCATTTGGCTAACACTTTTATCCTAAGTGCACCTCTGAAAGTTCCACTGCAGTCCCACTTAAAAGGAAAACCCTTTCTCATTCTTCTAGATACAGGACCATTTTCACATTTTCTGTGAAGCTCTTCCAAAACCTCCTAGTGAGACAGGCACCTTACACGCTGCGTATGAAAATGGAAAGCACTAGAAGGGGGCTGGCCATAATGAAGGGCTGCCTACGAGGTCAAATGAAAAGAAAGTTAAAAGACATAAGTATCTTAACTGGATATGAAAAAAATTGGAGCAGGGAAAGAACCATGACAGTTGTTGTCAAATAGTAGTTAATAAACTAACATGTAAGGTTTTAATCATGTATTTTTCCCTAAAGCCTTTTGGAACAAGTGAAATTGTTCACTCATTCATTCGTTTCCTTGTATTATGATAATGCTAGAGAAATAACAATGAGTACAGGGTCTGGTCTAACAGGAATAACACAGTATAATTTTTAAAAACCACATGAATAAGTAGAAAACTGTTATAGTACTCAAAATAATAGATAAATGAGATGTTATGATTTTACTTACAACACAGAATTGGAATCAATAAAGAGGAAAATCAGGGGAATAATTTGCAGTTCATTGTTTGGAAGAAGTTTCAAACAACCCACATAGTCCAGAAATGATCCCCCACATGAGCATGTTCTCCTTCAGACATTGAATGTGGCCTAGCTGAGACAGGGAAGCAAGGGTACAACCCCTGGTAACTTCTCAAGTTGCCTCTTACTCTAAGAAACTCTAAACAAAATATTTTCTTAGATGGTAGTAGAATTGACTAGATAGAATTTCCAGGAGAATCGGGAAATCTGTGCAGAGAAGTATCAGTATCTAAAAAAGAGTCAAGCATAACTGAATCTCCCAAACTTCTCAGAAACATCCTATCTTCTCTTCACATACCAACACCTATTTTACTCACTGTTCTGTAAGTTTCATGAGGACAGAGGCAGAAGGCTCCACACATCACTGAATCATGTATTAAATATTGGTTAAATGAGTAAATGAATGTGGTACTTAAAGCGCATAGGCTCACTTATTAAAAAACTTCTGCTCTTGTGGGCCTTATAATTGAACATTCTTGAATAATTAATGAACATGAAAGTCAGTCAATCACTTGCCTCCTGATTAATAGTCAGGGTCCCTTGTCCAAGAAGCCACTTAGTTCTATTAAAAATTAATAATTTTCCACTGAATAAATATACACTGTACATAGTACATCAAGGGTTCCACTTTCAATAAGCAATTAAGTAATGCAGAAAGACCACGAGACTATTAACTAAAAGAGAACTCCATGAACTTTCCCTCCAAGTCATCATTCATGTACTACCCTTATTTTTAAAATTATTTAGTTAAAGAAAAAGTAGTTCTGAAAACAGATTGAATGACATATACAGGCTGTCATATTTTGTTTAACATACACAGGCAGACACAATGTGGTTTTGCTAGGGATTAGAGAGCTGCTATTCCTACATTAAGGCAAATCAATTTGAAACTGAGACACTACATGTAAAACAGTAAGGGTCTATTCATTGAAAAATTATGAACCATGCCATAGAACTTAGCCAGGTCAGAGCTAAATTAAATTATTGATCTACATTCATTTTCGCTTTTCTGTGTGACTATCTCCTAATTTTTATAACATACATTATTGCCTATAGAGAAAATGAATCACTTTTTTCTAGGCCTAGATTGTCCACTAAACAACAATTTTCTAAAATTAATTGTCTTCTTGGTAGCATTTGAATTTATGAACTGTGCTCCCCTCACATGGACACCTAAACACTCAACATAAAAAATACAAACTTTCATAGCATGAACTCCAAGGGAAAGAGGGTAATTTTCATTTTGTCTCTATACACAGAAAAAATGAAATGCTATTTCTTTTAATATCATTCCACAAACTTTATGGTTCACAATACACTACATTGATGAGAACAAAATGTATTCCATTGACTTTTAAAATATCTTAACTGCATTGCTAAGCAAAGTGATGTAATCAAGACTGAAATATTTTCAATCTTCAGACCTAAAGCTTCCTCAAGATGCCTAAACTCAAATTCTTTAAGTAGTTGTACCAATTACTTTGGAGATTTCTTTAAATTTGAAGAACTCTCATCCCCAACCATCCCCCGAAGTAACAAAGAATGTGTTGTGAATTTTTCTCTCACCTACTGAAAAGGGGAAATGTGCAAATATTTTATAGGAAACACAAATACTACAGTCTTGTGTTAATCCATGAAGATGGGAAATGACAGGAGTTTTTGGTGGGAGTGATCTTTGATTTGTGGCCGTATTTTACCAATAATGTTTGCCGACTGAGCAAATGTTTCCTTTTTAACAAAGTAGTGTCAGACACAGAGGCCTCTTTATTTTCTCTAATGGAGATAATGCTCATTCTGACTTGTGCTTCAAATAAAGTAGAAATTATCCCTAATTTGTAGTTTGAACATTTGTATCAAAACATAGTGAAATACTGTTTCAGACAGTCTTGAGCAAAACAGGTGAGCTGACAAAATGTCTGCCTCTCTCAGGTGGTGGAAAGGTCTGCTGCTTTTCATGCTGACTGTCACTGGAGAAACAGCCAGCATTAGGGGCACATCCCACAGTCTCACAAAAATGCCAACCCCTGATGCTGGGACAAGGGGATTCCAGCATCACAGCAGGCCTGAGGGACTGACTTCCTCTACAGGTCTGCTCCAAAGCACAGCACCCCTTGCACTAGAAATCAATGTCATCCAATGAAAACTCCAGGAGAAACTTAAATACCAGAAGCAAAAAAGGTCTCTTGTGTGGCAGTCTCTCCCGACTGTGATCTGCCTGGTGACAATAGGCAATGAGAAAAACAGAGCAAGCAAGGGCTGAAGGGAGAAATCTCAAAGAAAGGCAGAACTCTGAAGTTGGAAAGGGGCAAAGTTTCAAATAGGAAGAGACTCAATCTTCCTCGTGGAAAAAAAATGTAAAATGCTATCTGGAAAAGGGCAGCACGCTCACTCCCCAGAGGCCCAACTGAAGGTCATTGACACTTTACACAATTTCTTCATCAAGTTTTGGCCCCTGTTACAGTTTGAATATGAGGGGCCCCCCAACACTCCTGTGTTAACTCAGTAATGTTCAGAGATGAAATGATTAGAATATGAGAGCTGTAACATAATGAGTGTTTTACTGCATTTTATGGTTTCATAATGAGAATGAACTAACTGGGTGATAACTGTAGGCAGGTGGGGCATGGCTGGAGGAAGCAGTCACCAGGGGAATGCCTTTGGGGTTTATATTTTGTCCCTGGTGCCTTGCTCACTTCCTCTGCTTCCTGTCACCATAAGGTGAGCAATTTTCCTTCTACCATGCTTTCTACCATGATGCTCCACCTCACCTTGGGCCCAAAGCAATGTAATGAGCCAAAACTATGGACTAAAGTTCTGAAACTGTGAGCCTCAAATAAACTTTTTCTCCTTTAAGTTGTTCCTGTCAGGTATTTTGATCACAGAAACAAAAAGTTGACTAGCACACAACCTGGTACCAAGAAGTGGGGTTGTCACTATGAATAACCTGATCACAGTGTTCAGAAGCCTTTGAAACTAATTTCTGGGAGTATTTTGGAAAAATTTGGAAATGTTGGCTAAAGGAATGTTGGAATATTGTAAGAAGAGCTTAATGGGCACTTCTAGTGAGACCTCAGAAGACCAAAATGCCAGGAGGAATACAGAAGATGCAGACTGTGCACATGAGGTTTCAGAGAGGATTTGGGGGTCAGGGGGACTGGAAGAGAAGCCATTTGTGTTACATTTTGGTGAAGAACTTGACTATATTTTGCCCAAGTTCTGAGACTTTATATGAAGCTGAATTTAAAAGGGATGGACTGTTTAATCCTGCAGAGGAAACTATAAAGAATCATACTATTCAGGCAATGGCATGGGTATGGCTGGAAACTTTTAGCAGGTTTACTATGATAATTAGGAGAGAATTAGCAGAGAAGAACAATTTTTAAAACTTGCAGTTTGACCAGAAAAGCACATGTAAAACTAAGGCCAAGAAAGCTGTGGTTGCTAAAGAGATTATCATCACTGAAAAGAAGCTAAGTACTTTGCACAGAGAGAATAGGAAAGATGTCTTGAGGCCATCTCAGAAAAACAGCAAGCAGATATCCATGGCAGGCTCAAGAGTGTAAAAGAGAAAACTCCTTTGAGAAGAGAGCATGGGGGCACAGGGTTCACACAGGGGTGCCTAGGAAATGATTTCCCCAAGATTCAGTTCACTATGCTCAACCACCCCGACACTCAGGCCAGTGCATCCATGGTCCAAGGGGACTCTGCTGCTGCTTGAGCTAGTGGTAAATCTTGGTGTTATCTACATGGTACTGGTTTGCAGGAATTCAGAATTCTGGAGTTAAGGGGTCAATGAGTTCCACAAAGATTTCATTGTAAGGCCTGGAAGGCCAGGAAGAGCATAGCAGGATTGAAATCCCTGCAGGCAGTCCCTGAGAGGGTAATAAATGAAGCTGAGAATGAAACGAAGCTTCAGAAGAGATCCTCAGGATTAAAAGATGCCAGTAATATAGAATATCTGCTGAAGAAAGCTGCTGGTTGTAGATAGAGCCAGTCCATGGAAGAGGCCATGGGGTGAAGCTGCTCAAGCCTTTGGAGCTCACGCCTCTCTGCTGTGTGTCCTGGATGCCAGACATGGAATTATAGGACCTAATGTTTGTCTAGCGAGGTTTCAGTCTTGTTTTAATCCCATTCTTTCTTTCTATGCCCATATTCCTTCATGTTGGAATGGGGATGTTTACTCTGTGCCAGTACATATTGGATATATGTAACTTGCTTTTGATTTTTGCAGGGGCTCAGAGTCAAGAGATTACCTCAAATCTCAGATGAGAATTTGGACTTGGACTTTTTGGCAATGTAGAAACTGTTAAGACTGTAGGGACTTCTAAAGATGGATTAAATACATCTTGCACTGTGACACAAACATGAGCTTTTAGGCACCATGGGCAGAATGTTACAGTGGGAATATGAGATGTCCTCCAAAACTCCTACATTAATGCAGGAATGTTCAGAGGTGAAATGATTAGATTATTAGTTGTGACTTTATTGGTGACTTAATCCATTTGATGGATTAATAATTTGAATGGACTAACAAGATGGTAATTGTAGGTAGGTGGGGCATGGCTAGAGAAAATAGGTCACTGGGCATGGATTTTGTGGTTTATATTTTATTCCTGTGTCTCTTGCTCTCTCTGCTCCCTGGCTGTCATGAGTTGAGCAGTTCCTCTGCTACACCCTTCTGCCATGATGTTCTGCTTTGCCCAGAACAATGGAGTCACACAACCATAGACTGAACTTCTGAAACCATAGGTACACAATAAAATTTTCCTCCTCTTAGATGTTCTTGTCAGGTATTTGGGTCATAGCAATGAAAAACTGATTAACACAGTCCCATTGGCTTTGGTGTTTTCAGCACATAGTATATACTTCATTTTTCAGAAGCTAGACTTCATTAAGCAAGCTTACAAGACCAACATATAAAATCAGAATGTCAGAGTAGCAGTCTATAATTTGCAATATAATTGCTGCGCACATGTCAGAATGACCAGTATGTTCATTCCCTTCCTGAAGATGTCCTCCATGCAAAGCCAAATCCTAATCAGGCAGCAATTTGCAATGAATCTGAATAAGAGGAGTTCATTTGATGAATTGAATGTTAAATGGCACCAAGGGAGAAGGAGTCACCAATGGGAGAGAAGACACAATGTGTATTGGCTGCAGCTCCCTGCATCCATTGCCATAATAGGATTGGCCCTGCCAAGAGAACAATAAAGCTCCAAGTTCCTCATAGGAGGCCCTGTCTCCTCCAAAAAGAACTACATGAGCACTTCTTCTGAACTTCAATCATTGATTAACCACAATTTGGATGTAACAAAGTGTTTCTCTTGTTCTATAACACCTGCATCATTTTTCTCATTGCAAATTAAAATATGCTTATTATAACAAATGAACATATGAAACAGTAGAATAAAAATTTTTCTATCTCATTCACCCAGAAAATAATGGGTGAAGAATAATCTTTCAAGTTTTTCTACATATCCATCTTAAGATACAAATTTCCATTTGGTAGACAAAAAAGTTACTTAACAGTAGTTCTGCATGATTTGACTTGATATACATATATACAGTATGTTAAAGAAGGAGCACACTTGTTGCTTTTCTTTTCATTTATCAAGGGATCATAAATAGCTTTACTTGTCATTAAGTAATATCATGACAGATATTCTTGCATATAACTCTTCGCCAAAACCTCTAATTACTTCCTTGAGGAATTCTCCTGGACCTAGAACTGTTAGGTCAAAGGGGATATCCTGCATTCATCCATATATTGGTTAAGGTTACTTTCACCCAACAACAGGAAAAGTTAAGACTGTGCCTATACAACCAAAAGCCTACAATTCTTACTCTCTGGTCCTTTTCAGAAAGTCTGTCAGATGTTGGCCTAGAAACTATAAGTAACTGAAAGAGACAGCAGATGTTTATTCTGCAATAGGACACAGACTTCCCATTGTGTAAAATTCACAAGAACTTTAAGCAGACCTCTTCTATTTCACAGTTTTTCCCCTTTAGTGTTTTTTAATTAGTCCAAGGTTCTTTGTGATATAACTTCACTATTGAAGAATAGTATTAAAGAATAGTATTAGAGAACTGTAGCTTCACTATAACTACAAAAATTATTATAACCTAAGATATAAATGAGACCCAAAAAATAAATTATAAAAATTCCCTTATGCAGCAATATTACATAACCTATAATAAACATAAATATGATTTTGTAATCACTTAATGCAAAAATTGATTATTAAATAAAAAGACTGAAATATTTCACATTTTATGTCTTTGATTCAAAATAGGTAAGAATTTCAGACTAGATTCCCTCTTTACTCATAAGTTAAATTCAGAAATTTGACTAAGGAATAACATATTGTACTTTCATTGAAAAAGAATCACACAGACCACATTTGAATTATTATAAATTCCTCATTAATTAGATTTTAATCTATATGACTATACCATATGCTAGAAAACCACCCAAACACAAATTCTATGAGATGGTTTTACCATCATTACTTTGAGAGCCATTTAAAAGATTTTCTATGGGATAAAGATTGGGTGATTTATCATGGTTTTATGCTCCTTTAATCTGCTCCATCTTCCCATTGTAAAATAAATATTGGTTTTAAAATAAATGGTTCTGCCTAGGCTTTGATGAGAAAAATTGCTCTGTAAATCACAAGCTCACGTGTGCCAAACACTAAGTCCAATGTTAACTAGCCCATTCTGAAGAAAAATAAGTCAATTTTATGGAACAAAACCTAAGGAAGACAATTACTTAAATATATTATCAATGATGCAATGTAACTCATATTTCATAATTGAGATATGAGCTTCCCCACTCCATTTCTTTTAATTCTCAAAATAACCACAAGTTTATACCAAACTGGTCCTTCAATTAGATTTTTTTAAATGTGCTAAAGACCTTAGGTTTTATGATATTCTTTCCTACTCCAGTATGCAAGTTACAAAGCTAAAAACAAATACAAGCATAATCTGATGGTTATACAACATCTTCATCAAACACCTTTTTCATAGAATGATGGCCAAATCAATTTAATAGTCTGTTACTTAGAATATTTCACAGAGCTCTGAGAAATGGACAATGTGTATATTTTCCTATAGGAAGTACAGTGGTTAAAATGCTCCAGAGCTTATGAGTGATTTAAGGCACTGTTTCACAAACTATCTATGATGTAAAATTAGTTGACTGTATTTTCCATTTTCAACATGTTGTGGCTAATGATTCACTTGTAAAATATAATTAAAAAAAGTACCTGTATGTGTGGCAATGACAAACTGCTATAAAAGTCTCTAAACCAGCACTGAGCAATAAAAATAAAATGATAACCATATGTATAATTTTAAACTTCCTAGAAATTTTATTAAAATACAAAAAGAAACAGGTAGAACTGATTTTAATAATGCTTTATCTAACCTAATATATCTACAATCTTATTATTTCAACATGTCATCAACATACAAATATTGAGGTATTTAATAATCTTATTTTTTTTTATTTTATACTAAGTCACTGAAATCCTGCAAGTAGTTTATACTTGCAGCATGTCTATTCAGACCGACCACATTTCAACTGTACAATAGCCACACATAGCTAGTAGCTACTATGTTGAACACTGCACCCCTTAAATCCCTACTCCCAGTTTTTGCACCTCCTACTTCCTGGGCTGATCTGTGGACCACACTTTGAGTAGTACTGTCCAACCACTGCTCCCTTTGGAATGCCATCTCTAAGTTTTTCTTCTATAATTTTCTGCCCAATATTTCATAATTGAGGCTCCATTCCAGATAAGGCCAATACTTAAAGAAATTAGTGAACTTGGGCTGAGGTTGTAGCTTAGTGGTAGGGCACTTGCTTGGCATGTGTGAGACCCTGAGTTTGATCCTCAACACCACATATAAATAAACAAACAAAATAAAGGCCATTGACAACTAAAAATATATTAAGAAAACAGAAAAGAAATTAACAAATTCATGATTGTGGTTATCTGTCTACTTAATTTCAGAAAGGGACTCATCATCACCATGGGATAGATGCAGGCATTTCTTCTGCTCTTCCTTCTCTAGAAGGAATTCCCTCCTCCCTCCCTCCCTCCCTTCCTTTCCTTATACCTTCCTTTCCTCCCCTGTCCTTCCTCTCCCTCCTCACCTACCTACCTTCCTTACTTCCTTCCTTCCTTCCTTCCCTTTCTCCTTTTTCAAAAATTGCAATACTGGTGATAAAATACAGAGGGGATTTACCACAGAGCTACATCCTGACCCCTTTTTATTTTTATTTCAAGACAGGATCTAAGTTGCCTTGGCTGGCCTTGAACTTGGGATCCTCCTGTCTCAGCCTCCTGAGTGGCTGGGATTACAGGTATGCAATAGCATGATCAGTGTAATTGCTATTCTGAATGAAGTCAGTTTATTTTCTTCCCATCCATGTTTTTATGCTTTCTCTACAAACTATGTTCTTAATCATTTATATAAAGCTATTACCAAGGGGAAAATGTTTGCACTTCAAAGAAATACGTGAATTGAATTTAATGTATTCGACTTGTAGAAACCCTTACCATATTTCATGGCAGTTGCTGAAGCCGTATTGCACACCTTTCTACCTTTCCACTTGTGATCACCTATTGGTCCTTCATACCACACTGCTTTCATATATAGCCTTTTGTCTATCTTTGGACCCTGTACCTTCTCCTCACCTGGATAATACCTACACATTTAGGTCACAACCTAAATGTAATTTCTTCAAGTAACCTTTGCTAATCTGCCCTTTGCCATATCCAGTTAGGCTTCCCTATTAAACACTACCATTTTACCTATATGTCACTTGTAATAGCTTATTTTTACACAACTGTAAATGCCTATTTTTGCAATGATTTGTTTGATGTCTACCTCATTCATGAAAATCTGTTAGCACCAGCATAATACCCAGTACGCAGCAGGTATCAATAAATATTTATTGAGTGAATGAATGAATTTCCATTCTAGAAATCTAGATTTCACCTAGCCATCATGTTTCTAAATCTCTAGTCATGATAAAAGCTCAGAATATGTGTAATTTATTAGAAGGTATGTTTTCATATATATTGTCATAATGAAGTTATTACTATTATATTCTTTTGAACTTTCATTCTCCAGTAGATCTATATTTAGGTGTCCCTTTTCTATTTGTGCCCTTTCTCTTTCCTCCCTCTCCCTCCCCCTCACCTCCAAGGTTTATCAAGTTTGCCAAATATTAATATGCTTTTATCAGTCTTTTGAGGAATCACCTTTTGCTCGGTTGATCTTCTCTACAATTCTTTTGCATTCCCTTTCATTTGATTTTGTCATATTTCATATTATTCCTTTCCTCAACTGTATTTGGATTTACTTAGCTATTCTACTCATACCTTTTGGTTCAATGCTTAACTCAGTAATAACAAATCTTCCTTCATTTCTAATACATGCATTCATGAATCTATAAATTTCACACTATGCACATTTTTATAATACTGGGGATTCTGTAATTTTTGTTGTTTAATTCCAATTAATGTTCCAAAGTATCTAAATGACAACCTGATGATTGAGGTTTGCTTTCCAACAGCAGTGCCTACGTTTATCTTTTTTTCCCATCAACCCTGTTCTTTTCTCAGTGTCACTGGCACCAAATGATCTCATAAAGTGACAGTTTTTAACGTTCAATATGTCAGCAAGCACATCTGGCTGTTAGGTTGGCATGTCCTAATGCTTAAAGTGTCCCATGTCTGCTATTGAGCTCTTTGGTGGAGATAATTTGCAATTGAAGATCGTCATGGAATATAGCTTGAATTTATTAAGTTATTTAATTAATGAAGACTTTGATATGACATCATAAAAACTCATAGTGTGGCAGAGTAATGGTCTATTTTAATTGTTACGGACTAATGAGAAAAGAACAAAGGCAGAATTAATATGTAAATGATGTGTTTACATCAAATGAAAGCCAAATGATATTACAGAATACTGTACTAAGGAATGTTTTCCAATCTTTAAAGCGGAAAAAAGTGGTCAGAGAATTGATTCACCTGTGTCATCAGGAAAAGCACACCTAATTTAAAAAACCTTTGCTACAATAATCAGTATATTCTATTATACTATTATTTTATAAAAATGTGTTATATACTTAACCAACAAATATTGAATGTGAAACACTGTTCTAGGAACTGAGGATAAAGAAGTAAACAACCAAGGCAAAATTCCTACTTTGTAGAAGTTATACTGGAATAATAATCAGATAAACATTAATCTATAATATGATGCAAGTCCTGTGAAGATAAACAAAGCAGAGCAAGGAGACAGAGCATGATAGGGGACAGAACCACTTTGGTGGTCAGGGACGGAAAGATAGATTCTCTTAGGAGATGACATTTCAGTAGAAACTTGAGTATAACAGGAGGCAAAGACTTATCTAGTGGGGAAGACTGACTGACAGAAGCAATAGCAAATACAAAGATGCTGAGGTAGGAATGAGCTTGACATATCTGAAGAGCAAAAAAAGCAGTGTGTGTTGGTGGGACTGTAAATTAGTACAACCACTATGGAAATCAGTATGGAAGTTCCTCAAAAGACTAGGAATGGAACCACCATATGACCCAGCTATACCACTCCTCATTGTCTATCGTAACAAATTAATGTCAACATCATATAGTGATACATGCATGCCCATGTTTATAGCAGCACAAAGTGCAACTCACAATAGTCAAATTATGGAATATTGTAATATGTACACTGAAGCTTTATTCAGCCATAAAGAAGAATGAAATTATGTCATTTTCAGGAAAATGGATGAAACTAAGAGCATTATGTTAAGCTAAATAAATCAAACTCAAATAAAGAATCATGTGTTTTTTTTTCATTTGTGGAAGCTAGAGAGAAAAAAGAAAAAGAAAGAAAGTGAAAGATCTCATGAAAACAAAGGCAAACCAGTATAGTAGAGGAAAGGGACCAGGAAGAGGGATAAGGGAAGGGTAAGGGAAAATAGTGGGGAACAACACTGACCAAAATATATTGTCATATCATGTGCATGTATGTATATGTAAAAACAAATCCTACTGTTATATACAATTTTAAGGCACAAATTTAAAAAAAAAAGGTACAGAGCTTTTCAGAGAACTAAAAGAAAAAATGGAAGGGAGGGAAGGATGGAGGGAGGGAGGGAGAAAGGAAGGAAGGAAGGAAGGAAGGAAGGAAGGAAGGAAGGAAGGAAGAAAGGAAGGAAGGAAGGAAGGAAAAAGCAATGTGAACAGACCATAAGGAAAGAGTGGTATGTGGTATGCAATGAAGGGGCGGGGGAAGCCAAATCTTGAAGGGCCTTAAGGACATGGCAAAGAGACTGGATTTACTCCTGAAGGTGATGGGGAAATACTCTTGGGATTTAAACAGTTTGTGTGAGTACTAGAAAGGGAGATGGGAATGATGGGTACCAATTCAGACAGGCTTGTCAATTTACTAGAGGAGTAGATGTAGTTTACTCTGACTGAGAATCAGCTGAGTGGGAGAAATGGGGTTAGGGTTTGGAGGTTTCAGGTAAAAGAGAACAACTGTGTACAACAGTTGATTCAGAGAGTGGAAGTATTAGGTAAACATATAGGACTGCTACATAGAGTCAAGGATCCACTTGAGATTTGTGGACATAAACTAAGGCAGTCAGCAGACTTTTGTATTTTTCTCCATTCAATCACATTCAAGCCCAAAGTAAGCAGAGAGCCAAGATAGAGTCAGAGTTTTTCCAGATGAGGTTAACAGAGATGAGCAAGAGTTGAATGTACATGGAGTAGAGATGAATCATAGCCTCTTAGACTAGTGAGGAGGAAAGTGGGTGGAAGGGGGCTGAGAAATAGCATATGAAAGCGATAGGTCAATAGATTGGACACCCCAAAGGATCATGGAACTCCAGTTGGAGTAGAGATGCTAACATCATGTGAGGTAGCATCCCTGGAAAGTCAGGAGGTGGTGATCAGAGACAGCGGAGTTTCCAAAAAATTTTGAAGGTCAGAACAGTGTTTCTTGACAAGGTCATTATTGGCATTTGGGGTGAAATAATTCTTCATTGTGCATTACAGTCTCACATACTGAATGACACTGAATATCCTTGGCTTCTGTTCACTAAATACTAGCAGTATTCCTAACATTTGTAAATGTTCCCTAGGAGAGTGGAAATTACTAGGTGGCAAACCACTGGCTTGCAGTATTAACACAAGACAAAAGTTTGCAAGGGAGAAACTCTAGGAACTGAGAGGCCAGTTATGGCTCTTATATGATGATTTTTACCAAAAATGATGCAGAAGAGTGATGAATGTAAAGACTGGGATAGGAGGCAAAACTTGCAAAGAAAACAGAGGAGTAGGCCATATCATAGTTTGATGGCATGTCCTTTAAAAGTGCTTCTATGGATAAAAAGGTATTTAGAAGTGACAATTAGGATGAAGATTACCAAAACCACTGCTGGAAACAGAGGAAAAATAGTCCTTGCATGACAGAGTTACCAGGAAGTCTCCTTACTATATGTAGCCAAGAGTATCAAGCAAGGGCTTAGGGTGTGGCTTGGTGGTAGAACACTTGCCTCACATTACACTGAGTCCTTGGTTTGATGTCGAGAGAGAGAGAGAGAGAGAGAGAGAGAGAGAGAGAGAGAGAGAGATGGGGAGGGAGGGAAAGAAAGAGAAAGGGAGGAAGGGAAGAAGGGAGGAAGGGAGAAAGGAAGGGAAAAAAAGGAGAGAGAGAAAGAGACTATCAAGTAGTGTCGTCCAAAAGAACTTTCTACAATGGAAATATAATCTGTTCTCCAGTTAACAGCCCCAGTATCCCAATATCCCCTACTGAGCCTCTAACATGAGTGCAGTATGTCAGCAGAACTAAACATTTTGCTTTATTTAATTTTTCATTAATTTAAATGTAAACAGTTACATGTGGGTAGTTGTTACCATACTGAAAGATCAAAAGAGTAAAAGGTGAAAGAAGAGTAGGTGTGGGTCTAGATAAGTTTGTTGAACTGTAGCAGAAAGATGACAGAAGTTATGCTCAATAGCATCTACATTTTCAATGAGTAGGATTCAAAAAATTCATATTAATTTATTTCAGTCTCCTCCCAGACCATCCCAGACATCCAAAGACATCTAAAATGGTCTTGTGGTCATGCATTCAAAAACTTGGTTTGAAAATTCAAGCAATGCTGTTCATCTGTACTTACCAACCAAATGAACAATGGTAGTCAAGAGCCCAAGAACACTCACCCAATTTAAGAATTGCAACTTCAGGCAGGGGACAAGCACAGATATTGCTTGACATTGCCTTTGATTAGGAATAAAGAAACAATGATTTAGTTTCAGTGCCTCCAATTTTCATTTTATTGTAATCAAAATACTCTGTAGCCTAGACAGGGGACAGAGTTCCTAGTTTAATATAACATAAATATATATTTAAGAAACTGGATCTGTGGGGCTAATCAGCATGGCACTATAAGAGTCAATCTTTAGGGGACAAAGGTCAATTTCTCTTTATCCTTGACAGAATCTTTATTTTGGATGTCCTCACTTGGACCAGGTGCTGAGTGTCCATCCTAGCCTCCACATCCCTAAAGGGGTCTTATTTATTAATCTTTGTTCTAAATTTCAGGGGTTTGCAAAAGTTAAGTAGAAGGCTTAAGAACTGAAGAACCTATAGAGGTCTACAACACTGATGAGACACAGTCTAAAGGATATCTAGTCTTGGAATCCACTTTGGGTCCAGGACATAGATTTGTTTCCACTGCAAAGAATTCCATAGTTTTTAGTACCTAAGCCAAGATTGAATGAAGGCTGTTTTTGCTTTCCTCTTCAGTTTCCCCCAATGCAACTTCAACACAAGTTAACTCTTCTGGTCTATGGCTGCTGCCATGGAACAGGGAGACTCAAAGGAGAGTAGGTGAATGAATTGCTTAAGTCCATCTCAGCTACTTGGGAAAAAGACAAGTAACGAAGAGCAGCAGAAAGAAATTGATTTAATTCCAACCACCTCTCTCTGTCCACATGCCCCCTCTTGTGGAGGAACTAATTGGTAATGCAATAGCTATAATTATTTTTTAATAACTAAAACTTTAAAATGAAAAGGCAATTCACAAGAAGACAATCAGTTCCTGTGGAATTGAGAGTCAAATGTAGTGATTAAGAAATATGAGCTGCAACTGGAAAACCACTTTCAGATGAAGCAGTAGGATGAATTGATTTACCAAAAGGTAAACACTGCTCTTTTATCTTCACCACCCATCGGTTTCCATTGCCCTCAATTTATCTGGCACATAACAGAAAGCAGGTCATACGGTATTCACATAAAAATTAACTTTATTTTGCAACATTAAAAAGAGAAAAATACAATTGGATATCATCAAAGCAGGGTATGGACCAGCTTCTCAATTAGTATTTCTTGCAAATGGTGGAAAAAGTGTTGACTTAAAAAACCCTGTTATAAGAGGTAACTCAGCAAGTTCCAGGACTCTCTGCCTTAACCTTGGCCTTGAGGATCCACTGCTAATTCTCAAGGAAGGTGAAATTAACACCCTCCCCAAACAAGAGAAATCTGGAGGCTAAGTTAGAGACTCAGTTCATCTAAGGAACAAGATAACAGGCAAAGAAAACATGCTAATAATAGAATTCTTAGAGTTGCTTACGGCTATTAATATTTTCAGGACCTTTAAATATACACTGTTTATTGCTAGAAACTTTTAAGATCTACTACAGTGCCAGGTACTCCATAAGGCACAGAAGATCCAAACATTAAGAGAGAGATGACCAAATGGAACTGAAACAACTAAACACAGAGGAAATTTGAGAGAAGTAAAACATCTTGCCTGATATTCATCAGTTTCTCAGTGGTGAAACAAGGGCGAGAATGCAGGTCTATTGACGCCCAGTGACTTTTCCACTCTATCATATGATTAAGCACTAATGTCCAGGTAAGTGATGTTTAGAAAACTCTTGTGGAAGTTGTTTAAGAAGGATGAACTGAATGGGGACAAAAAACATGGGAGAATATTTTTCTTCATTAATAAGCACATGCAACTCTACCAAGTTCTTTCCCTCAAATAAAGGAAAAGGTTGGTTTGAATGGAGCAGAGAATATCCTTGTTTTTATCTATCTATACCACATCAATAGGTTCATCAAGTCATGACCACAAAATGTAATCTCAGTAACCATAAAAATGGTGGAAAGAATACCAAATAATGCAATCAATTGTTAAATACCACAGATAACAACTGAAATCTAGTAAATTTATTCATCTTTTAATCATTTGTTTTGATATCCATGTAGATACAATCAAAAGAATAATACCTACAAATCTATGGAGGGTCACTAAAATGGAATTCAAGTTTTGGGTAACCTGTAGAATAATAAGTGCCATTCCAGGAACAGGGCAGTCACATTGTTCTTGAATTACCAAAAGACAGGGTAGGTAAAGGAGAGCAAACTATGATACCTCAAAAGATGCATTGTTATGTTTTAGTCATGAGGTGTCTCCCAAAAGCTCAGGTGTGAGACAATGCAGGCAAGCTCAAAGGTGAAATGATTGAATCAGGAGAGCCATAACCTAATCAGTGAATTAATCCACTGGTAGATTAACTGGGTGGTAACTACAGGCAGGTAGGTGTGGTTGGAAGAAGTAGGTCACTGGGGGTGTGCCTTTCGGGCTTATAATTTGTTCCTGGTGAGCAGAGCTCTCTTTCCTTCCTAGTTATCATGACCTGAGCTGCTTTCCTCCCCCATGCCCTTCCACCATGATGTTCTGCCTCACCTCAGGCCCAGAGCAATGAAACCAGCTGTCTCTGAAATCATGAGCCCAAATAAACTTTTCCTCCTCTATTATCAGGTCTTTTGGTCACAGAACACAAAGTTGAGTAAAACATTCATTTTGTACTATTTTGAACTAAAGGCACTTAAAAAAAACCAGAAGGTACAAGAAGAGCACACCGACTCTCCTCTTCTTCTTTCTGAAAGCAGATGAAATCTCTGTTCAAAAGATGTTCTCTCTTAATCAGAAGAAAAGTAACATTCTTATCATCAAGGATGGGAAGTTAAGAACAAGAGTGTTTTGTAAAAATAGACCTTGTTAAAATAATTCTTGTGATTTAGTCTCCCCACATAATTTAGTTGCTTTTTCCACAACTGACTCTGTTCAATAGAATATAAAATCAAAATATTTTCCCACTTCTTTGATTCTTCATTTCCTTATGATAAACTCCCAGTCATATAAAACTTACATTAAATAAATTTGTATGATTGTCTTCTATTAATCTGCTTATGTCAGTTTAATTCAAAAGCCCATCCTCCTCCCCTCCCCAAACGAAGAACTCCAAGACAAAACATTTACCTCCCCTGTAGTAGCTATCTTGAAAGCTGGAAGGTACTCTCATTCTTGAAAATAAAGAACAAGCATGAGCATGTTTCTCATATATACATATTCATTCACAACACAGAAAAATGAGTAAAGGATAATATAGTAAAAATAAGTGCCACAAATATCAACACCGTCTGGATTCACAACTATCTCTTATTAGAGCAGCCCTCATCTATTCTGTGGTAATCTGTTGGCAACGTATGTGTTCCCACTAGATTATCAGCTCCCCAAAGGAAGGACCATTTCCTTTCCTCCTTCCAAACCAAACTTAAGATTGCAACTATAAATGCCACTTAGATTCCAACTATAAATGCCTATAAATAATGACAGAAATTTTTACTGAAAGTTCTGCTTCATTCCAAGCTATCTTACTTTTTTTAAAAAGTCAACAACTTTTTAAAATATCTTGAAGGGCAGTGGGGGCGGGGAGCCACACATTACATTCTGTCAAGTAACATTTACCTCCTCGAGCCCTGACTAATTGGAAATGACTGGACTTGGCAGCTCCTTTTATCACTTGATCTATAAGCTAAATTCAGCTGCTGTTGTGCCAACTGGAAAATGCCAACATCCCTTCCCATCCATACAGCATCCGCCCCATCATTCACTCTAGGGTCTGACAATCTGGTATGACCACTCCCTATCAGATCAAAGTAAAAATTATAAAACATACTTATAGTAGCCCAGAAGAGCAATGGTGAAGTTAGAAGAGATTAGAAGGGTGCCAGATATATTACTATTGATTCCCTGCTAGCAATTTCATGGAAAACTATCCATTGCAGTTATATAAAGAGCATTTGGCTCAGTTCCAACTCTTTTGTCTTCAAGTTCTTACAAAAAATAAAAAATCAACCAAGAGGGATAAGAAACTAGAAGTTGCTTGATGGTGCCCAAAGGTTTTCTGTAGAATGAGAAATCTTCATCACTGTGCCTTAATTATGTAAATATGCTCCCACAGAGTCCAATACATTTATTTATTGAACCTTGCCACTGCTTTCCTGGTAACACAGAGAAGAAGCTGATTTATAATGACTCAAGCCACATTTCACAATAGACTCCAAAGGACACATGATGTCATTTGCTAAAATGACTCAATCCAGATGGAAAGCATTCTGACCCATACATAATTGATTGACCTTTGCTATGCTCTTCCTGGTTATTTATATACTATCTAATATGCATGAATGTATATTAGAGGTATTTACACTTGGCAGCTACTTTTAAGAACACATTATTCAATTGGAATTTGAAGCTTTTTATGACCATTTCCTCACCAAACATTCATAAATGAAGAACAAGGAAAGATGTTTTCTTTAAAATAATGTTTAATAAGCTCTGAAGAGTCTAAAGAGGCTTCACTATTCCAGTTGTTTTAAATTACAGCAGAAAAGATCTATGTATGTAAAACTGAATTCAAAACCCTAAAACCAAGGACACCAAAGGACATTTTATCTATTTTCTGGTTTGGGGTCCAATAATGAGGGTGAAAGATGTTTTACCAAAGAAATAGGTATTTTAAATAGTTTCAAAAAAAGCATCAACTGTGGTGAAGATAAGTAGAGAACATAATAAATTACCAAAAAGAAAATGAGCACAATTAGGTGATGCTTAACTTTTTAACTTAACTATGAATTCAGTTTTCCCATAGGGGTTAACTACAATTTGATAATATCTGAAAGGTCAAGATGGTTTCAAGATAATCAAAGGAAGACTAAAAAGTGTGTCCTTTTCGCATTACACACACCCAAGCAAACATCAATAACTGATCATTCAATTCTTAACCACAGAGCCATGAAATGGACTCAAAATACTTTTTCAATAGTATTCCAGATAAACACTACCAAATAAACAGACTTGTCCTAAAAAATAATTTACTGATCAAATTAATTCTATCTCTTGTTGGTATATCCTTCAAGATTCAATCTAAAATTAAACAGGTTTTTAAAACCAAAATTTAAAATCACCATTGTAAATCTTAGAAAAATATTAAATGAAATCCAGTACTTGTCCATAAGTCATGATAGGCTGATATGAATGGAAAGTTCATATCAGCCTATCATGAATTCTTTCATTCAGTACAATTGACTTTTTAATTTAACTAAACAAAATTAGAGAAGAAATACACTGAGATTAATAGTAGTTAATATTTCTATAGGTATAACAGAATGGTGCCTCACAGAGGTTCAATTCATTATACTCCAACGTATTTTTATAAATACAAAATATTATGCAATACTATTCTTAAAATACCAAGATGAAGAAGAATCATTCTAGCTTATTTCCAGCCAGGTCTTCAGGGTAGAATCAATGTATCAACTCAAGAACAGGGAAGGCTTGAACCCAGACATTTCTAATGGTCAAAACCCTATACAATGATGACAAGATTTTGTTCTCCTAATGCAACTAGAATAGTTCAGAGTTTTCTAATAGTTAACCACAATACACTATTCTATAATTACAATATTTTCTTGTAATTCGACTAGAGTATTCATGAAAATTGGGGGGAATCTAATGCTTCATTTCCCCCATTCAAACAAAAATATCACAAAACCACGCGTAAGCTTCTTAAGTGAGATTCATTTAGTTACATGAAACAAAAGCCCACTTGAGGAGCTCAAATAAAAGGGGATTCTAGAAGTATGTCCTAGTAGCAAATAGGACAGGAAGTACAGTCAGGCCTCCTGAGGAGCCATAGCCAGGATGTGGGAAGTCACTCAGATATAAGGTTGATACATTAACTGTTTCTGGGGCCCAGAGGAAAAAATTCTCAATCAAGGTCGATCTGTCCACACCTGGCCTAATTGGCACAATTGTAGGTAATGAATTACCAATTCCAACACCTACAGAGACCAGGCAGGAAAAGTGTGAAGTTGGACCAGAAGTGGGAAGAAAAGGGCCTGCAACAGAAAGCATGCTATTATCCACTCTGTCAAGGTAATAATTGAAATCCAGATTTTCAATTAAATTTCCTGATTTTTAAAACACATCGGCAGGCCATACTAGACCACAGTGTCCTACAAAAATGGAGGTGTTTTGATTCTCACGTGAGAAGGTCACACTAGGAAAACATGGCTGTAGATGCCAGGCTTTTAGGTGGACAGAGAAGCAGTCACTCAGAATGGATTACTCCTACTCTTCGATCTGCCCCTTCACATACAACAGGTACAGCAGTTAAATATTTTAAAATGTCTTATATAATACCATATACTAAATTGGACAGAGATAATTGTCTTGTGGCTCTGAATGGGTTTGTAGAAAAAAGTGGTTGGAAAAAAATAAAATTAAGTCAGAACAAAGCAAACTGGAGCCAGAAAAAGTTGACGCCATCTTCTCCTTTTTTTTTCCCCAACCAAAAATGCTACCTGCCACTAAAAGATGAAAAGATACACATTACGAAATAATTGCAGATTCTTTTTAAAAATTTTTTTAGTTATAGATGGACATGATACCTTTATTTCATTAATTTTTATGTGGGTGCTGAGGATCAAACCCAGTACTAGGGAAACGCTCTGCTACTGAGTCACAACCCCAAACCCACAACTATAGATTCTATTTTCCAGTTAACTAACAATGACACAGGCTCTACTGTGCCAATTTCTTCACCATAAAGAACTATGAAACACAAGTCTTAACTCAGATGCCATTTCCTCTACAAAACCCAGTCCGAGTCCTCAATCTAAGGCCTGCACGGGTATTCACACAGCACCTGTCCAAACCCCCCATTACTGTCTATCTATGCACATGCACGGGCATACACACAAACACACACACACACACACAACTATTTGGTTAGGCCTCATACAGGAGTTCCTTGAAAGCTGAGAAAATGCCTAATCCCGTTTCTGTCCCATATGCCCATTTGTTGACTAAATACATGTAGGTGAAAATGGGAAGTTAGACTCCATGTGTGTATGATATGTCAAAATACATTTTACTGTCATATACAACTAAAAAGAATAAAAAATTAAAAATAAATAAATACATGCAGTCAGACACACTAAAAAATTTTATGTCTGTGGAATGGGTCAGATTCTATGTGTGCATGATTTTGTCAGGATGAACCCAGCTACTATATTTAATTAACCATGAAGCTTTAATAAAAAAATACTTATTTCTGGGACTGGGGCTGGGGTTCAGTGGTAGAGCACTTGCCTAGCATGTGTGAGGCACTGGGTTCAATTCTCAACACCACATAAAATCAATAAATAAAATAAAGGCATTGGGTTCATCTACAACAACAAAAAATTTTTTTTAAATATTTATTTCTGTTTAAAAGCAGTGAATTAAGGAAAAAATTTTCAATTTAGACAAAATTGTTCCCATTCTTTTGTGTGAATTCTAATTGTCAATAAAACATTTAAAACTTTTTACTCAAATGAAAATTACATGCATTCTGCTGAAAATTGCCAAAATTCAATATCATATAGTTGTGGGGCTTTGGGGAATATTTAATCAAATTTGTCCTAAAAATCCTTTAAGCCACCTTCTGTCAGCTTCTAGATATGCATAGATTTCCCCTCAATATACTGGTATTGATATAGATATAAATATACCTGGTATGGAAGAACAGGACCTGGTAAAATTCTCTGCTCAGACATAAAATCCATATATTTAAACTTATGAGAAATTTGGAGAAGTATAGTATATGCATGTCTTGCAAAGACTTATGTTCCATTCTGAAGAAATGAGTCTTGGCAAATTTCCCTAGTACTGAGAACTGTTTAGCAGGAATTAATTTTTAAATGAAATAAGCTAAAAATGAAATAGAAATACAATGATTTATAGTTAAGTCTTGTTCTCCAGTAGTTATTGAAGGTGACACTGGTATTTAGTATCATCGGTAATTAGACTGAGTTTGACCAAATGTCTCCCTTTTCCCATGAAAAATAGTTACAATGTTCAAATTTTTACTGCTATTCCAGGTCAGGTGGCTCTTTATCATGTGCAGTTTGGTAGCCTAAAAAGTGCAGGGGGGAACAGAGCATAATTTCAAGGCAGTAAGTATATCTGAGACAGAAATAAGGTTAAATGAGGTCTATTTCTTTGGACACTTGACCCTAAGTTATGACAAATTAACTTTAAAAGATAATGTTTTATCTTCAGTGGAGGTGGGTAGGGTGGGTGGGGCTTTTCTTGTCATTCCAGCTATAGGAAGTATTTGGCAAACATCCTCTTTGGAAAGATTTGTCTAGCAATGGAATTATAATCTATGTGGTAAGGAAGAAAAGAAAACTGAGGGCAAACAGATAAATGAAGAAATGTATAGTAGCATTTGCCAAGATGAATTCCATTCATGGGTAGTACCAAGTGCAAGGGATATTATGTTACATTACTTCAGGAATCACCAATATTTAACATCGCTAATGGTCCTTGTGAATTTTCATGAGGGGACAGAGCACCAAGCATTTTTCCATGCATATTTGTTTACATAAAGGCTTTATGCATGTAACTGTCTTACAGATACTCATGTTATCAGACAAATCTAGGCTGAAATTCTGTCACTTACTGGATGTGTTCCTATAGGTGCATTTCTTAGCCTCTCTGAGTCTCAGTTACCCCCTCTGAACATTCAGTACTTCAATTTATGTTTCATCAGAATTTGTTCCCTTAACTTCCCCTTGATGTTATTTCTTATAATTAGTCATAGGTCATAATGTCTTTAGCCACAATAACCAGTTACAAATTTGTACGTATTCTTTTGTGATTTCTAAAAAACAGCATATACCAGTCTGAACTGGTAGCTGGGCATAAACAAATAGCTCCTAAACTCACAGAGTAGACAGCCTGTTGGAGAGACAGTGAAGAACCAACACACAGCAATGGAAGGTGCCAGTAAAAGACTATAAAAGGGGTATCACCTATTCCACAGAGAATAATTGAGTTGAAATCTGGAGAGAGGGAATTAGTTAGGAGAGGAAGAAAACAAAGTTCTATAGGACTACAGGAATAATAATGTGCAAAGGCCCTATGCCAGGAAGGAGGAAAATGACTTTAAAGAAGACAAAGGACAGTGGAATTGAAGTTCAGACACTAGGGGAGAAAGAAGATATAAGAAAAATCAAGCATTTTGAGCATGAAGGGGTGCTGTATTTTATCAAATGCTTTCTCTGCATCTATTGAAATAATCATGTGGTTCTTGACTTTAAGTATGTTGATGTGGTGAATTACATTTATTAATTTCCAGATGTTGAACCACCCTTGCATCCCCAGGATGAAACCCACTTGATCATGGTGCACTATCTTTTTAATATGCTTTTGTATGCAATTTGCTAAAATACAGCACCACTTTATGCTCAAAACGCTAGAAAAAATAGGGATAGTGGGAACATTCCTTAACATTGTAAAGGCTATCTATGCTAAGCCCACAGCTAACATCATTCTAAATGGAGAAAAATTGAAAGCATTGCCCCTGAGAATTGCAACAGGCAGGGATGCCCTCATTCTCCACTTCTATTCAACATTGTCCTTGAAATTCTAGCCAGAGCAATTAGACAGACCAAAGAAATTAGAGGAATATGAATATGAAAAGAAGAGCTCCAACTATCCCTATTTGCTGATAACATGATTCTCTATTTAGAAGACCCTAAAAATTCCACCAGAAAACTTCTGGAACTCATAAATGAATTCAGTAAAGTAGCAGGATATAAAATTAATGCTCATAAACCTAATGCATTTTTATTCGTAAGTGATGCATCCTCTGAGAGAGAAATTAGGAAAACCATACCATTCACAGCCAAAGAAATGAACATGCACTTTACAGAGGAAGATCTTCAAACAATCAACAGATTTATGAAAAAATGTTCAACATCCCTAGTTATAAGAGAAATGCAAATCAAAACTACCTTAAGATTTCATCTTACCCCAATTAGAATGTCTTTTATTAAGAATACAGGCAACAACAGGTGTTGGCGAGGATGTGGGGAAAAGGGTACACTCCTACATTGCTGGTGGGAGTGCAAGTTGGTGCAGCCACTCTGGAAAGCAGTGTGGAGATTCCTTAGAAAACTTGGAATGGATCCACCATTTGACCCAGCTATCCCACTCCTCGGCCTATACCCGAAGGACTTAAAATCAGATTACTACAGTGATGCAGCCACATCAATGTTCATAGCTGCCCAATTCACAGTAGCTAGATCGTGGAACCAACCTAGATGCCCTTCAATAGATGAATGGATAAAGAAACTGTGGTATATATACACAATGGAATATTACTCAGCCATAAAGAGGAATAAAATTATGGCATGTGTAGGTAAATGGATGATGTTGGAGACTGTCACGTTAAGTGAGATTAGCCAATCCCCAAAATCCAAAGGCCGAATGAGCTCTCTGATACGTGAATGATGATGCATAATGCAGGGTGGAAGGGAGGCAAGAATGGAGGAAGGATTGATAGCACAGAGGGAAGGAAGGGGTGGTGTCTGGGTGGGAGGGTAAGAATAATAACAGAATGTGTGACAGACATCGTTGCCCTGTGTGCATGTATGAATGCACAGATGGTGTGAGTCTACTTTGTGTACAACCAGAGAAACAATACTGTACTCCATTTGTGTTCAATGGATCAAAATTAAATGAAAAAAAAAAGAAAAATCAAGAGAGGAAGACCTTCCCTGTTAGCTTTGAATGGAAGAAATAAATAACTTCTAACAAGAGAGTTGCATAACTGAATTCAGATTCTGAAATCTCCCTCAAACTTTAGTATGTAAAATGTATTATTCAAGTAGATGCAAAAGGATCAGTTGAGCCATTGCAGTAATTATGATAATTTACAATGAAAAGGAATATAGGTAGAATGACAACTCTGAAAGAGATTTAGGAATTAGCAATGAATTGGCATTATGATACATTTCACACATAAACTTCTAAGTTGCATTATTTGCCTGGTCTATAAGTTGCACTACCCGATCAGCTAATGAGTTTTCTTTACTGTAGCCTGGGAGAATTATCTCAGTTGATAACAGTATCTCTCTTTTAATCTGTTATGATTCTTAATCATATTCCACAATGGTCAATATTGGGCTGTTTATACATTATGAAAAAGAGGAATGAAAAATCTAAAAATATGTTTTATGTTAATACACATAGTGTTAGGATTGGGGCTGTGGCTCAGTGGTGGAGTGCTTACCTGGCACATGTGAGGTACTGGGTTAGATCCTCAGCACCACATAAAAATAAATAAATAAGAAAAAGGTACTGTGTCAATCTACAACTAAAAATTTTTTTTTAAAATGTGCATAGTGTGCTTTTTGTAAAGGCATATTATTGTTATAATTACTTTGCACACCTCCTCCCCCATCAGCACTGGTATGTGCACCTCTAGTTCCTACAAATGATTCACTCAAGATGAGAGCATAAATCTAGTGGTAGGAACATTGCTCTGGGAGCAAAAGGAATAGTGCTGCTACACTGTATCAGTGGTAATCACTCTCTCCCAAAGTTTTGCTTAACTCCTTAAAACAAAACAAACAAAGAGCAGAACACAGTAAAATAATGGGCACTAAAAATACCTAAGACTTTGGAATATTGATTGTCTATTTGTCAAATTCAATTCGAATGATAAAACATTGATTTCTATACACTTGAATTTTGAAAGATTTAGAGAGCAAGTTGATAACTCTTTGACAACATTATACAAAAGTATATGTAAAAACATAGATGAAAAGGATGGGACAAAAATGTCAACGGTTACTGCTGAGAAATGATTTTGGAGTGTAAGTATAGGGGATTTCTGCTTTTCTTTTTTTTTTAATGATACAATGTGTTTTCACAATACCTTTATTGCATTTATTCATGTTTTATGGGGTGCTGAGGATTGAATCTAGTGCTTCACATGTGCTAGGCAAATGCTCTAGAACTGAGCTACAACCCCAGCCCCAGATTTATGCATTTCTATGTTTATGTATTATTTGAATTTTAAAGGCAGGTATCATTTTGTAACAAAAATAGTAAGATAAAAAGCTGATATGAAAGACAAAATGAGTAAAATGCCATCCCTATTTGGTAGACCAGGGTAGTAGGGGGCAAAAATTACCGTAGACACTTAATGCACTGCATTAGACTTCCGTTATATTTATTTTTCTAGATTCATGACCAGACTAGTCCCTGGTACATATCTACCTACTATCACTGACACTGAAAAAGGACTCAGCTGCATTTGAATAACACTATACAAAAGAAACATATTAAATCAGTATCATCATCTTAAATCCAATTATAGGCAAATAGAGGTAAATAGTTTTAATATGCATAGGGAATTTTTTTCTTTCTGATGGATTAAAAAAATCAGCAAAATCTGTAAGTACTGCTTTGGCTACAACCTCAAGATTTAATATGTTTCATTGTTATGAACAAGAGTTAACAATGATTCTAATATTTATTCTTATGATTTTCTGAAAACGTGGTACAGGGGTAGAGAATTACTTAACTTCCAAATATTGGAATCATCTCATTATTACTTTGTTACTGATTTCCACCTTAATACCACTGTGATGAGAAAACGGACTGTATAGTTTTAAACTTTCAAAACTTATCAAGAAGTAGTTATGTCTAGATATATGGTCTATTTGCTAAACATATAAAAATGTATATTCTTGGATTGGGGATATAGCTCAGTTGGTAGAGTGCTTTCCTATCAAGCATAAGGCCCTGGGTTCAATCCCTAGCACCTCAAAAAAAAAATGTCTATTCTTCAGTTGGTAAGTGTAGATCCTATATATTACAAATTAGAAAGTTTGTTAAGTGTGGTATTTGAGTCTTCTACATGTTTAATGATTTTTTCTTCATGTTCTATTAATTACTGGAAGGGATATGGTAAAATTCTAAGGATGAAAATTAAGTGTATGTCTTCTTTTAGTGCTGTATTTACTTTTTATTTTAAGATTCGACAATTTATATGCATAATGCATACATATGTTTCTTTCGGCTAATTTTTGCATGGCATTTCTTCTTCATGTACTTTTATTTTTAATCCTTATATGTTTTCACATTTACATTTACCTCATATTTTTAACTTATAGTTGTATCATTTTTTATAATCCAGTCTGATGATCTTTGTTTTTAAACTGAAGTACTTAGTCCTTCCACATTAATATAATTACTCTTATATTTGTGTTCAAGTAACCATCTCAATGTGTTCTTTGTTCCCCAGTAAGTAGATTTATCTTCAGTTAATCAAATACATTTTAACTGTTTCATTTTTCCCCTCTATCAGCTCATTAGTTATATATTCTTGAACTGTTTCTCCTAGAATCTAAAATATGTTCTTGTGACTTATTAGAATCTACTATAAATAACTTTTTTTACCCTGTCTGAATAACAATATAAATATCACTTTAACTTTGTTTACCTCACTCACATTTTATTGTAATATTACATATATTTAGTTTTCAAGCTTATTCTTGTAGAGAATTTCCAAAATCTAGAAACATAGACTTAACAATGAAATAAAGCCTCCATGATCATTAACTCATGGTCAATTTAGTTCAATTTCTACCCCATTTACTTTTCCTTCAGCCCCAGTATTTTAAAACAAACCCCAAATATCATATCTTATTTCTTTTAAATATTTCAGTATGCATCTTTAAAAGACAAGCATGATTTTTAAAACATATGACCATAAGATCATTATCATACAAAAAACAATAATGCTGGTATACCATTAAATGGGGTCAAAATTTCAAATATCTCAAATATCATAATGACTTTTTTACATGTATTTATGAATCAGGATCCAAATAAGTTGTGCCTTGTGCCCATTGTAATTGATTGGTGTGTCTTTTAAGGGTCATTTAATCTATCTAACCTATAAGTTCCCCTCAATCTTTCTTCCTCCTTGCTATTGATTCACTAAAGAAAGTGGCTTGTTGAAACTAATATTTCCCACTATCAATATTTTCCCATAGTATTGTATTAAATAAGATTTTCCCTCTGTGTAATTTCTTCTTGTTGGTAGTCAAAATAGAAGCTCAACCAAATTCAAATCCATTTTTTTTGTTAAATTTTTAGCTTGTATTTGGAAAGATTAACCCATAACTAGAGGTATGTATGTTTCTTCCTCAGGAGTCATACCATTTCTGGTTTTGTTGCTATTGTATTTACAGCTACTAATGTTCAATGCTGAATCTATCAAATAGGTTCTTGTTTTAAAAAAGAAATTATAATTTTTTCATTTGTTAGCTAGAATATTTTCAGAAGAAAAGTCCATCCATTCATGTTTACTTAATGGTATAAGAAATGCAGGATAAATGTTTGATTCTTCACATGTACATTTTTGAAAATAATATATTGATTTACTAACATCCTCCCATGATGACCAATTTTTATTATTATTATTATTAATGAATTTAAATTATTTGGTTTGTTTCAATCCACCTCAGTTACTATCCCGATGGATGCTAAAATTGTTCCATCTTGAATTGTTTAATAGGAAATAAACTCCATTAGACATGACTTTGCTTTGAATTTTCTTTATTTATTTACACTAACATATTTATCTTTTTGGTGCTCTTAATGACTTCCTGCACTTCCATGATTCCATCTGAAACCATTTCATAATGACTGAGGAGTTCCCTTTAATAGATTCAATATAGACATGCTGGTATTTAATTCTCTTAGTTTTTATTATTCAAAAATATCTTTTTTGAAAGATATGTTCACTGGGTATAAAATTCAATATTGGCAATTATTATATTAGTATTCTTTATCATTTTATTGTTTTTTAGCTTCCATTGTTTCTGTTTAAAAATTAGATGTAAGTCCAATTGGTATTCAATTGAAAATGTGCCATTTTTTTCCATTGGATGCTTTTAAGATTCTTTCATTTGTCTTTGGTTTTTACGAAATTTTACTATGATATGCCTCCATGTTTTAATTGATTTTTCTTTGCTCATACAATTTCATAAATCTGTAGCTAAACATCATTCATTAATTAAATTCTTGGTCAGTATCCCTTCAAATATTGCTCCTGCCCCGTTTTCTTTCTAATCTCTTTCTGTGTTGTTACTTACAAGGCCCAGTCCTTTAGATTATCCCATAAGTATCCTATGAAATTTTATTTATTTTTATGTTATTTTGTTTAATTTTTTTCCTGGTCTGTTCTTCAATTAATTTTCTACTGAACTATATTCTATGCCACTATTCCTTTCTTCTGATATGTCTAACCTGTGGTTAACATCATTTGCTGAGTTCTTAATTTCATTTACTGTAATTTTAAGTTGTTTATCTGATTCCCTTACAGGTTCTAAACCTGTGGTGAAATTCTCTGTTCTTGAACATATTAATTGATAGTTTGAAAATCTGTGGCTTATAGCTCCAACATTTGAATCACTTCTGTATTCACTACTTCTGGCTGTTTTTCTCTGTTGTTTTTGGTCATTTGATCACGTCTTCTTGTTTCCTGGCAAGTATACTGCTTTGTATTAAATAACAAGTTCACTGTTTATGGAAATTGTATAAGTTTTGAAGCACATTATCTTCTTCCAAAGATGATGTGACCTTCTTCTGGCAGGCATAGAAAGTACAAGGAGGTCAGCTTCATCCAGCAAAAGCTAGTATACAGTTCCAGTCTGCCCTAATCATAAGATATAGCTCTTCAGAAACCTCAATTTAAAATACTGAGTGTTTATCAGAGTCCTACATCCATAGAAGCCCTGAACTTTGTAAGATACTATGAGACTACCAAGATCTTTGCTTTGTCTTTTATCATCTTATTAAATGTTTTGAATTTTACATTTGTTGTCTGTAAATGGGGTTATAAAACAAGTCTTCAGGTAAAAGTCTATGCAACAAACTGAACACAGTTCTCTGTGGCTCTTTTTCTCTGGGATCTTGGTTCCTCAAGTTCTGGTTCTTTTGGTAGCCTTGAACTCTATTAGTCAGGAAAAAACTATGCTATTTGCATTTTAGAAAATGAAATTTTCAGCTGGGCACAGTGGCACATGCCTGTAATCCCAGCAGCTCAGTAGGCTGATGCAGGAGGATCGCAAGTTCAAAGCCAGCAAAAATTAGGTGCTAAGCAACTCAGTGAGATCCTGTCTCTAAATAAAATACAATATGGGGCTGGGGATGTGGCTCAGTGGTTGAGTACCCCTAGGTTCAATCCCTGGTAACACACACACACAAAAAAAAAAAAGAAAAGAAAAGAAACTTTCAGGTGTATTCCTTGTTCAATATATTCGTGCTTTTATTGTCCCTACTTTTTTTATATTATTAAAAGCAAGTCATATTGTCATCATTTCAATATGATCACAAAGCAACAGGCAGTAATGGAGCAAAGAACTCTAACCCTCAGATAATGTCAGGAAATCTGGAGCTTTCTCAAGTAAAAATACAGAAGAGAGAGAGATGTGTTATTTATCACAGACAATACTCAGCACAATTTTATTGCTCCTTGGGGAATCCAAAGCTTTTAAAGATGCTATTATTATTTGGAAGTCCTCCAGAGAGCACTAAGTATTAAAAATAGCACCTGTACTCTGCTAAGTCAAATCACCTGTTTGTTACCTAGAGTGATGAAAATCATTTAATAAAATATTACAGACATTTGTTCAAAAATCTTGCACACAATTCATGTGCTCAGGAAAATTAAAAGGAATATGTATGCTTGGCTTAATACATATAGGTTAAATGTGGGGAAGATACAGATAATTTAACTGTTTTTTTTTTAATTAAAGATATCAAAGTGTTTTTAAATAGTCAAACTAGAACTTCCAAAGTAGCATCATCTGATCTTGCTTGCCCGGTATCTACATAAAACTTTATGTATATAATGGCCACTGATTTTTTTTTTTTCCTTTAGAGAATCTGCTCTTCCTTTTACCTTTGGAAGACAGATAAAAGAATGTGACCCAGCCTGGCCAATCACTGTTCCATTCCATTGGCTGCAGTTACTGGTTCAGCAATAAGCATGTAATCCCAGCTATCCCAGTGAGACTCAGTAGTTGGATTTTATTAAAACTACCAGAAAAAGAAACTTTACTGGTTTGATCAAATGATAGAATAGGAAGTTCAACATGGTGATCACCAAAGAAGTCCTAACTAAAACTTGTCTGTTCCATGAGTCAATAAATGTCCTTTATTGCTAAAGGCAGTTTAGTAAGACTTGGTTTCAGAGCTACAAACAAAAGTCCTCACTATGACTACAACAAACAGGTATGTAACAACTCAGTGTGTCAATAAGAAAAATCAACCCTCAGGTTTAAGAACAAAAGTCTAGCTGCTGATAGAAAAATGGTGTTAGGAATAATATATATATATATATATATATATATATATATAAAATATGTAATATATATATAAAACATATATATTATATATATATGATAAAATGTATTCCAGTCTACTGATGATGTTTTACTTCCCCACCTCCCTTAACAGAATGCTCAAGGTATGAGACTAGAAATTTACAAATAATATCAACTAACACCACCATTCTTGAAGTCCAAAGTTGGGTTATTATTGACATTTTAAACTGATCTTCACAGATGCTTAGTTATTTGGGTATGGAGCAAAGGTATAAAAGGTTCCAAGGAAGAATGAAATCTTTACATGTTTTCAGATTTCAAAATTCAGTCTTCAGCTTTGGCTTAGTACAATGGATGCTGATGGTATCTACAAGTAGTATTCCTAGGAGAAAGGATGCAAATGAAATAAGAATTCCTCAGCATTTTTTGTCCTTCAAGTAGACAAAGACTCAGGCATGTGAACATGCTGAGGATCATACATTTCTACTGATGGCATTTAATTAGAAGTAAAGTAAAATGTGCAGGACCAGAATTTTAAATATTAGTTTAATAACCTTTATACACCTAATTTCTGAACGATTTTCTTCCTCTCTGGAGAGGCATCTAATGTCAAATAGTGGTATTAAGGTGAAATTAAGGTGAGTCATGGTAACTGAAAAGCCATGAGGCAGGCACATGACAAAATTATTAATTTTAAAATATATGTGAAATACTCCATTCCCTTAAAATATGCCCTGCCAATATATGCTGAACTTTGAAGTGTGGCTTTATTTCCCCCATTCACAACTAATCACTGTCTCCAGGAGGAACAGATTTCAAGAAAAAATATAGTCACTTCCAAAAGAGAAATATAGCCATTTCAAAACCCCAAAGTAAATGAGAAGCTAAAAGAAAAATGACAAGGTTGTTGATTATTTAAATAGAATTTTCAGTATGCCAATCATGGTTCAGATCATATTTGGACCATGCCAAAATTCATCAAGGTAGTGATTTCCACACTTTTAAAAAAATATGACCTCTGCAAAAAGTATTTATCCATCTATCTGTCTTATCTGTAATATGGCCATTTACATAAAAATACAAACCCCTACCCTATTAATGAACTCATATTTTCTATTCTATCACATTTCACTAAAAATAAATGATGCTCACAAAGCCACACTTCAAAGTTCAGCATATATCAGCAGGGCATATTTTAAGGGAATCGAGTATTTCACATATATTTTAAAATTAATAATTTTGTATGTGCCTGCCTCATGGCTTTTCACAAGTACCTAAATTGTTTTTACAAACTCATGACTTCCTGATCCCTCACAACTTGATACAAAGCATACAATTTGGCCTAACTATAACATACACTTTTTAGACTGAAAGATATATGCAAATCATTGCCAACACCAATTTCAGATTAAAATTTTCCTGAAATGAAATCAACTCCAGCTACACAGTGGAAGTTCTTAGCCGTTCATTAACTTTACCAAACATCTCCATAAGTCATTTGAAGTGAGATGCCCCATTTAGAGTATGTTTCACTAAACATATTTTGAAGCAACCCAAAGCAAGCTCACCACCTCAAATCTGGATCCAAAGACACTATCTTTTATTATTTAAAAAGTCAGTAAAATAACACCATGATATAATATTATAATGTAACAAAGAGGCCCATTATCTGTTCTATTTTACCTTGTGGTATCAAATACCATTTGATTACTGTTTCTGTGGGGGCAGGGTGGAAAGCTTTCTAGAAGCTGAGTTCTAGAAGAGGACAATGATTTGATAACTGAAAAATAAGACATGCAAAACAAATACTCCTCACCCCACACCTATATACATAATATGATTTGGGTCCCCAGAGTTTCCTAAAGCTCAGATCTCATGATTTCTCCCCTTTCTGATATTTTCTTTTACCCTGGAGGCAGATATGAAGAACGAATATTTCCTACCAGACCTGCAATTAACTGAAAATTCTAGTGTTCTAAATGCCTTTGTCACATTTTTAAAATGTGACCTGTACTTCTATTTAAAGGATTCCTTTATTAACTCCTGCCTAAGAATTTACATGTTGGCATGTTTGAAAATAAGCCCTGCAGGGAAGAAATTGGACATGTTGTTCACCATCAACATGACAGTCTGATGATGGGTGTATGGGTTTCCTGTTGACTCCCATGTCACATTTGCTAAATTACTGTTGAGACCACAGGGTAGGTCAAGCTTATGAAATATTTTGTCTTTTTTCTGCTTCACAGATCATTCATGATCAGACACCGGGGTTGGGGGAGGAAGAGAGAGACGAAATAGTGCAAGCCCATTTCCACCATTGCTCAAAGCAGAAGCAAATGGCATGATTCTCAGAGCTGAGGGTAAACCTGAGAAGTGAAAAGCAGTGCCCATTACAACATGGCTGGTTCAGCATTCTGGCCAAAATGGGCCAAACTAAACCCTGTGGTTTCATCAATGGTGTTTTCCTCAAATTTGTACTTAAAGGTATAAATTTATCACACTTCTGCTCAGTCACCCTTAAGATGCTTGAGTGCATAGGAGTGTGTGATATCAACATAAAACTTACAGAGCTGTTGTATGGATTGAATGAGCAAGCAAATGTACTAAGCTTCCAAAATACTTGGAGGTGCCTTAATAATTTCAAAAGGGTATACTGAACAGTTGGGATTGCTGGCATCCTCTCTTAAGGGAGATATCGTGGACCATCCTGCTTAGCACAATTTTGGAAAGAGGCATGATGCTGGCACATTGATGCCTGTCAGAAATCTCTATTCCTTCATTTTATGCTCTTTTACCCATCCTTCCCTTACTTCTCTGCTACATAGGCAAGTGAAAAAGACTAGAAAGAGAAGGGAGTGTTACAGGAAGAGTGGGGGGGGAGCATGGTACCTGTTGCTTGTAGATGTTAGTTAATACCTGGGCAATAATCAGTCATGTGCCTTCCTTGAGCCAGCATCTAAAAAGACCCCAAATGAAGGAAGTACAAGAAAACTTGGCACAGTTAGGGCAGTGTTCCTTGAACCTTATGTGGCTTCAAACCACCTAGAGTCAAGTTAAAATGTTGATTCTGATTCTGAAGTAAGGTCTCATATTCTGCAGCATCCAGGGATTTTGTTGAAAATGCCAACTCAAATTATACATTTCTGTTCTTAGGGAAATAAGCTAGCATCCTATGTAAGTCCCCATGGCCACTCCTTGGGTCTGAGGTGACAGCCTCCCCTGGCCTTTTTTTTTTGCAGGGATCTCACTTGCCACCATCTTTTAGAAAATTGCCTCTGGGACAGAGGAGCAAATCATGACATAGTCTTAAAAGCACTGGTTCTAGAATCAGAAAGATTTGAGTTGGAATCCCAACTCTGCCACTTATTTGCAGTCTGTGTGATTGTAGGTGAGTTTTTTCTAACCCCCTTGGAGGTTCATTTTCTCCACCTACAAACCAGTTATGCATTTTCCTAACTCTGAGTGCTGTTAGAAGAAACAAACGAGACCATGTGCACAACATGGTAGATTCATTTATGGAATGAATGAATATAGAGCCTAAAGCACACCAGTTTCATGCATAGATAATAAAAAAGGAGGTAGAGTGCTACAATGAATATATATTTTTTTAATTAATACTATGACTCTGGCTTTTCCTTTTTCCTTTTCCTTGTAAAACTGAAATTACATTTATTTATTTTTGTGATATTGAAAATTTTTCATTATCTTTTTTTTGACAGTGAGAAATATTTTTATAAAAAAAATTTTTCATACATGTATATAGGAGAATAATATCAGTCTCATTCTACCATTCTTCCCATCCCCCCCCCCCCACCCCTCCCCTCACTTCCCTCTGCATAATACAAAGCTCCCTTATTCTTCCCTACCCACCCCCCACTATGGATCAGCATCCGCTTATCAGAGAAAATCTTTGTTTTTTGGGGATTGGTTCATTTCACATAGCATGATATTCTCCAGTTCCATCATTTACCTGCAAATGCCATAATTTCATTCTTCTTTAAGGCTGAGTAATATTCCATTGTGTATATGTACTACATTTTCTTTATTCATTCATCTACTGAAAGGCATCTAGGTTCCTTCCTATGTGAATTGAGCTGTTATAAACAATGATGTGGCTGCGTCACTGTATAATGCTGATTTTAAGTCCTTTGGGTATAAACAGAGGAGTGGTATAGCTGGGTCAAATGGTGGTTCCATTCCAAGTTTTCTTAGGAATCTCCATATTGCTTTCCAAAGTGGCTACACCAATCTGCAGTCCCACCAGCAATGTATGAGTGTACCTTTTTCCCCACATCCTTACCAACATTTATAATTGCTTGCATTCTTGATAATTGCCATTCTGATGAAATTTTAGACTCTGGCTTTTTCTTAGTTCCACAGCTGTGAGTTGTATAAATTCTAAACAGGTTATGCCAAGCATCTCTCTTCATTTCCAATACTCTGATTCCAGAAAGCCAGTCTCTGATCATGCTTTTAGTAATTACAGAATCCAAGCTTTTAAAAATATTTCTTATTCTAATAGTAATTATACATTTGAATCTTTCTTTCTCCTAATTAATTGCTCTTCCAGATGTCTCTGGCTCCTATTTCCAATGACAAATTCTCCTTGTTCTCAAGTTGCCTCTTCCAGTCTATTTTCTCCAACTTGAAGTCAGTCTCCCCTTTGCTTGCCCTAGAAATAAGGCCAAAAAGTGGCCCTTTCTGTCCATGTTGCCTGTGGTGAATCTGAGTTCCTCTAGAAGAATCCAGAATATAACTTTAAGCTAACCATTCAGAAGAATAAAGCAGAACACTGCCAATGAAAGTCTTTCCCAATCCTCCCACTTCAGTAGACAGAACCAAGTATTCAAAACCCAGGGTTTAATAAGAAGAAAAAGAAAGTGGGGCTCTTTTATTGAATATAATAGAAACAAACCAACTATCAAAAAAAAAAAAGAAAAGGAAGAAAACCATGAAATGGTGGCAAAGCATGACACTAAAAGCACTATACAAATTTAATGCAATTCCTATTAAAATTCCAATGATGCTCTTCATAGAAATAGAGAAAGGAATCCTGAAATTCATTTGGAAAAATAAGAGGACAAGACTAGCTAAAGAAATTTTTAGTGAATAAAGTGAAGCAGGATTAAATTAAAATTTTCCTAACTCTGAGTGCTGTTAGAAGAAACAAACGAGACCATGTGCACAACATGGTAGATTCATTTATGGAATGAATGAATATAGAGCCTAAAGCACACCAATTTCATGCATAGATAATAAAAAAGGAGGTAGAGTGCTACAATGAATATATATTTTTTTAATTAATACTATGACTATGATTAATACTATGACATAAAATTATACTTAAATAAGACTTCCATAGTAACAAAAACAACTTGAGATTGGCACCAAAACAGACATGAAGGCCAATGGAACAGAATAGTAGACCCAGAGACAAACTCACATAAATACAGTTATCTCATACTAGACAAAGGCACCACAAACATCCATTGGAGAAAAGATGACATCTTCAACAACTGGTGCTGGGAGAACTGGAAATTCATATATAGCAGAATGAAATTTAACCCCTATCTCTCACACTTTGCAAAATTCAATTCAAAGTGGATGAAAGTCCTAGGAATTAGACCAGAAACCATGCACCTACTAGAAGAAAGAGTGGACCAAAATCTCCATCATGTCGACTTAGGAACTGAATTCCTCAAAAGACCCCTAAAGCACAAGAAGTAAAATCAAGAATCAACAAATGGGATGGCATTTCCTAAAAAGCCTATTCACAGCAAAGGAAACAATAAAGTGCATGAAGAGAGAGCCTACCAAATGGGAGAAAACCTTTGCCATCTGCAGCTCAAATAGAGCATTAATCTCCAGTATATAGAAAGAACTTAAAAAACTTAACAGCAAAACAACAACAAAAAAAATAACCCAATCAATAAATGGGCAAAGGAACTGAACAGGCACTTCACAAAAGAAGAAATATGAATGGTCAACAAATATATGAAAAAAAGCTCACCATCTCTAGAATTAGAGAAATGGAAATTAAAACTACACTGAGATTTCATTTCACTCCAGTCAGAATGGCAACAATCAAGCATATAAGTAACAATAATTGTTGGCAAGAATGTAGATGAAAAGGTACACTCAGACATTGCTGATGGGACTATAAATTGGTGCAACCACTCACCAGTGAAGATTCCTCAGACAACTAGGACTGGAACCACCATCTGACCGAGTTATATTCCACTCTTTGGTATATATCCAAAAGTGTTAAAATCAACATACTACAGTGACACAGCCACATCTATGTTTATAGCAGCACAATTCAAAATAGCTAAGCTATACAACAAACCTAGGTACCATCAACAGATGAATGGATAAAGAAAATGTGGTGCACATACACAATGGAGTATTACTCGGCCATAAAAAAGAATGATTTTATGACATTTGCCAGTTAATGGATGGATCTGGAGAGTAATATGCTAAGTGAAATAAACCAATCCCCCTCCAAAAAAGGTCAAATATTCTCTCTGATATGTGGAGACTAATAGATAACAGGGGGAATGGAGAGAACAGAAATTCAGTAGATTAGACAAAGGGAAATGAAGGGAAAGGAGGGAGAACAGGAATAGGAGAGGTAGTGGAATGAATCTGACCCAACTTTCCTATGTATAGAACACTATGAATCTCCACATCATGTATAACCACAACACTAAAATCCTAATTAGAATAAGATATACTCTATATTTGTATAAATATGTAAAAATAAACTTTACTGTCATATATATCTAAAAAGAACAAATAAAATTAAAACAAAAAGAAATGACGTCATAGTTGCTTCATCTGCCTCTAGGACTACCTCTGGCAGTTCTCCAGGACAGAAGGAACTGGGAATGGATGTGTGATATAGCTCCCAAGGACCATACCTTACCCCTTCTGGGACTGTCATGACTTACGTTTATGTGATATTAAAGGAAGAGCATGCCAACCACAGAAGTGCCATCTCATGACAAGAATCATAGATCATCCAGGGATTCCTGCCCTTGCCATCATCTCCTCTGGGCCATCCTGGTCCCTCTCCTCCAAGTTCCTACTACAAAAAAGGGGCCTGCCTCCCATTTTGCCTCATTTCCATTTCAGATTGAATCAGAGGCATGAATTATTATTGACTCATTTGTCTTCTTGATTGAGGAATATGACACTGCCATATTTGTAGTGCAAATTTGGCAACTTTATGATTCTACCTCATAACAGGTTAAGAGAGATGAAGTTTACTGTCACAAATAACTAGACCATTTCTGTGGCTGAGTTATGCTGACTAAACAAAGTTATCTCATCCATTCACTCCAAAGTCGCATATTTTAACCTAAAACATACTGAACGTGGTCCTTACCCCCATTTCTCACATTTCTAAGACAAGAGAAATTCAACAACATTCTTTAGAAAATGTCCCATCTCAAGCAGCAACCAATCAATCAGATGACACAGAATCATTGTTCCTTTAAAACTTGGTATAAAGCATAAGAAAGATACAAAAATAAATGAACCATCATTTCTACCCCTAAGGAATAACTGATGTAGCTGGAGAAAGAAGAGAGAAAAATGCAAAAAGGTGAAGAATGAAGCAACAATATAAGAATGTCATAAGACAGACCATGATCATTTGCTAAATGAGCAGAATAGAAAATAGGCGCAGTGAGTCGAGAGGCAGGAGCAATCACCTAGAATCTGATTTGAGCCACTTTCCATCTAATTTAGCTCATCAATCACTGCACCCTCCCACCTACTTACTGTGGGAAGTTATCACAGAAAATGAAAATCGCCTCTCTGCCTAATCGTAACTCCTGGAGATGTATACCTAGTAGGTCGCAGACCACTCCCTCTCATTTATTAGGTCCATCTCAGAAAAGGACTAGAGAACAGGAACATTTATACTGGATGCTTTTCTCTCCTCTAGATGAAGTCTGCATGACATGAGAGAGGGAGGAACAAAATTGTATGTATGTATCCAATATAAACTACAGTTACCTGGTAGCCTAGCATTTTTTTTCTGACTCTTAATTCAAATTTCAACCCTTCTAAGCAGTTGGCCAGGATGTAGATATAGGTATGTGGATATAGGTATATTACACAAACCTATTTAAATACAAATGAGGCCACATCAACACCTCACAAACACAGGTTGCTTCAGTGATTCTTTTGTTCTCTCACTCACAGACCTTTCCATGTTTTCTGCTCTTCCTTTCTGCTGAGATCTCCCAGTCAAGGACAATGCCTAACCATGGACCCTGTTTCTAGTATGAGCTTCCTTGCCCAGCGAGCCACAGTCACATGATATGCAAGGTTTCAGTGGCCCTGGTGTCTTCAGTGCTCCCAGGACTATGGCCACGTTGGGGTATTTCATGCAGAAATGCCAATTATGCCCTTCTCCTCAATACTCTCTCCCTCACCCAGGCCCAATAAAGGTCACTTACACTGGAGGAAATGTCTCTGTTAGGGCTCTTTCACCTTCTACATTGAATCCAAGAGAAAGATCTGTCAGTTTTACCTACAAAATATCCCTCTAGTCCTACCCTTCTCTCTATCTCAACAGATATCCTGTCAGTTAAACACAAACCACCATCACCTCCTATGTGGGCCTCATCCAGAGCCTCTTAATGTCCTGCCCTTAAGGTCCATTCTAGCCCTCTCAATCCATTCTGAACATAGCTGCAGAGGGACCTTGTAAAAACATGAAATGGATCATATCTCTCTGGGCTTAAAAAATCCTTTGATGCCTTCCTATTTCACTTAGAATAAAGTCTAAGCTCTTTGTCCTGGCCTAGAGGACATCCTGAGAACTGGCCCAAGTCTTTTTCTATAGGAAGCTCTCTAGTGGCAGAAGTATAGGAAATGAAATCCAAGTTCACTCCTTACCATGAGAAACCTGCTTCAGAATTCCAGGTCCTCTGCCCACCATGTGAACTCTGCAGCTTTGGGCCATCCACTTGCCTTCCCTGGGCTTTAGTTTCCTCACATACAAAATTAGAGATCTCCTTGGATTGTTATGAGACTCTACCTATTAAGGGCTAATAACGGTGTCAGTTCATGGCAAGTGCTTCATAGAACTTCAATGAACCCAGCCTGCTTCCCCTTCTTCAAACATCTCTCCCACCTCAAGACCTACTTTACACTATTCTTTCTGCTTGGAATGTTCTTGTTCTTCCTCTCCAACTCAGTGTCTGGTTACCTCCTTCCTTCTTTTACATCACCTCTGTGGAACAACCTTTCCACACTACCCAATCTCCAAGGGAACTCTCTCCGCCTCACTCTATTATTCTCTATTGCATCTCCTTATTTCCTTTAGAGCACTTGCATGCCATGAAAAACTAATTATTTCCTTCCTTTGGCTATTCACTCATTTACTGTCTTTCTTTTCCATGAGTTCTTTTTAATCATTGAATTCCCAGAACCTAGAACATTACCTTCAATCAGGGATCCTCCATGATCTCCTGTTATTATGCTACTATTTACATTGTTAAGAGCAATCTAGTGGATGAGTATTATTGAGTCCCTCATCTCATGGTTCATCCTCTCCCCAAAGTCCCCTCTCTGTCCCCTGGATCTCAAAACAACTCTCTGGGACTAGGCTGGCAAACAGACTTCTTTATGGCCCAGTCTCCCCAACTCCATTGAAGGAACATACAAACTTCTCTTCAAAGCCTCTCTCCCCTTCAGGCATATGCTAAGCAAACCAAATTTTGAATACTTTTTGCCTTAATCCAATTTACCTTCTCCGTATGTATTTACTTCACACACTTACATATATATTTAGATGTTAGCTTAGCCCGGATTTCACTGAAAGCACAGCCTAAGACAAAATCTTACAAACTCCTAATTTATTATCAGAATATGCCATCTAGGAATTCCAGAGTGAGAGAGAAGGAAATGAGGCAGTATGGAAGAAAAGCAAATATAAGAGTGCATTTCTGAGCAGGCTGCCACTATTATCAAGCCAGATCTCCCCGACTCATCTGAAGGAGGTCATGTGAATTAAAGTGTCATTGTACAGCATGTTTGGGGAACACAGGAGAGAGAGTAGAACATCACCCACCCAATAGCCATTTATACTACCAGATTGCCCATCTGTGGGGATTGAACTCTCTAATGCATCAGGCCCCAGTGTTGACAGGCAAGGCCTAAGGGAGGAAGAGGATGATGTGAGAAAATGGGGGTAGTCACTGTGACAGTCTTCTTCCATTAGTAACAACAGCATCAGCATCATCAATGACCCAGTTCTATAACCATAAGAACAGCACAAACCAGCCAGGCTTACACATCTGGAATAGTGTGTGACCTGAGGCCAACAGAGGCACCTAAGAAGGTGATGACTGTCCAAATGTATTGTCCATGAATGGCAATGAGACTTACAGGCTTACCACTCTTGAAGCTTGCAATTATGGCAAATATCTCCAAATCTCTAGCAGTACTTCTTGTGGATGGGCCCCAATAAAGTATCTAAATCCTTTTCAATATGTAGCTGTAAAAAGTCACCACATTTAACAAGACTTGATACAACTCCTAAAGAAAACTTAGCAATAAAAGCTCTTTCCTATATTCATTTGATCTTCACAAATTTACAAGATTCAGAGAGAAAGACATAATTAACATCAACTCTATAAATGGGCAACTGAAACTTGGAGACAGTCTCACACTTATAGAGCAAGGATGGCAACTCAAATTTTCTGATGTTTCCCTATGTGTAAAAATTTAATATATACAAGACCATGCATACACACTGCAACCTAAATGACTAAGAATCATACAACAACTTTGTTAATTTAACAAGAATAGGATAAATAAAACATTTCTTAAGACTTTGTCTCATTTGTTTTATTTTTAAAACACTTCAGAAGAAAGAAATGAGATCTAGAAAGGAGTCATAACATTAATACAAATACGAATAGTAAGACAGATTTTTTAAAGATTTGTATCTGAAATGATAAAGACAAAAATATAAAATCAAGCAAATGAAAATGATCCATTTCATATAATGAAAAAAGAACACAAAAGGAAGACCTTCCACAGAATGATCCACCCAACCCAGCTCCATAGCTCAGAATAACTTCTTGATATTGTCCACACAATAGACATCCTTTCCAGAAATCAAATTCAGTATGTATCCTAGCAAACTACCACTCATCATTCTGCATGGAGCACCAGTTTTCAGATTTAATATCTTAAAATGATACATACCTAAATCACAAAACAATGCTTATTTCCTATAAGGCCCTTCTGAGGTGGAGGAAAAACATTTCATTATAGTGTGATTAGAAGTCAATCGACCAGTTTCTTCTTGTGCTCTGATATTCAAAGCAGAGATAGTGCATCATTATTTTCCACTGACCCTTTACTCCTCCCCCACTCATCAAGTATACTCACCCAAATGTTTAGAATTTTGTATGTGCATCTTAATAATCTGTCATCAAATACTTAGCAAGTGAAATGTACTATCAAATGGCATAAAAAATTGGAACTCCAGTTAAATTTCTTTTTTTTTTTTTGCATTTTCTATTTGTTCTTTTTAGTTACACATGACAGTAGAGTATATTTTGACATATTTATGCAAACATGAAGTACATGTTTTTCTAATTAGGATCCCAGTCTTGTGGTTGGACATATGCGGAAATTCACTGCAGTGTATTATATGTGTATATAGGAAAGTTAAGTCAGATTCATTCCACTGTCTTTCCTGTTCCTGTTCCCCCTCCCTTCCCTTCCCTTCATTCCCCTTTCTCTAAACCCAATGAACTTCTATTCTTTTCACTCCCCCAGGTTGTGTGTTAGTATCCACATATCAGAGAGAACATTTGACTTTTGGGTTTTTGGGGACTGGTTTATTTCACTTATAATAGTCTCCAGATCCATCCATTTACAGGCAAATGTCATAAAATCATTCTTTTTCGTGGCTGAGTAACATTCCATTGTGTTTATATACCACATTTTCTTTATCCATTCATCAGTTGAAGGGTACCTGAGTTGATTCCATAGCTTAATTATTTTGAATTGAACTGCTATAAACACAGATATGGCTGTGTCACTCTAGTATGCTGATTTTAAGACTTTTGGATGTATACCAAAAAGTGGTAAATAACTAAGTCAAATGGTAGTTTTGTTCCCGGTTTTCTAAGGAATCTCCATATTGCTTTCCAGAGTGATTGCACCAATTTGCAGTCCCACCAGTGATGTATGAGTGTACTCTTTTCCCCACATTCTTGCCAACATTTATTGTTACTTGTATTCTTCATAATTGCCATTCTGATCGGAGTGAGATGAAATTTCAGTGTAATTTTAATTTGTATTTTTCTAATTGCTAGAGATGTTGAACACATTTTTTATACGTTTGTTGACCATTTACATTTCTTCTTTTGTGAAATGTCCATTCAGTTCCTTTAGCCATTTATTGATTGGGTTATGTTTTTGGTATTAAGTTTTTTAAGTTCTTTCTATATTCTGGAGATTAATGCTCTATCTGAGGTGCAGGAGGTAAAGATTTTCCCCCATTCTCTAGGCTCTCTTTTCAGGCTTTTGATTGTTTCTTTTGCTGTGAAGAAGGTTTTTAGTTTGATGCCATCCCATTTATTGATTCTTGATTGTACTTCCTTTGCTTTAGGGGTGTTATTGAGGAATTTTGTTCCTAGGCTGACAAGATGGAGTGTTGGGCCTACATTTTTTACTAGTAGCTGCAGAGTTTCTGGTATAATGCCTAGGTCTTTGATCCACTTGAGTTGAGTTTTGTGCAAGGTGAAAAATAGGGGTTTGTGGAGAGTGGTGACAGAGGATGGGACTGTGGGTCTCTGATGACTTCATGGCTATGGCATTCCCAGTGCCTGGAATGTTCCTGTGCAAGGGCACAGGATGCCTTGCTGCTGTGGCAATGCCCTGCATGAGGAGGCTCTGTGCAAGAGTCCTATCAGCTCCTGGGAAGGAAGAAATTCTTAAGCTGGACAACCAGTGTTTCACCAGCTCCACTTCTCTGGTTCCTGCCCACTTTACAGTAACTTTAAACAATGGACTTTCTTGAGAGCTACATAAAACTCCTAACATTGCACTTTGAAACTGTGGGAAAGCTACATAGATGTCCTAGTTTCTGTAACTTTCCTGAATACAAAGAATAATAGTTGCACAGTCTTTTAACCTGATAATGAGACATATATAAATAAAGATTGCTGGTAGAACTTGAGATCTGCATCTCCATCAGAGAGCAGAGCTCCACTTGATCCCAGCTTAATCTTCAAAATCTGTGCTTGTGAATCTTTATTTTCCAATCCATCTTCGCCCCTTGTCAGACCCAAGAGTTTGGTCTCACTGGTCACAGCAGGGGTTAAATTTCATTCTGCTATATATGGATTTCCAGTTTCCCCAGCACCATTTGTTGAAGAGATCATCTTTTCTCTGTGGTGTGTTTATAGCACCTTTGTCTAAAAGTCTCAAAAAATTCCACCAGAAAACTTCTAGAACTCATAAACAAATTCAGCAAAGTAGCAGATATAAAATTAACATCCATAAATCAATCGGGGTCCTATACACCCATGATGAATCAGCTGAAAGAGAAATTAGGAAAACTATCCCATTCACAATAGCCTCAAAAAAATAAAACACTTGGGAATCAATCTAACAAAAGTGGAGAAAGACCCTACAATGAAAACTACAGAATACTAAAGAAATAAATTGACAAACACCTTACAAGATGGAAAGATTTCCCATGTTCTTAGATAAGCAGAACTAATATTAGCAAAATGGCCATTCTACAAAAAGTACTATACAAATTTAATGCTTATAATTCCAATGATGTTCTTCATAGAAATAGAAAAAGCAATCATGAAATTCATTTGGAAAAATAAGAAGTCCAGAAAAGCCAAAGTGTCCTAAGTGAGAAAAGTGAAGCAGGAGGCATCATAATACCAGGCCTTAAATTATACTACAGAGCTATAGAACAAAAATAGCATGTGATTGGTACCAAAACAGATAGGAAGACAAAGGAACCTAACAGAAGACTCAGAGACAGACCCATATAAATCCAGTTAAATTTCACAGATCTCATATTTAAGACTTAATGAGGGTCTAACATGTACAGAGAGCTGTACTAAGACCTGATAGACACAGAAATTAATATGGTACTATCCCTTTCCTTTACAGTAGTATGGTCTAGACTAAAGGGCATAACCCAATAGTAGGTCATAAAGTCAATGTAGACAATTGTGACTGTATTTTTTAAAACTATGATAGCATTACATATAAAAATAGTTTATCCCTCATATACTAGTAAGAGTGGGTATCATTTCAAGAAGGTGGGTGTGTCTGTGTGTGTGTGTGTGTGTGTGTGTGTGTATAAATGTATTCCTATGCATGAGATCTAACAGTTCAAAAGCCAAATTTTTCCACAGTCAGAAAAATCATCATTTGTACACATAATGATAAAAATTTATGCATAGAGAACCCTAGGATGGTCCATAATAAGTATTCAATATGCATATAGGATGGCAGAGATTAGTACTAATGGGACCTGATATCAAGCAATGGTGAGAAGTTAGTTTGCTTTCCAAAGTCCATATCATCAGACTTCTCCTGATCAAAAACCACAATATGCAGCACAGAACATAATCCAAGCTCATGTGTACGGCATTTGAGGACCACAAACCTTATTTCCAACTATTTGTCACTCCTACCCCACCCTCTTGTGACCATACTGTTGCTATAACCATTTCTGCTATTTCCTGAATATGTTCTATGTTTTTCCACTGATGGGCCCTGGCACAAATTCTTCCCTTACACTATAATGTCTTTTTTTTTTTCCATATCTGATCACAAAAGTTATACATGTAAGAGTGGATCATCTTCATTTTGTCTCTCTAGTAAGCTAAGCCATTTTCCTGTCATAATAATACTCTGCTTCCTTTGTGGAACTCCCTGAAGTTTCATGTGTTCCCAATGGTATTGTCAGTCATAATGCCCCATTGCCTGTAGCCACACAAGTCATGAGACATACATTGATTGATTGAAAAGATAGGCACCATGATCCAGGGCAAGACTGGATAAGATTGTGCCTTATCTCTAGTGCATAAGTTTGATGCTATTCCTTCTCTGAATCTTAATAGTAGTCCTCAAGGTTTGACATGCATCAGAATCAACTGGAGGCCTTCCTCAGTCATAGATATCACTATGGGCTTGATATCACCCCCAGAATTTCTGATTGGATAAATCTGATGGGTGACTTAAGATTTTGCATCTCGAATAAGGCGTGTTAGTTTCCTATTGTTTCTGTAACAAATAACTCCAAAGTTAACAGCTTAACACAACACAAATCTATACTCTCACAGTTCAAAGGTCAAAATAAGCCCCAAATAGGGGCTAACATTAAAGTATTGGTAGGGCTAGTTCCTCCTGGACGCTTCATCTAGCATCCATTTTTTGGCTCTCTCAACTTCTCAAGGTCATTCACAATCCTTGGCTTGAAGCCTCCAACTTGCATCACTCCAATCTCTTTCGCTGTCATCACAATTCCTACTACTGACCTTGATCTCCTGTCTCCCTCTTATCAGTGCTGGGATAATGTAAAATAATCCCCCCATCTCAGAATCCTTAACTTAATCACATCTACAAGTCTTTCCCTTTTATTTTATATTTATTTATTTATTATTAGAGCTTTATAGTTATAATACTAGTTGGGTTCATCCCAACAAACTCATGCATGCATCATCCCTTCTTTTCCTTCCTACTTTTCCCATAATCCTCCCTGCCCTCTCCCATTCTCCTTCCTCTACTAGACTTCCCTTTCCTTGTCTATTAACTTATATTTAATTGGTTGTTTATGTCATACTATCCCCAACCCCTTTCCTTTATTTTACTCTAACTTCAGGATATGAGAGAAAACATTTGACGTTTGAGTTCTGAATTTGGTTAATTTCACTTAGCATGATATTCTCCATTTCTATCCCTTTACTGGGAAATGCCATAATTTCATTTTTTATGGCTGAGTAGAACTCTAGTGTATATACATACCACAATTTCTTAATCAATTAATTTGTTGACAGGAATCTGGGTTGATTCCATAAATTTAGCTATTGTGAATTGTGTTGCTATAAACACTGACATGGCTATATCACTGTAGTATGCTGATTTTAAATCTTTTGGAAAAATGCTAAGGAGTGGGATACCTGGGTCATATGGTGGTTCAATCCCTAGTTTTCTGTTTCTTTTCCCACAAGCAATAACATTCTAGGAATTTGGATGTGGACAAGTTTGGGGGCCATTATTCAGTTTATCATACCAAATGATTATCCAGGACCCACAATCTAAAATAACAGAACTACTATCATTATCAAATCAGACTTGAATTTTAATTATTGTTTCATCTGTCCACATCCCAGCAGATTCAGAATATGCTGAGGGCCAGATTGAATCTTGGTCCATTTGAGGTTTTATTTCTTTTAATTGCTTGAATTCTATTTATATCCTTATAGCCTTCAGTTAAATTTGGAGAATAAGCATATGGACTGAAATATTAATAGAAAAAAAACATGAGGCTAATATCCTGAAGTAGAAAGACATTGGTTAATAAGATCATCTGGGTTCTTTACTATTCAACAATAGACATTTCTACCTAATTGTGCTCCCAATTTTCAAATTCCTCTATTACTGACTACTAGATATTGCCATTTAGATGCCTCCTAGATATTTCAACTTTTTTTGTGTGTACCAAAACCCACCATGATTTTTGCAGATTCCCTGGCGGACAGTGACCATCTTTGGCTGCCTGAGTCCTTGGAGCTGAGCTCAGGTCTTCCAGCAGGGCTGCGAAGCTGCGGCTCCTGGTGAGATCTGGCCTGGAGCAGAGACAGCGAGCTCCGGCGGGGAGTTTGGGCCCTTCGGCATCATTTTGCAGCTTCCCTGGTGGAGAGCGAACGTCTTCAGCTGCCTGAGTCCTCAGAGCTGAGCTTGGGTCTTCCAGCGGGTCCGCGGCTACTTTGAAAATTTATACTCCAACAGAATAGAAAACCTCGAAGACATCAACAGGTTCCTATAGACATATGAGCCACCCAAACTGAATCTGGAGGACATACACAACTTAAATAGATCAATTTCAAGCAATGAAATAGAGGAAGTCATCAAAAGCCTACCAACAAAGAAAAGTCCAGGACCGGAATGGATTCACAGCCGAGTTCTACAAGACCTTCAAAGAAGAGCTCATTCCATTACTCCTCAAAGTATTTCATGAAATAGAGGAGGAGGGAACCCTTCCAAACTCATTCTATGAAGCTAATATCACTCTGATACCAAAACCAGAGAAGGACACATCGAGGAAAGAAAATTTCAGACCAATATCCCTAATGAACATAGATGCAACAATTCTTAACAAAATTTTAGTGAATCCCATACAAAAGCATATTAAAAAAATAGTGCACCATGATCAAGTGGGTTTCATCCCAGGGATGCAAGGTTGGTTGAACATCCGGATATCAATAAATGTAATTCACCACATCAACAGACTTAAAGTCAAGAACCACATGATTATTTCAATAGACGCAGAGAAAGCATTTGATAAAATACAGCACCCCTTCATGCTCAAAACACTAGAAAAAATAGGGATAGTGGGGACATTCCTTAACATTGTAAAGGCTATCTATGCTAAGCCCACAGCTAACATCATTCTAAATGGAGAAAAATTGAAAGCATTCCCCCTGAGAACTGGAACAAGGCAGGGATGCCCTCTTTCGCCACTACTACTCAACATTGTTCTTGAAACTCTAGCCAGAGCAATTAGACAGACCAAAGAAATTAGAGGAATACGAATACGAAAAGAAGAGCTCCAACTATCCCTATTTGCTGATGACATGATTCTCTATTTAGAAAATCCTAAGAATTCCACCAGAAAACTTCTGGAACTCATTAATGAATTCAGTAAAGTAGCAGGATATAAAATTAATGCTCATAAATCTAATGCATTTTTATTCGTAAGTGATGCATCCTCTGAGAGAGAAATTAGGAAAACTACCCCATTCACATTAACCTCAAAAAAAAATAAAATACTTGGGAATCAATCTAACAAAAGAAGTGAAAGACCTCTACAATGAGAACTACAGAACACTAAAGAGAGAAGTTATAGAGAATCTGAGAAGATGGAAAGATCTCCCATGTTCTTGGATAGGCAGAATTAATATTGTCAAAATGGCCATACTTCCAAAAGCGCTATACAAATTCAATGCAATTCCAATTAAAATCCCAATGACGGACCTCATAGAATTAGAGCAAGCAATCATGAAATTCATTTGGAGGAATAAGAGACCCAGAATAGCTAAAGCAATTCTTAGCAGGAAGAGGGAAGCCAATACCAGACCTTCAACTATACTACATAGCAATAGTGACAAAAATAGCATGGTATTGGCACCAAAATAGACAGGTAGATCAATGGTACAGAATAGAGGACACAGAGACAAACCCACATAAATACAGGTATCTCATACTTGACAAAGGAGCCAAAAACATACAATGGAGAAAAGACAGCCTCTTCAACAAATGGTGCTGAGAAAATTGGAAATCCATATGCAGCAAAATGAACCTAAACCCATATTTCTCACCCTGTACAAAACTCAACTCAAAATGGATCAAGGATCTAGAAATTAGAACAGAGACCCTGCACCTAATAGAAGAGAAAATAGGTCCAAATCTTCATCACGTTGGCCTAGGACCAGATTTCCTTAACATGACTCCCAAAGCACAAGAAATAAAAGCACAAATCAATGATTGGGATAGAGTCAAACTAAAAGGCTTTTTCTCAGCAAAGGAAACAATCAGCAATGTGAAGAGAGAGCCTTCAGAGTGGGAGAAAATCTTTGCCACACACACTTCAGATAGAGCACTAATCTCCAGAATCTACAAAGTGCTCAAAAATCTTTACACCAAGAATACTAATAACCCAATCAATAAATGGGCCAAGGAAATGAACAGACACTTTACAGAGGAAGATCCACAAGCAATCAACAGATTTATGAAAAAATGTTCAACATCCCTCATTGTAAGAGAAATGCAAATCAAAACCACCTTAAGATTTCATCTTACCCCAATTAGAATGTCTTTTATTAAGAATGCAGCAACAACAGGTATTGTCGAGGATGTGGGGAAAAGGGTACACTCATACATTGCTGGTGGGAGTGCAAGTTGGTGTAGCCACTCTAGAAAGCAGTAGAGGTTCCTTAGGAAACTTGGAATGGATCCACCATTTGATCCAGCTATCCCACTCCTTGGCCTATACCCAAAGGACTTAAAATCAGATTACTCCAGTGATACAGTCACATCAATGCTCATAGCTGCTCAATTTACAATAGCTAGATTGTGGAATCAACCTAGATGTCCTTCAATAGATGAATGGATACAGAAACTGTGGTATATA
>JAJEJO010003605.1:126758-141051 GCA_020662805.1 Glaucomys volans | reverse complement strand
GGGGTTGAGGTTGGGGGGTAAGAATAATAACAGTATGTGTGACAGACATCATTGCCCTGTGTACATGTATGAATGCACAGATGGTGTGACTCTACTTTGTGTACAACCAGAAAAACAATTGCTGTACTCCATTTGTGTTCAATGAATCAAAAAATTAAATAAAATTTAAAAAAAGTTTTAAAAAACCCACCATGACTTGTATTTCATGGCCTCTGTATCTCAAATATAATTTCACTGTGCACTCAAGCACATGGGACAGAAAGCTCACCAGCATGATAGAAGTGGCATCTGACATTTATTTCACCAATAACAATGTTCAAAGTTCTCTATAGGTACAGATTCACTAAGTTTGAGGGGTCTTATTTACTTTATGTCTACCAGAGTGCCTTGTGTAAGTGAGCACTGTGTTACTCCACATTGCCTGGTTCATTCAATAGAAGTGGGGACTAAGTCTTATTCATCATTTTGTCATCAGCATAAAACTAATTGGTTGGTACCTCCCAGGGTCTCTGTAGTAGGATGTTAGAGGGATCAAGTCATATGTGAGTTATAACATAAGTTAGTCAAGTTGTGGTAGACCTTGGTATTAAATTGCCTTGAAAAGCAGGTAGAACTTAAACATGATATCGTAGGTAGTTCAGAGCGATTGCTAAATCCTAAACAAGGGCATAAAGTTAAATCATTTTACAGAGCTTTAACAGGAACTCCACAGTTTAGCATAGAAGCAATCAAAGACTAAAGGCTTTCCAGAAGGTATGATTCTTCAAAGAAACAAGGAGGACTGAAATTGGGTCCTTCAAGTTCTTTTCCGGCCACCTGAGTCTAGATATTGAAGTATCTGTCCTTTGTTCTTGATGACTTACTATATCTGATTGTAACTCTTAGAATTCAAACATTATGCTCAGCCTTCTTTTCCATCAGGATTTTAAAATCAATATCTTTACTATGATACTTATCCCCAGGATTAATTTATGAAATTGTGTGATATGCTTTGAAGACTGAAAGTGTCTTAGAGAGTGAATGTCACCTGCACTATTGTACCAATGTATTCAAAAGTGACTGCTTTAAAAATTAAAAGTTTGTTTGTTGAAATGCTATTAAATCATAATTAGATGATCATTTCAAAATGCAAACTTAAAAATGGTAGGATAAGAATTGTTATAAGGGGAAAATGTAATCTAGTATTCTAACCATTTAGTTATGCACAACATTAAAATAAATTCTTCCCAAAAGTATGGCACTTGACAAGTTTTGTCAGATAAAGCATCTGATGTGTGTTAAGGACTGTGAAGTACAGTGTTAAACAAGAGTCACCCTGATGGGACTAACGATCTAGTGAAAGATGATGGACAGTAAACAAATAATTATGGATAATTAATGCATAAACAGACAAAAGAAAATTAAGGTGGTCCATGTGCAATAGAAACACAGAACCAAGCATACAGCTTACCTGGGGAACTGAGAGACTCTTTAGAGGGGAGGACATTCCAGCTGAGCACTTAAGGATGAGTGAGAGCTGGCAAGCAGCACAGAAGGCAAAAGAATCTTCCAGCAAGTAATCAATATGCATGAATGGCAAATCACAAGGGATGGACCGGAAATATCCAGGCCTGTTCAGGAGTGCTCAACCATGACAAGGTGAAAGGGGAAGGACTGACATATTTGATTGACTTCACTCCCTCAGTGTTTTGCCTTTTAAGTCTCTTACTTCTAGACATCTTTCTAAGGAGGAGCCTGTTCCTTATGATACTGGGAATACTGAAGAGAACCTCAAGAATCTTAAATTCAATGCATATTTTAAAATATGACTCTAAATTATACTTTCTAAAAGTTCTTTGAAATGAGTATAACTTTCCTAGAGGAAGCTAAGATAATTAGGTGACTAGATAGAGACATGACAGTTTTCCTACTGAAGTCTTTGATTTTCAAATCCACCAGTAATGTTGGAAGGAAGCATTTGTATTTTAAGATGTCTTTCCTGGGTTTGCAGAAAAAGGCATGGACCAACAGAACTCATGCAGATGACAACACTATTCTTCCAAGAGATCTTATTTTGAAGATTTTAATCAGAACTAACTACACATGAGACACTCTGCAGAGCGTTCTACATATACTTCCTATTAACCTTCGCAACAACTCTGGGAGCACAATTGTTAATTTCAGTTTATGGATGAGATAACTGAAGTTTAGAGAGATTGGTAACTTTGAATCCTATACCAACTCAGCAATGAGGTCCTGTACCTTTCTCCACCAGTATCCAGAAAAGTTCTGCTTTTGCTAAATTCTGGTCATTTTTCCCAGATCCACATCTAGGTAGGTGTGTTTTGTTGATTCTTTTCAGTTTCCATTTGAATCACCGCCTAATGGTTTTGCTATAGTGTTTAATAAGCAATGCATTATCCCTGGGCACTGGAATTAATATCATTACTCAGAGATGGTAAACAAAAGCTTGCATTTGTGCACTGCCTGGAGGTAGAAGCATCAATAAAAGCCTGGGGTGGGAGGAAAAGATGAATGCACAGACTCGAATTAGAGGCAAGGGCTACAACTTGATGTGGGGTAATAAGAAATTCTGCCTAGACTAGCAGAGCACAAAATCTTGTAGTGCTCCTAAGCTGAATTACCCAGTTACATTTCTCCTATTACAATGTTTCCATCCTTCAAAAGGGGCAACCAAAAGTCCCAACCCTGACCATCACACTCACAATTCTTATGCACATCCTACGGTGCCTGGCATGCAATATTCTAGAAGACACATGCTGCAAGTCCCTTTGCAAAGTTTGCTTGGAGTCTAAGAATTTTAATCTATATCCATGAACTGAAGATATTTAAATGAAAAACTTCCAACCAAATACAACAACAGCCAAAAGAGTGGTGAATGTGACTTTGCAGAAATTAGCCTGCAGCCTTGCAGATGGCAAAGTGACACCTTGTTATTTATGATAAGGAGTAGCATGTTACTAAAGGTATCCTTGTTAACCCTATGAAATAAGCAGAACAAAGGATCATTAATGATTCCAAGGTTTGTCATGTTAGAATGGGGTGGCACTGATTAAAGAACTTTTAGATGTGACTTTTGGTGACATTTCTGATTTTGAAACTCCAGTACAAAAATATGTATTAATTTTTATGATTTGTGTCCCCTGCTATGTTCGAGGACTGGACAGGAGACAGTTTTCCCATTGTAGTATTTCACGAGGAGCAATAAACAAACAATAAACAATGACAACAAGGAAAGAGCCACTTTCCAGGATCAAATGATTATCACTGACATTTGGGAAATTGCTTCATTGCCAGAAGTCAATTCCTGCGATTGTAAGCATCTTCCCCACATAAAATTAATAATGTGCTCAGCTTCCCTCCTTCTTTGATTTTATTAGATGAGGACTGGGCCCTCCTGCCAGCATGCAAAGTCACATTTTTAAAATAAGATTTTCTCTCTTTATAAAAACATGAAGAAATGTAAGAGAGTCACAGAGATCTCTGGAAATGCACATTTATCCATTCCTTTGTTTATTCAACCAACACCTGTTGAGCACCTACTAAGAGTTGGGCATTCTTCGAGAACCTGAGGACCTCTTGGAGAATATGACAATTGGGTATGACAGATAATAAATAAGTAATACTCTAAATGAACAAAAGTTTGGGTTGTATGTGTTAGGAAGAAATACAGTAAGGCAATGTGATAGAGAGATTAGGATCCTTCTTAATGGATGAACAGAGAAGGACTCTGGAAAGGTGACATTTGAGCTCAGAGTTCCATGAGAAGAGGGAACCAGCCACACAGAGACCTAGAGAAGAACATTCTGGGCAGAAGGAGTGGCAAAAGCAAAGGCCCCACACTGGCTGGTAACAAGCCTGGTTGGTTCAAGAATAGATGAAGTTCACAGACTGGAGGGAATGAGGGAAGCCAGTGGATGGGGAACGAGGTCACAGAGGTGGGCAGGAACTGGTCAGATGAAGACTTAAAGGCAAAGCTTCAATTTAGGATTTTATACTAATGACAAGGAGAGCCACTGAAGGTTTAAATGGTGAGTTCTAACTAACCTTTCTGAAATGACAGCTGTTTGGGGTTATGAGAGAAGAGAATAGACAAATTATCTTGTACTCAAAGATGTCATTTTCTTACAGATTCTAAGGCCCTATCTTTGCCTGTATGGGTGTTAATTAAGAATACAGTGCCAAATATGCCACAATGATGTCTAATTAATATGCATCAACAAAAAAGAAATAAAAAAGCAGAACACACTGCTAGTCAAAAAATCAAGTTGTGAATCCTTGCTCTGCCATCAATATGCTGTGTGATCTTAGGAACTCCACTCACCTTCCTAAAGTCTTCAGTTCTTTGTGAAGACACTGTGATGATAATTCCTCCCAGGATCTTGGTAAGAATTAAATGAGACCTTACACCTAATACATTGCAGTACTATACTTGGTCCATAGGATCTGTTCAAGAAATAATGGTTGTTGTTACTATTATTACTAAAATTTGGAAGAAGAGAGGGAAGGATAAGGTGAACAACTAAGCAAATTACCCAGGTCATTTAGGCTAAAATAGAAGTCTAAGGTTCTACAACAAAGGTTTCCATCATCATAGAGTCCTCTGTACCCTCAGTCCCTGGAGAAATGCTACCTGTTTAATGTCCTGAGCATGGGAGAATCAGGACCAAAACAGAATTTTAATAAAACTAGAAACCATCCAAATGCTCATCAACAGAAGCAAGAATCAATAAAATGTGGTATATTCATGCAATGAAATACTCCACAGAAACAAAAAGGAATGAACTATTGGCATTCCCGGTACCACAGATGGATCTCACAAATACGTTGATTGAAAAAACTAGACAGAAAAGACAGCATACTGAGTAATACCATTTAGATGAAAGTCAAGAACAGGTGAAACTAATTGATGTTTTATATATATATATGTATATATATACATATATATATAAAACTAGTGTATATATATACACTTTAGTTTAAAAAACTAGGGTATATTTTAAAAACTAGTAACTGATTTGTAACACTCAGAGATGAAGTATTTATCATTTCGGGGGATAAGAATTAGCTAAATAAATAAATGGGAACTGCTTTCTTCATAAAAACTGTATCTTTGGGAATCTATTAATTTCCAAGACCGCCTCTCCCTATTGAACAATGCTGCCCACACTGTGAGCACAGGAAAGGCAACTACCCTAAGGGACAGATGAAGAAAGGCTCAGCTTAGTAGTAGGACAACTAGGAAGCGTATCAAACTGTGGCCATGACCAACTTCTCAAACCCACTCTAGTGACTGCTTAGTGCCCTACCTTTTATTTGTGCTGAATTTATCCACACTGAATGAAATCCCAAAGGGGCAGGTTAGTTCTCCTCTATATTAGAAATATACTCCAAGTATCTGGGTACTCTAAAAAGGATAAAATTGCAACAGGAGGCTGTGGAACACTGAAGTGCAGAGCATATGCTTAAGCAGTACTTTCTGGCATTTCAATAAAGGAAACTCAGAAGAATTCTAACATAGGAAAAGAACCTGAACAGATTCATTCTGTTGACAGAACAGTCCTATCCACAATGCAAAAGTCATTAAGTTCCATAGTGCTGCATTAAAAACTGCTTTCAGGATAAGATCAGCCAAAAAAAGTGCCTAGGGCAAATTTTTTATGACCATATAATTGAACCTGGAAATACAAATTGGTAGACTAGCTAGAAATACATGCTCCCTAGAACAGAGTTTTTCTGCATCTATCTCAGTGACAAATGTCTTTGATACCATTGATACCATTTATTTTCCTGGAAAAACAGTATCAAATAATAAAACAATTCAGGATACTTTTCGCAAAGTAATAACAGGTCATACATAATTGATTGCCTTTGGTCTTCATCTCTGAGTATTACAAATCAGTTACTAGCACTTCAAACAAACGTCCATTCTGGCACTGCCTGAAGTGACTTTAGCACCTTGTACTACACATTTTATGGCATTACTCTTCAGTTACTTCTTTAGTGAAGTTCTCATATTTCCAAAAATGCTATGCCTCACCTCTTTCCATGTGTTCATGCTCTATCTCTGACGGTAGACAAAAAGTAACCTCTTCTAGAAGCGAATTGATTTGGACTTATGATCTCACCTCAGGCTTGCAAAGGAATACAAACCACCTGGGGAGATAAAATTCACTCTTGTGAAATCATATCCTAACTCCCTCCATTAAAACTCTAAAATTGCCCTAAAAGCAGGAGAGAATACTAAAATTATACCAATTCTTTGGCTTACAAAACACTGAGCAGCTGTATCCATAAAAAAGCAATAAATAATTCATTCCAAACTCTCTTTGTACATTTCAAGGCTCAAAGCATTGGTTTGTAAAAGGAAGCCTGAACCAGAGTCTGGGAATTCTGATTTCTGCCTTGACCACACAGGAACCATGTCCCTCTGCCTTATCCTCCCCCTGTATGTAAGGCTAACTCCATAGACCTGGGTTGTCTATGATGGTAGCCATCAGCCACATGTACCGTTGAGCCCCCAAAATGTGACTAGTCTGAATTGAGATGTTATGATCATAACATATTTGCAGGATTTCAAATATATGAAAATAAATCTCATTAATAGTTTTCAAATACTCATTACTTGCTGAGTATATTTTATATACTGATAACATATGCCTGATAATATTTTAGATAATATTGCTTGTAATACTGTGAAATATATTTTTGGTCTCTGACCATTTTCCTGGCATATGACTCCTAAAATCCCTGAAATCTCCAAAGTGATAAATGTCTTTTTGTTTGCTAATGAATTGACTAATACCTGGCAGCCCCAAGATAGCTTCAGGATAAAAGCTGGGTGTCAAAAAAAAAAAAACAAGATAGGATTAGAGGGTTAGGACTTTAAAATCCACTCTGCAACCTCCATGGGGGTTGAAGGGGAGAGGGGCTGAAGATTGAACTGATCACCAGTGGTCAATGATATAATCAATCATGCTCAAAACACAGGGTTTTGAGAGCTTCCACACTGCTGAACACATGGAGGTTCCTGGAGGGTGGGGCACTTGAAGGCGGCAAGGAAGTTTTACACCCCTTCCTCTGTACCTTACCCTATGCACTTCTTCATCTATAACCCTTATAATGTTCTTTCTAATAAACAAGCAAATGTTTCCCTAAGATCTGAGAGCCACTCTTGCAAACCCAAGGAGGGGGCCATACGAATCCCAATTTATAGCCTATCAGTCAGAGGCACAAGTCAAGCTACCTCATCTGTGACTGGCAGCAGCAGTTCAGTCTTGGGGTAAGTCTTGGGGTCTGTGACCTCAGCCTGTGGGATCTAATGCTACCTCCAGCTACAGAGTGTCAGAGTTGATTGAATTGGAGGACGCCCAGTGGGTGACCACTGAAGAACTGATTGCTTGCTTGATGTGTGGGGAAAACCCACCCCATATCTGGTGTGAGAAACATGTTTTCCTATAGAAAAAGTGAGTTTGACTTTAAGATTTTTTTCTCTATACCATCAGATTGGGTTAAAAGTAAAATATATCATTAAAATTAATTTTTTTGCTTATTTTATCCTCTTTAATCTGGCTAATTTTTTAAATCACTTATGTGGTTCACACTGTATTTCAGGTCAATGGCATCAATCTAGGCCATTCCAAATTGCTCGAGGGGAAAGAGAAAATTACAATCCTCATGGTGCATATAGACATGCTTTCTATGTCTTAAAGGATGGAGAATGAGAGAGAAGAGGCAGTGATAAAATCACCAAGTGTACTACATGTTTAATTAGTTTAAACTTTTCTAAGCACATTATAAAAAGAAAGAGAAAAACAAATGGTGTGGTATCTTATCCTCCTGAGACAGAAATGAGATTGAAAATGGACTGTGAAATCAAACCATCTCAAATCTGAATTCTGCCTCTAGCCTCAGTTTCCCTACTTGTAAAACAGAGAGCACATTTAGAAAATTAAATAAGATAATGTAGATCAAGTGCTTAAATTAACATCAGTCACCACTGAGAATGAAGAATACTTTAAAATTGGAGATGTTGAGCCAAGAGCTGGTGGGACATTGAAAGTGTCCCTTAGACAACAGGGGATCTTAGATGGCGTTCAACAGATATATGAGTAGGTGAAATCCTAGTGAGTATATGCAACAGGAATGGCAAACTGTACCTGGGAGCCAGATGGGTGAGAGAGAAATTGAGGACAAGGAGAAGGGGAAAAGGTCAATGTAGGGAATAGTTAGCCAATCTAAACAGCCCATCTAAACAGCCCAACACCAACTCAGCTCCAGTCAGCTGCTACCATGAAGGAAAAATAATCATCCAGTGTTGCCAGATTTTTCAATTGGGCAAGAGACTCTAAAGACTTAGATTTAAAATTTATATATGTGTGTGTATGTGTGTGTGTGTGCGCATACATATGTATATATTTCTCTTTATTCCTAGTAGAACCCATAGAAAATAGTTTAATACATCAGTTGCCTTGAAAGTCAACAAGATAACGTGTTAGACTACTCCCTGAAATTCCCTCCAGCCTCAATACATTTGAGCTACCAAGTCTGGAGAGGGAGATTTACCTCTCCCTTCTCAGCTGCAAGTGCTGTAAGAATACAGTCACCGCAGCTACAGCCATCCCAGTAGTCTCTCCCTCTCCCCAGATTCTGACCTGTATGCTATGTAGAATGTTTCAAAGAGAGCGGCAGAAGCACTAGGACTCTTTGTAGGAGACATGTGACATAATCCAAGGTGCTACTCTGGCTATCATTCACTGCCTACTTTTAGTTTCTCTAGAATATTGTCTGTTTCAGTTATAGGTTCTCTCAAGCAACCTATTTTTCTTAATAAATTATCACAGTGTATAAATGTGTACAATCTGTAAACCTAGAAGAACTGCCTTGAAGAATAATTTTTAAATATCACAGTTTAAAAAAATACAAGTGGCTTCTCTGTAACTATTGTAAGGAGTAAGGGGATTTATACCTGAAAAAATAAAATTACAGAAGTGACTCACTCCTCAAGTAAGTGGTTCTTAGGAAATGCATTTTAAAGAGGATGACTTTCCAGTGAACACTTTAATTTTAATTTAACCTTCCCAGAAAATGAAGTGCTTTGTGTAGATTCTTTTGGTTTTATTTAAGGCATAAAAATTAGTTCTGAACTGTGATAATTGTGGGCTTAGGAATGTAATCATTCCAAGCACCACTTCTGACTTGCTTATAAGCCCTACAGATCTGGAGTTGCTGTTTATTGCTAATTCAAAGTTGGCAAGTTACTTAATTGCAAAACTGAACTTAAAGTCAGAGTAAGATGGAATGGTTGGAGGTAAATTGTGTTGCTTTGTTTTCAACAGGTTACCGAAAGCCCTGAAGGATGATGGGGTGGTAGGTGGGTTTGTAAGCATGTGCTTCTCTAACTATAAATTGTCATTAAAGCAAGGTTATGAAATATTCTAAAGATAAAGTATTACATTAAAGTAGATCCCCACCTTTTGAAACCATGCACAGATAGGATAACAGTTCTTATCATCCACATTTATGATCTGAGTCTTAATTATGACTTTTTGTCATTGCTGTGAGGACTCTACCTAAATATCATCGCTTACATTTTGTTGCTTAAAGGAAAATAAGGTGGCAAAGCCTTGGTCATGAAAATTTTTGATTTACATTATAAAGTGGGTAAAGTATATATACCACATTCTCTTTATCCATTCATGTGTTGATGGACACCTAAACTGGTTTCATAACTTGGGTATTGTGAATTGCAGTGCTACAAATACAATAGAGTTTTACTCAGTCATAAAAAAGAATGAAATTATGTTATTTGCAGGTAAACAGATGGAACTGAAGAACATCATGCTTAGTGAAATAAGCCAGATTCAGGTCAAGGGTTGAATGTTTTCTCTCATATGAGAAACGAGAGAGAGAGAGAGAGAGAGAGAGAGAGAGAGAGAGAGAGAGAGAAAGGGATATTAAAAAGGAGGGAAACTCTTATAAAAATAGAAGACCAATAGAGTACAGGAAGGAGATCCAGAGGGAGGGAGGTGGGGAAGGAAAGGCAGTTAACAGGGAATAATGTTGATCAAATTATGATACATGCATGTATGAATATGGCATAAAGAGTCCCACTGTTATATATGATAACACACCAATAAAAATACATATTGTAAACTCTAGAGCAACCACAAAAATATTTTTAAAATAAAGTTGATATGGTTAAAAAAGTTGATAAAGTCTTTCTAAACATTTTAAAATTATATTTGAATCTATGTGTCATTTGGCATTTTTTTCTTCCTTTTATACTAAAGAGGTCCCTTGAAATATTTTAAGATAAATGAATTCCTCCTTAAGTATGGAGGCCTTTGAACTCATATTCCCCTGAATAAAGCAATCATTTTCACACACCACTCTGCCTGAAATTGTAACCATTCAGATGTGAAAAGAAGTGAAAAATAACTAAATAGGGCTGGAGGTGTGACTGAGTGGTACAGCCCTCACCTGGTACATGGGAGGCCCTTGGTTCCATCCCCAGCATTGCAAAAAAAAAAAAAAAAAAAATTATTAATTAAAAATAAAAATTAAAAAGAAAGATAACTTAGTGAACGCACGCTTAGTGTGATGAATACTTTTCAGTAATTCAAGAAACAGAAAATGTTCACCATCATTTACCTCTCCTAAGATTTTCATTTGGAAAACAAATAGAGAATTATTAACTGCCTAAATATGTTTCTTCACATTAAGGAATAAAACAAACTACACTGATGAATGAATGGACAACAAAAATGGGGTATATATGTATAATGCACTATTGTTCAGCCATAAAAAAGAAAAATATCCTATCATTTGAGACAACATTGGTGAATGTAGAAGCCATCCTGTTAAGTGAAATAAATCAGGCACAAAGGCAAATATCACTCATTTCTAGGAGCTAGAAAAGTTGATCTCATAGAATCAGAGACTACAACAGTGGTAACCAAGAACTGGGAAGGCAGGTAATAGAGAAGGTTTAGTTAACAGACACATAAACATAGAGAAAAATATTAAGTTCTATTGTCCCATAGAACAATAGAGTGACTATGGTCAAAACAGCTGCAAGGGAGGATTCTGAATGCTTCCAACACAAAGAAATGACAAATGTATGAGGTAATATTCCTATTATTCTGATATGATCTTTGCACATTATAAACATGTGAAAATGTTACACTGTACCCCCATGAATTTATACAATTATGTATCATTAAAAATATTTTTAAAGAAAAAGCACCACCACAACATGACTCCCGGAGCATAAGAAATAAAAGCAGGAATCAATAATAGGGAGAGATTTACACTAAAAAGCTTTTTCTCAGCAAAGGAAACAATCAGCAATGTGAAGAGAGAGCCTACAGAGTGGGAGAAAATCTTTGCCACAAACACTTCAGATAGAGCACTAATCTCCAGAATCTACAAAGAACTCAAAAACCTTTACCCCAAGAATACAAACAACCCAATCAATAAATGGGCTAAGGAAATGAACAGACACTTTACAGAAGAAGATCTACAAGCAATCAACAGATATATGAAAAAATGTTCAACATCTCTAGTAATAAGAGGAATGCAAATCAAAACTACCTTAAGATTTCTGCGGGGCTGGGACTGTGGCTCTGTGGTAGAGCGCTTGCCTAGTATGTATGAGGCACTCGGTTCAATCCTCAGCACCACATAAAAATAAATAAAATGAAAAAAAAAATGATTTCATCTCACCCCAATGAGAATGTCTACTATCAAGAATACAGGCAACAACAGGTGTTGGCGAGGATGTGGGGGAAAGGGTACACTCATACATTGCTGGTAGGGTTGCAAATTAGTGTAGTCACTCTGGAAAGCAGTGTGGAGATTCCTTAGAAAACTTGGAATGGATCCACCATTTGACCCAGCTATCCCACTCCTTGACCTATAGCCAAAGGACTTAAAATCAGCATACTACAGTGAAGCGGCCACATCAATGTTCACAGCTGCTCAATTCACAATAGCTAGATTGTGGAACCAACCTAGATGCCCTTCAACAGATGAATGGCTAAAGAAACTGTGGTATATATACACAATTGAATATTACTCAGCCATAAAGAAGAATAAAATTATGGCATTTGCAGGTAAATGGATGAAGTTGGAGAATGTCATGCTAAGTGAGATTAACCAATCTCCAAAAAAAAATAGGCTGAATGATCTCTGAGAAGTGGATGATGATACATAATGCAGGGTGGGAGGGAGGCAAGAATGGAGGAAGGATGGATTGCATAGAGGAAAAAGAGGGGTGGGATCGGGTTGGGGGGTAAGAATAATAACAGAATGAGACAAACCTCATTACCCACACAAATGGTGTGACTCTAGTTCGTGTACAACCAGAGAAACAATAGCTCTACTCCATTTGTGTACAATGAATCGAAATAAATTAATTTAAAAAAAGAAATAATAACCCCCATGAATTTATACAATTAGTGTCATTAAAAATATTTTTAAAGAAATAATAGCCTCTATCTATTTAATACTGTGATAATCACAAAATGCTCTCAACTGAATTAAAACTCATGTGACTATGAGATAAATTTTACTTTATTCATTTTAAAGATAAAGACACTGAAGCTAAAAAGGATCAAGGGACATGCCCCTTCATCAAATGCTGATATTTTGTGGATAATATTTACTTTTTTGATTGACACATAATATTTGTACATATTTACAAGGTTTACTGGTGTTTTAATGCATGTATGCACTGGGTAGTGATTAATTCAGGGTAATTAGCATACCCATCATTGTAAACTTTTACCATTTCATTATGGTGAATGCATTTAAACCTCTCTTCTCACTATTTTGAGACATATAATGTATCATTGTTAATCATATTCACCCTGCTATTTCATAAAGCACAAGAACATATTCCTTCTCTCAAATAGTAACATCGTACATATTGCTCCACTGGCTTTACTAACGTTTTTTAAAGGTCAACTTTCAAGATTGTTCCAATAATTTTAACATCCATGAAAGAGACTGAATAACTGAAACCAATGGTGAAACACCAACCAGCAAGATCAGCCACCATTTTCCAAGAAAACACTTTGGATAAAGAGGAACATATTGTTCAAAAAGAAACACTTGTTACATGTTGTAACATCAGGGAAATATTTTTTAAAGTATTTGTAAGGGATACTCTTTTGAACTTTTAATAAACTGGTGGGTTAAAGATGTTAAGGACACCCTTTTGTCAGTAAAATTCTGTAGACATTATATTATTTTCTTGGAGATTGTCATCAGCAAATGGGTATTTAGTAACCTCTGTGAGAACAAAGATTCTTAATTTTAGTAAAAAGTCTACTTTTATTAATACCCTCCTCATCCCCTACTTTAGCCCATCTGAACCAAACTACAGTTCAGAAAAAAATGTGAGAGTCGATCTGGCTCCCTTTCACATACATCTTTTCAGGAAGAACCTGATAAGAGTTAAAAGTGTGATTTGAACATGAATTGAAGATTTATCATTTGCCTATAAGAAAAGACTCTCAACAGGAATAGTAAGCTTTCCTAATGCATTAACACTTTTATTAGGCTTACAAAAATTCAATTTACTGGTGTCTTTAGGTGCACATTTACTGAATAAAATAAAACACCTTTATAATTCTTTTTAAAAGATGCAGGGAGCTTACATCAGTTTCTTCCATGGTTCATCATAATTCAGGTACAGAAAAGTTTAAACATGCAGAGCAGTGATTTTAAGTGCAGGGGGGATCTCCACATTGTTCATTTAGAGGCACTGTGGGAAATAAACATGGAGATACATAAAAGAGTAACTAGTTCATAGTGGGAGGTGTATATGACCGAGTAATATGCAAACCACTGTTTGCACATTACAGTCAGCTGGTGGCCAAGAAAACAAGCTAAAAGATAATGGCACTGCCACTACTACATTTCTGTTCTAAAGTTCCAAATTAAGCAAAGAAACTCAGACTACATGCCTCATGAAAAGACAGTGCCAGGAACCATTCACTCAGCATGCAGGAATTGAATATTAGCAGCAACTGCAGAAGATGTGATTGCAGACTTGAGCAAACTTTATGAAACAATAATCTTCAGAACCGGCTGTGTTTGGTGATGGCGCTTCATAAAAACAGATGGTCCCAAGAAATGTAAAAAGATTCTAAGCCATAGTTCTCATGTTATGGATTTCAGAAACTAGGGGGAAATGCGTAACATCCTAGCTTTTTATTCTCCAAAGTGAAGGTTTTAAAAACAAACACGATTATCATCTAGTGTGGTCATTAAAAAAAGAAAAAAG
>JAJEJO010003605.1:104819-126658 GCA_020662805.1 Glaucomys volans | reverse complement strand
TTAAAAAAAAAAAAAAAACACTTGCAAATGACTTTTGAGACAGGTTGAGTTCTGTGGGATACAGATTTGCCACATTTAGCTTGAAGAAGGTTTTTTCAAGGAGAGTTTTTGAGATTAGCATATGGGAGGAAGGAGATGGAGCTCATGAAGAAGCAGAGCTCCACAGAAGAAGATCCAATGGCAGCTCCTGAGCATATAATGAAGAAATGGATCCTTAGTTCTTTCAGGTTAGAATAACAAAATATCATAAATTGGGAAGTTAGTAAGCAACAGAAATTTATTTCATGGTGTTGGAGTCTCAGAACTCAAAGATCAAGGTGCTAGTAGATTCACTGTCTGATGAGGGTCTCCCTCCTGTTTCACAGGTAGCACCTTCTTACTGTGTTCTCACATGGTGGGAGGGACTGCCATCTCTGTGGGGTCTCTTTTATAAGGACACTAATATATTCAGACCATAGCATGGGGTATCCTCTGGTTAAGAAAGTAGGGGCTTTTTTTACCCTACAGTGATCAGTCAATGGGGACAGGTTACCTCACAAAGGAAGCGTACCTTTAGAAGAGGGCTATGTGCAGGCAGCACGTTCAGCAGGTGGGGTAATAAGCCCTTTGTTCCAGAAGGAGGACCTGGGCACCAAATCATAGAGTCCATGCTACACTTCTGTTCCAGATTAGTTAAAATATTTTTAAACTCTGGTTTCAAGGGACAGTCATTTCTAAGGTTACAATCTTAAAGAGCTACTGGAATACCCGACACTTAAGGCACAATGGTAAGACCATGAAAAGGTCAAAGCTTACAATGCTCATACTGCACATCAGATAACATCACCAGAAAATTCAGTTCTTTTCCTGTTTCATACCAAAAGGCTCCTTAAATACCAGATCTACTGACTGATTCTAGGAAAAGATGGCATAGACACATTTTTCTCTGCTCCTTCCCTCTAAATACACAGTCAAATACCCTGTTGTGTTGAAAACCAACAACAACAACAGGAAATGATAAAAGAATTCTGAAACATGGAAAGGGAAGGCACACTGGGTAGGGACCTCAGAATTTGAAGAACAATGTGGTGAGTTTCATGTTTTTGTGTTGTTGTTGTTGTTGTTGGTGGTGGTGGTGGTGGTGGTGGTAGTTTTCAACACAAACTAAACTGAAATTGGAGAGGCCTACAATCCAATCCACAATTCCCATTCCACTACCAGGACCTTCCCTGACACATAGCTTACAAAGGAATAGTAACTAGAATATATAAAGAATTCTCAGAACTCAACAATAAAAAATCAACAATAAAAAGTAACAAACAATCCAATTAGAAAATGGGCAGGCTGGGCATGGTGGCACATACCTATAATCCCAGTGGCTCAGGAGGCTGAGGCAGGAGGTTCTCAAGTTCAAAGCCAGCCTCAGCAATTCAGCAAGGCCCTCAGCAACTTAATGAGATCCTATCTCAAACTAACAAACAAAATAACTAAAAAGGCTGGGGATGTGAGATAGCCCTGGTACCAAAAAAAAAAAAAACCACAGAAACAGAAAGAAAATGGACAAAAGATATGAAGATACGAAGATACCTCTCATTAAACATCATATGCAGGTGGTAAGCACATGAAAATATGTCAAGCATCATTAGCCATTAGAAAAATGTGATTTAAAAACACAATAAGATACTACCAAATACCCATGAGAATGGCTAAAATAAAAACAGTAATGACATAAAACACTGATGCAGATGCATAGAAACAATCTCGTATATAATGCTGTGGGAAAGTACAATGATACAGCTATTCTGGAAAATTATTTGGCAGCTCTTTTCAAAACTGAAATACATTTATCATATGACCCAACAATTGCACTCAGACATTTTTTTCCCAGAGAAAAGAAAACATTTTCAGATAGAAACTTATACATGAATTTTCATATCATCTTTATTGGTAATAATCTAAATCTGAAAATTATCCAAATATTCTTCAACAAGTAAATGGTAAAAAAAAATTGTGGTATATCTGTAACATGGTCATTGCTCAGCAATATAAGGGAACAAATTATTGATGCATATTTGGATGAACATCAAGAAATTTATACCGAATAAAGAAAAAAAGGCTAATCTCAAAAGTATACATATTGCAGGACTGATTACTATTATATAGCTTTCATGAAATAATGATAATTTTAGAGATCAAAAACAAATTAGATCACAGCAGTTCAGGAGGCCAAGATAGGAGAATTGCTTCAAAGTCAGCCTCAGCAACTTAACAAGGGCGAACCAGCTCAGTGAAATCCTGTCTCTAAATAAAATATGAAAAAGTGCAGGGGATGTGGCTCAGTGGTTAAGCACCTCTGGGTTCCATCCCCAGTACCGACAAACAAACAAAAACAATTGGAACCCAGCTATACTGCTCCTCAGTATTTAACCTAAAGAAGTCCTGACTTTAGTCAGGAGACTATAACAATACATGTATACTCATGTTTATAGTAGAGCAATTCACAATAGCCAAATTATGGAACCAGTCTAGGTGTCCATCAATGAATGAATAAAGAAAATGTGGTATACATATATAATAGAGTTTTACTCAGTCATGAAGAAAAATGAAATTGTATCATTTGAATGGAACTTGAGAGCATTATGTTAAGTGAAATAAGTCATACTCAGAAAGTCAAGGGTTATGTGTTTTCTCTCATATGTGAAAACTAAAGAGAAAAAAGGAAAAGAAAGGTGTGGGGTGTGTCTCATGAAAATCAAAGGAATCAGCAGAATAGAGGAAAGAGATCAGGGGGAGGAAGGAGGTCAGGGAAAGGTAAAATACTGGGGAATGATACTGATCAAATTAAACTCTTATATTATGTACATGAACAATTAAGTCACAACAAATTCCACCATTAGGTATAAGTATAATGTACCAATGAAACATGGAAAAAACAGTTCTAGATTAGTTAAAAAAAAAAAAAAGATTAAATGGCTATAAAGCGGTGTCATCTACTAATGGTACAGTTATGTATGCTAATAGTGGCTGTGGTTTCATGAAACTATATATGTGATACAATCGCACAGAGCTACAACATATACAAATGAGTACCTGTATAACTTGGTGAAATCTGAATAAATGCAAGGTATTGTACCAATGCCAATTTCCTGGTTTTTATATTATATAATAGGCCAAATATTAACATTGGGGGAACTGATGGAGGTTATACAGAATCTACTTGTATATTTCTTTGCTTGTTACTCTGGATTTATAATTATCACAAAATTCAAATTTTTTTAATTGACAAATAGTACTTGTATATGCATATGGGGTACAATGTGTTGCATTTATCTATGGGGCACAATGTGAAATTATTAAATCAAGCTAATTAACATATTTAATTACCCTACTTGTAATGTTTTGTGGTGAGACATTTGAAATCTACTCCTGCAGCTATTTAATTATTTATTTGTTTGTTTATTTATTTATTTGTTTATTTATTTATTTTTGTGTTAGTGCTTGAACCCAGAGGTGCTTTACCACTGAGCCTCATCTCATCTCCAGTCATTATGATTCTTGGGTATTTTAATTTTTTTTTTTTTTTTTTTTTTGATGCGGGCTTTCAGGGTTGTTTAGGGCCTTGAACTTGGCCATCTTCCTGACTCTGCTGGGCTAACAGGCATGTAGTACCATGCCCAGCTGTCTCTCATCAATTTTGAAATTTTTTTTTTTACTATTATTACAGTGCTAAACAATAGAGCTGAAAAACTTTTACTAACTGAAACTCTGTCCCTTTGATCTACATCTACCTACTTCCTCCTTCTCTCCCACCTCTAGTCTCGTACCACTGTTTTACTCATTATTTCTATGACAAAATTTTAAATGTTTTGTTATTTGAAAATCAGACCTGCTGGTTGAGTGGGGTAAATATTCCTAAATTAAGTATTTCTTTCTTTGCTCTTTGACCAGCATAGGCAACTTTCATTGGAAGTGGATCCCAATCCCTGTTCAGTGGCCCACTTCTTCAATAAGCTCTCCTACCCGCAGGCCCAGTTCCCTTCTCCGGTTGCTCCCCTTCCCTGGTTGCTTGGCTGCAATCTCCTCAGTGGCTGAGGAAACTATGCCAGTTCCTGGGTTGCCCTTGAATCTATTTTGGCTCTTGCCCACCTTTCCTATAGTCCCTTCCCTCCAGGTCAGCTGCTTCAAGGACACAGACAAAAGGAGTTTTGTCCCTCCAACAGACACAGACCAATTTCAATAGCTGTTGGTGGCTTTTTCCAATAAAGTTTAAAAAAAAAAAAAAAAAAGAAACAAAAAAAACAACCTAAAGCATGGCAGAATGGCCTTAGATTTTTTATATAAATAATTTATTGTATATAAATTCTCCCTAGAGAAATTTGTCATCTACAGAGAGCATCTTGCTCTCAGGGGACCCATGCTGTTTATCTATAAATTCAGCACTACTGATAGCCATTTGCAATCTGTAAAGGACAAAAAACTATCTAAAGGGGAACACCACACTGTTATTTCTTTGTAAGATTAAGAAATTTATTCTAATTTTAAATGTTCTGAAATATTTTTCTTTTACAAACGAGACTTCAAAATGTAGCCATGGAATTGGCCAAACACTACCAGTTTTTATCCTTTTAATATTTAAACGTATCAAAACATTAGTGATCAAAGGTCTTTATTTTTAAAAATCCTATTAATTCTAATATTCAATTACATTATGTATTTCACTGTGACACTATATTTATGTCCCTTAAAGTCCACAGTTGAGACTATTTCTTAATACTGATTTTTCCACTGCTTATTGTTAATTAAAAAGTAAAAAAAACTATAACCAGGCTATCTGCAATCAGTCTTTTGAAGTAAAAAAATCAATATCCAGTAATTGAGAACATTTTGGAATAAATTTTAATAAGCAAAAAAGTCAAGAGGAAAAAAATGTTCTTTATTATTTTCAAATTGAAACCAGATCACTATATATCCTACTGAAAAGCGATGATTGCCCACATCTTCCAGGCATCTATCCAATTTTTCTCTTATAGCAGATGCTAAATAAAAGGAATAGAGTCAGGCTTGTACATTTCTGTAATGTCTACAGATATAACATATCTATAATATATTGTTTGGGGCTTTTACATAAGTTAATATCAAGAAGCAAAATCTGCTCTGTTCATATATTTGTGTACTTCCTTCAGTTCATCCTCACATTTGGGGTTGGGCAGATTAGTCATTAAACAACTGCTAAGCACATTGTTATGGTTTGGATATGAAGTATCCACTGTAAAAGTTCATGTGTCAGAAAAAGCAGGAATGTTTCGAGGTGAAATGACTAGATTATGAGAGCTGTAACTTTATCAATAGACAAATCTATTTGATAGATTAACAATTTGAAAAGATTACTAGATGGTAATTGTAGGCAGATGGGGTGTAGCTGGAGAAAGTAGGTCACTGGGATTATGCCCTAGGGGATTATATTTTATCTTTGGCTACATTCTCTCTGCCTCCTGAGTGCCATGAGCTTGAGGAGCTTTCCTCTGCCATGCCCTTCTGCCATGATGTTCTGCCTTGTCTTGGGCCAGATTGATGGAATCAGCAAACGTGGACTGAACCTCTTAAAATGTTAGCCCCCCCCCAAAATTTTTCGTCCTCTAAATTGTTGTTGTTGGATATTTTGGTCACAGCAACAGAAAGCTGACTAACACACACATTAAGCATAGATGTGTACTTGTGTTGAGTGCACAGAAATGTAAATGAGTCCCTATCCTAAAGAAGTGCAAAATAAAGTATTAGAAGCACATGAGTGTATGCAAAAGAACGAGAAAGAACTGGAGCACAGTATGCCTGTAGTTAAACAAAGTCCTTATTATCTGAGACTGACACAAACAGAGTCTACTAGTAGTAATGTGACAGGAGCTTGAATGTCTTTCGCTCCCTAATCAACTGTACCAGCATCCAGTCAAGCCACTCCAATTAAACTGTATGCCTAGTATGCATGCACAGTTTCAAAGACAAAGTTCCCTAGTTTCCCCTCTTATGAACCAGTCAGGACCCCTGCAGGACATAAATGTCCTACTCGAATCAGAATAATTTGATAAAAATTTAATAAAGGAACTAGTATTTAGGGAAACATGAATGGATATCCAATACCCTGAACCTATTATCATCCCTCAGTCTAAAGAAAGAAGGGAGAGAAACAGATAAGAACCAGAAAGGAGAAAATCTGGTAGAGAGATCAACTTCAAGGAGAGCTATCACCCTTGTGAGAAGGACACAGTCAGTCCAAGGTGGCCCCACAGGAAGGGATCCAGGACAAGTAACACTCTGACCTCTCTCTCCTCCCTTTCTCTAAAATCTTGTGCCCAAAGGCAAGAAATCCATTGATGAAGGCACATAAGTAAGGAGGTAGAAAAGAAGAGAGCCCTGATTCCTATTAGTCAGAAAATCAAACAACTACCCACTGCAGAGTTGCTGTGAAAATTAAATGAGGTTAGCCACATTATAGACTCAAACATACCTCAAACACAGTAAGTAAGTGAGAAACATCTTATCAAGTATACAATAAGGGTTTTTAATTATGCTATTTAATTTTGCAATTATATCCACCTCCTGGCATTCTCTCTACACGAGAGGCACAGAGGAAGGAGGGCCACCATTTCCTGGGTGGCTGCTATGACTGCACATAGTGTTCAACATTTGCTATGCATGCCATCTCATTTCATTCTCCCTAGAAAGTATGAGAAAAATCATTAAGCTTTGGGAAAGAAAAATTTTTCATCAGATTGATGGGAAATTGAGGAAAACTTTGCTAAGCATAAAGCATCCACCTCAGGGTGTGCCACATGAAATATAGTCAATAACTGGTTGACATGATAAGGGGGAGGGGCAGGAGGAGAATGATGGTTATTGTGTTGTGATGGTCATAGTTGCAGTGATGGTAGGGGCTGATGGCAGCAATGGGAATGTGATAAACACCTCATCTGAAGTCAGAGCTAAAGATCTTCTATGACAGATACCAAGAAGGATCAAAAAGTAGGAATAGCCCCTCTCCATCTTACCAGCCACATCTGTACCCACTACACTCATCCACATGGGTTATGATCTAGGGGTGTAAAGGGGAAGGGCAGGCAAGGAAAGGGCAAGCAAGAAAGAAGACAGTTCTGGGTTGAATAAATTAGGGAGCATAAAGAACAGTGACCACTCTGCTTACAATACTTTTTTAAAAATAAAGTATGTCTAAAGTCACATTTAAAAATAAGAGGCTTGGTAAATATGCCAATGTCAGAGAGAGAGTTTGTAAAGCAGGATCACTTTTCAAAGGCCAGGGTTAATGGTATAATCACAGGTTTAAACATCTTCTTCATATGGATTCCTGCTCCCAAATATGGGTTTTGATATTAAACTGCCAAAAGTAGACTCAAAAGATAAACTCAAGCACTACTTTTAGGGAAATTGTTTTTCTTTTATCATTTCAACAAATAACTGAAACAAAATGTTTTTTAAAATTCTATCATAAAACACAATATTAATGATTACAATAAATGTTATTTTCATAATAATGTGCCTAATATTGCTCTATTGTAATTTTGTATATTTGGAGTCCTGTATTTGATTTTCTAGTTCATTCTCAAGATTTGGGAAATTTTCTGTTAGTATTTCATTGAAAAGGTTGTGAATTCCTTTGGTTTGTATCTTGAAGTCTTCATGTGCCCCTAAAAATCTCAGGTTTAGCCTTTTAATGATATCCCATATTTCTTGAGAATTCTGTTCATGGTCTCTTAACATCTTCCCTCCATGATTAACTTTATTTTCAAGATTATGTACTTTGTCTTCATTGCCTGAAAATCTATCTTTCAAGTTATCTAGTCTATTTTTTTCACTTTTTTGTTATATTTAGTTATACATGACAGCAGACTGCATTTCAATTCATTGTACCCAAATGGAGTACAACTTTTCATGTCTCTGGTTGTACGTGATGTAGAGTCACACCATTCATGCAATCATACATGTATAAAGGGTAATGACGTCCTTCTTATTCCACCATCTTTCCCACCCTCCTTCCCCCACTCCCCTGCCCTCATTCCCCTCTGCCCAAAGTTCCTCCTGTCTTCCCTTACTGCCCCCCCACACCCCATGATATGTATCAGTATCCACTTATGAAAGAAAACATGTGGTCTTTGGTTTTGGGGATTCGCTTATTTTGCTTAGCATGATATCCTCCAACTCCATCCATTTACCTGCAAATGCCATAATTTTATTATTCTTTAAGGCTGAGTAATATTCCTTTGTGTACATACACAGTTTCTTTATCCACTCATCTGTTGAAGGGCATCTAAATTGGTTCCACAATTTAGCAATTGTGAATTGAGCTGCTATAAACATTGATTGATATGGCTGCACTACTGTAGTATGCTGATTTTAAGTCCTTTGGGTATAGATTGAGGAGTGGGATAACTGGGTCAAATTGTGGGTCCATTCTAAGTTTTCTAAGGAATCTCCATACCGCTTTCCAGAGTGGTTGCACCAATTTCCATTCCCACCAGCAATGTATGAGTGTTCCTTTTTCTGCACATCCTCACCAACACTATTGTTGCTAGTATTCTTGATAATTGCCATTCTGACTCCAGTGAGATGAAACCTTAGTTTGATTTGCATTTTCTAATTGCTGGATATGTTGAATATATTTTCATATATTTGTTGATCGATATCTTCTATGAAGTATCTGTTCATTTACTAGACCATTTTGATTGGGTTATATGTATTTTTGGTTCTAAGTTTTTTGAGTTCTTTATAAATCCTAATGATTAGTGCTCTATCTGAAGTGCCTTAGTAAAGATTTCTCTCCCATTCTGTAGGCTCTCTCTTGACATTACTGATTGTTTCCTCTGCTGAAAAAAAAAAATGATTTAGTTTGAATCCATCCCATTTATTGATTCTTGATTTTATTTCTTATGCTTTAGGAGTCTTATTAAAGAAGTCTGGTCTTAAGCCAACACAATGAAGATTTGGGCCCACTTTTTCTTCTATTGGTGCAGGGTCTCTGCTCTAATTCATATCCATGATCCATTTTGAGTTGAGATTTTTTCAGGGTGAGGATAGGGGTTTAATTTCATTTTGCTACATATGGATTTCCAGTTTTCCCAGTACCATTTGTTAAAGAGGCTATCTTTCTCCATTGCATGTTTTTGGCACCTTTGTCTAGTGTGAGATAACTATATTTATGTGGGTTTGTCTTTGTGTCTTAAATTCTGTACATTGGTCTACCTATTTTGTGCCAATACCATGCCACTTCTCTTACTATAGCTCTGTGGTATAGTTTAAGGTCTGCTATTGCAATGACTCCTGCTTCACTCATCTTGCTAAGCATTGCTTTGGCTATTCTGGGTCTCTTATTTTTCCAAAAGAATTTCATGATTCCTTTCTCTATTTCTATGAGGAAAGACTGGCATTTTAATTGGAATTGCACCAAATCTGTATAATGCTTTTGGTAGTATGGTCATTTTGACAACATTAATTTTGCCTATCCAAGAACATGGGAAATCTTTCCATCTTTTAAGGTTTTATTTAATTTCTCTCTTTAGTCTTCTGTAATTTTCATTATAGAGGTTTTTCACCTCTTTTGTCAAATTGATTCCCAAGTATTTTATTATTTTGAGGCCCTAATTTCTCTTTCAGAGTATTTATCACTTATGAATAGAAGTGCATTAGATTTATGGGTGTTAATTTTATATCCTACTGCTTTGCTGAATTCATTTATTAGTTCTAAATGTTTTCTGGTGGAATTTTTTTGATCCTCTAAATATAGACTCATGTAGTTGGCAAATAGTGATAGTTCTTCTTTTCCTATTCATATCCCTTTAATTTCTTTTGTCCATCTAATTGCTCTGTCTAGAGTTTCAAGGACTATGTTGAATAGAAGTGGTAAAAGAGGGCATGCCTGTATGGAGATTCCTTAGAAAACTTGGAATGGATCCACCATTTGACCCAGCTATCCCACTTCTTGGCCTATACCCAAAGGACTTAAAATCAGATTACTACAGTGATGCAGTCACATCAATGTTCATAGCTGCTCAATTCACAATAGCTAGATTGTGGAACCAACCTAGATGCCCTTCAATAGATGAATGGATAAAGAAACTGTGATATATATACACAATGGAATATTACTCAGCCATAAAGAAGAATAAAATTATGGCATTTGCAGATCAATGGATGATGTTGGAGACTGTCATGCTAAGTGAGATTAGCCAATCCCAAAAATCCAAAGGCCTACTGATCTCTCTGATAAATGAATAATGATGCATAATGCAGGGTAGAAGGGACGCAAGAATGGAAGAAGGATAGCTTGCATAGAGGGAAGGGGGGGGTGGGGTCGGGGTGGGGGGGTAAGAATAATAACAGAATGAGACAGACATCATTGCCCTGTGTACATGTATGAATGCACAGATGGTGTGACTCTACTTTGTGTACAACCAGAGAAACAACAGCTGTACTCCATTTGTATACAATGAATCAAAATAAATAAATTTTTAAAATCAAAAAAAGAGGGCATCCCAGTCTTGTTCCAGTTTTTAGAGGGAATGCTTTCAACTTTTTTCCATTTAGAACGATGTTGGCCTTAGTTTAGCACAGATAGCCTTGAAAATGTTGACATATGTTCCTACTATCCTTATTTTTTCTAGTGTTTTGAACATGAAGGGATGCTGTATAGATTCAGATACTTTTTCTGCATCTATTGAAATGATCATATGATTCTTAACTTTATCAATGTGATTAGCTACATTTATTGATTTCTTGATGTTGAACCAACCTTGCATCCCTGGGATGAACCCCACTTGATCACGGTGCACTATCTTTTTAATATGTTTTTCTATGTGATTTGCCAGGATTTTGTACAGAATTTTTGCATCTGTATTCATCAGGGATATTGGTCTGAAGGCTGCTTTCCTTCATGTGTCTTTGTCTGGTTTTGGTATCAGAGTGATACTAGCCTCATAGAATGAGTTTGAAAGGGTCCCCTCCTTTTATATTTCATGGAATACTTTGAAGAATATTGTTATTAGTTCTTTGTTGAAGGTCTTGTAGAACTCAGCTGAAAATCCATCTGGTCCCAGGCTTTTCTTGGTTGGTAGGCTTTTGGTGGCATCTTCTATTTCATTGCTTGAAGTTGATCTGTTTAAACTGTGTATGTCCTCCTGTTTCAGTTCGGATTGGTCGTATGTCTCTAGAAATTTGTTGATGTCTTTGAGGTTTTCTATTTTGTTGGAGTATAGATTCAAAATAGCATCTAGGGCTGGGGATATAGCTCAGTTGGTAGAGTGCTTGTCTCACAAGCACAAAGCCCTGGGTTCAATCCCCAGCACTGCAAAAAAAAAAAAGGTAGCATGTAATTATCTTTTATATTTCAATGCTGTCATTTGTGATATTTCCTTTTTCATCATGAATTTTAGTAATTTGAGTTTTCTCTCTTCCTCTCTTCATTAGTGTGTCTAAGGGTTTATCAATTTTGTTTATTTTTTCAAAGAAGCAACTTTTTGTTTTGTCAATTTTTTGAATTGTTTTTTATTTCATTTAATTGATTTCAGCTCTGTTCTTTTTAAATTAATTTATTTATTTATTTATTTTTATTCATATAATTTTGATTCATTGGACACAAATGGAGTACAGCTATTGTTTCTCTGGTTGTACACAAAGTAGAGTTACACCATCTGTGCATTCATACATGTACATAGGGCAATGATGTCTATCTCATTCTGTTATTATTCTTACTCCCCCCATCCTGACCCCACCCCTCCCTGGACCAGGCATGGAGAACTGTGGGCCAGTCATGTAGCTACAAGCCCTGGGCTGGGTTGGTGGCTAGGGAGTGGTTGGAAGATTAGAGATTGAGGAGCTGGAGGGCCCTGTTGATTGTCAAATTGGCAGGATCAGGTAATTGGTGCATGCTATATTGGGAAGGCAATTGTGGACCAGGCTAATATCAGGTCCCAGCAAGTGCTGCCAGTTGTCTTTGGGATCCCTGTGGGTGCTGGGCTGGTTGGCTGGGTGAGCCAGGATCAAGATGCCTTCACACACTCTTCCAAACTACCAACCCCTTGCAAGGCTCTCTCCTGCCTCTGCGCAAGATGGTGGCTATTACCACACTTAGGAGGGATATGTAACCAAGCCTGCAGGGACTTTGGTGATGTTCTTTCAAGCCCTGGCTGTTATCCCTAAATGGAAGTGGCCAAGTCCTTAGTTGGTGGTGGTGGTGGCAGCTAATCTGAAGGCACCTTGATTTTGGGCTTCCAGTATCTGGCTGGTGTCTCAAGATTAGATGCTGCCCTAATTAAAGATGGTGGTGGTGGCAGTTGAGGTAACCCAAGATTATGGTAGGGGTGTCCCAAGGTGGAGATGACCACTTTCAGAGATAGGACCATGAGGGTGGGCTGTGCAGTGGCAAAGGGCAACCTATTTGGAGATGTAGCACTGTAGTGGATGGTACTTCAGCAGGTGGCTATCTCCAGGCTCTGTCTGGTGTCCCAAGGTGAAGGCTACCACATAGAAGATGGGTATGGAGGCACTGCAGTGTCCCCACATAGAGGCTGCTACATGTTGGTAGATGGGAAGTCACAGCATCTGAATCCACAGGTTGGGCACAGAGTCTGACTATCTAGTCTATTGGTAATGCTTTCCACTCAATGTTTAATTTGGTTTATTGATTCCTTCATTTTGAGAATTTCCACTTGATTTTTCTTCAGAATTTCTATTTCCTTATTGAAATGATCTTTCACTTCTTGTATCTTGTCTCTGATTTCACTCCTTACATCATCTTATATTTTATAGATCAGTTTAACTATAACCTTTCTAAATTCCTTCTTTCACATTTCTTCCACTGCAGTGTCAGTGGAGTCTGCTGTTGAGTCACTCTGGTTTGTTTGGGTTGGTTTGTTCCCTTGCTTTTTCATCTAGTTTGTGTGTCTACCCATCTATCCAAATAGATCTGAAGCAGTGGAGCTTCTGTTCTATGTGCTTTATGTGATCCTGTAGGTTTCCTGTGCCTTACAGATTGGGGCAAGCCAAATAATTGCAATCAACTATGCACATAATATATAGCACTAAATTAAGTATTTAATCCCTATTTTGACACAAAATTAATTGACACAATAAACAGCTAAGGGAGGCTCACCAATTCCTATCAGTAAAAACAGTAAGTAATCATGAATTATATCTGGCATAAAATCAAACAACAAGTGTTTTCTATGACTTCGGTTGTATTAATTGTTGCTATGCATTAGTGGTGGGGTCTCCTTACGCTAAGCCAATTAGCGTAAGGAGAAGTTAAAGATAGAGTTCATTAAGAGGAAAGAAGAATAGATGGGGGGGTTAGAAAAGAGTCTGTAGATTCCAGAAGTAAGTAGGGCAAATGCAGAGGAAATGTAGGATATATTGTTTCTGAAGGGGAGGAGAAAAAATAGAAGTAAAAGAATTAAAGGAAGAGTGAAAGAGAGAACAATAGAATTTGGCTATTAGCAAGAGGAAAAAGAGAAACAGAAGCACAGGGAAACAGAGTTGTAAAACTGACAATACAAAAATCAATCCCAAATATACTAATCAAAACCCTAACCCTTAAAAAATAGAGTAAGGAAAAATAACTACCTTCAAGAAATGCTCACAGTCTTTTTCACAGAGCTGTGAAAAAAGTTACTTCCTGCTAATCTGCCATCTTGTCTCTCTCCAATTATGATAAATGTTTAACATTAAATTTTTTCAAGAAATCAAAAATATTTCATGAACCCAAGGTTATAAATATTTTAGGAGAGATACTTCCCATTTTTTATTTGCATAATGGGTCCTTATCATCTTCTGTGCTTAAAATCTCCTTTTTGGAGAAAAAAAATTTCATGAAAAAATTTTAAAAGGGCACTGAATAAACAATTTCTCCAGTTGATTGTAGGTCAAAAAATCCTAAATTCTTCAATTGATTGCTTTTGTAGAAATGTATCATGCTTTCAAATAAAACACATACCACAGATTTTTCTCTTTAGATTGAATTTTTAGAAGTAATTTAGCAACATTGAAACTTCATTCAAAAAATTTATAAAACACACAGTGAAGAAAGTATCTTTACCTCATCTACTTTTCCAAATATATAGGACTAAATTCAGAAAAGTACTTAGTACACAGTTTTGCCATTTCTTAGACTAAGATATTGATATTTTTGCTAGAACAGAAGGGAGGGAGGGACGAAGGTAAAGAAAAATGAATGTCAGTACATATCCTCCAGTTTGAGATATAAAATGTTTTACAATTTGCATTAATGTACTTATTATTTTATCAAATGTTGCCTCTTTTTCTCATTTTTAAAAGCTTATCGTGGAAAAGTTAAGTCTCCATCTGAAATGGTTCAGATAACGTGATAACAAGTTTGAATTATAAGTTAGTCAATGAAATGTTGTTTTATATTTTATTGCTTTGCTGCTTGTTTAGTAATCATCTTTGCAGTCTGTCTAAACAATTCCCTGTGCAGTGACATTTGCAATAATGTGTTTACATCACAAAGTTAGGCCCTGTCGTTTAATATAAGAGGCTGTATTCTGCAGCACCCAAACACTTTGCATACCTCACTTCCTCTTTGGCAAGGTAGTATAATCCTTTTTCATCTGTCGTGTTTAATTACCTTTACAGCATTAACAATAGATTACTAAAAATCAATGGAGGGGTAATAGATTAATTATGTTCCATGGGGTTAAGAAGTGTCATATTCTTTTTATCAGTGAAGATCTATTTGAAAACTGCAACTTCATTTTCCACAAGGCTAGAAATTGTACTCTCAATAATTAACAATGCATTTTGACTCCACCATAGAATTCTGGAATGGGAAGGAATCTCATATACATGAAGATGCCCTATATTACTATAGAATATGTTCCCCATATTCAGAAGTGGTTGATGCCCCACCCAGATATCTGAGGGATGCCTTTTACCAATTTGGCATTTCACTCCTCTCCAAAGGTGTTGCCACCAATTTTCTCCAAAGTACTTCCATGAGATGACCAGAGCACTCTCTCAGCACCTGGAGGTGCTGGGGATACATATCACTGCACTTGGCCCCCACCCAGAATCCATTGCTAATGACTGCCTGGTGGGAAGGGCAGGAACATATGCATGCTGTCTTACCTCAAGGCCAGACTGACTCCCCCTGGGATCAGATTCATTTCACCTGAAAACAGGTGTTTGCTTCATCCCTTCCCTATCCTAATTCTCTCACGTATTTCCTGGTTTCTTCCAAGAGCCCTTCCTTAACTCTCACCCACTAATCACCAGTTTTTCAGAACCCAGCCTAAGACCTTAAAGAAACAAAGACTGAAGAAAAGACAGGCACACAAATGGAATTTCAGTTCTGGCAGGTAATCAACAGTATCTTAGCCAGTTTATAAAGACCCTGTCCATTGTGTTTTATAAGCACAAGTTGAGGAGTAGGAGTCACATGTCAGTTATATAACTGAGTGAAGGGAAGTTCCTAAGGTCTCCAAAGTCACATCATCTGCAGAAGTCACTAACTGATACCTACTTTGAGGAAGGCAGCAGTTGGCAAGAGCTGCTCTTTTTGGCAGGGGTCAGGCAGGGCCCTGTGCTGCAATTCTCCCTGCATTGGGAGAACAAAAGAAGTCTGAAGCTAGTTGAAGAAAAAAATATGACAAACTCAGCATCAAAGTACAAACAGCTCTTTGAAGCCTCCCTGATATAGGTGGTTATGTTTGTGCCACAGCTATTGGGTTGAGTCTAATAATGAAAGGACAGATCTTCACTTTGTGCTGTCAGTAATGAAAGCTATCAAAACCAAACCTGAATGGGCCTCTCGGTTGCCCTGTAAATCTAATGTGGACAGCTTAATGAGGGACGGACATTATCTTTTCTCACACTCCAGTTTTACTCACATTAAGAAATGGGGCCCATCTTGGCAATTAACTTGAGAGATTAATTAAACCCAATAGCAAGTTCAGTTCCTTCTGTGGCGCATTCTGTTATCATGTGATGGCACCAACATGCTGTGGGCACTTAGCACATGTTAAATAGTAATTACTAAAATAATCAAACTAATTTGGACTTTTTTATGCAGAAAACTGGCAGCTAACCTCCTTGGTAAATTAATTCTGATATAGCTACTCAATATTTCACACAGTGTTGTTTCTAACCTCTGAGTTACTACTCTGAAACTCCTAACAAACACTGCCCAATAACTGCACTTCTTTCTTCAGCAATTTTATTCACCAATTGCATTTAACATATTTTTATTGGATCCTCTGAAGACTGAAAAGGTATCCAGTCAGAAAAAATCACTAACTTTGAGCCACTTTAAGAAGTGACAACAGGGTCCCATGTGTCTCCTTCGAAATAATGTCAGACAATGACAGGGGTAGGAAGGAGTGGCATGGGTACAGGCATAACCTTTGCTCAGTGTTATAAGGCCAGAGTATATACTCTTGTTCTCTTTCTTCAGGGTTCCAGATTCATCCTTAGTTTTTACTTTTTGTGCTGTGCTAGTGATCAAACCCAAGGCCTGGAAGATGAACACATGCACTACCACTGCACTACACCCTTAGTCCCTACTTCTGTGCTTTCTTTGAAATGCTCAAGTGCTCTCCTGTGCCATTATATGTAAAATATGGTAATAAGAAATAGGAGTCTTCAAACTTGGCCAACTGGGGAAATGTTAATTAAATTTTTTCTTTGGTTAAAGGTCAACAAAATTGTTTTAAAATTGATTGCATGTACACATCAAATTATGTATCTATAAAATAGGTCTAGTTAACATGATAGTGATTAGAAAGATAGTACATATGAATATTAAATAATGTCTACTCCTGCCCCACTGTTCTCAAATCAACCAACCCAAAGAAGTGGTTGCCAAGAATCTCACTACCAAGGACTCCATTTATTAGCATTTGAGAATGATTATATGTTTTAAATACTTTATGTATCAAAGATAAATAATTAATTTCCTTTTTGGTGTTATTTTTAAAAAAACATATACTCTATCTGAAATTTCTGATCAACACATTTTCAAAATTAGGACACAGAATTATCATATTTTGAGAAAAAGTAAAACAATATTTAAGTAGCCTCTTCATAGTCAATGTTGTCCTACCTCCTTTAAGAAATAATAAAAAGAGCTTTAACATCTTCTGTTTTCAAGGCAATAATTTAGACATATCCTAATAGTCTTTAATGAAGAAAATTTACACTAATAAGTCTTTTATATAGGAAGAAGTTTCATCTACCTGAGTGATACCTTAACGCTAGAAAGAGACAGTAATAAACATCAAACACCAATGCCCCAAGAATAATCACATCACATCACCTGTTTTAGTTAGCTTTTCCATCACTGTGACTGAAATACCCAACAAGAATAATTTAGAGGAGGAAAAGTTTATTTGAGGCTCAAGGATTCAGAAGTCCATAGATGCACAATTCCATTGTTCTGGGCCCAAGATGAGGTAGACACCATCATGGTGGAAAGGCCCAGGTAAGAAAAACTGCTTAGTTTATGGTGTGATCAGGAATCAGAAAGGGGTGTTGGGGAAGGGCCACAGGAAGAACAACCCTTCCAGGGCATGCCCAAAGTGACTCACCTCCTCCGGGCACAGTTATCACCAAGTCAGTCCATCCAAATTAGGATGGATTGATTAGGTTATGCTACTCATAATCCAATCATTTTGCCTCTGAATATTCTTGCACTAACAGGTCCATTGAGACACCTCATATCTAAACCACAACATATCTCTGAGCATATTTTCATTTATTACCAAAAATGTCTACACTATTAATGACAGAGCATGGCTATACTTGCACAAAAAAGAAAAGAGTAGATGGTAAACCATTGAATTTATCACACTTGGGGAATCTTAATCTTGTAATAAAGTAAAATAGTTGATTCAGCTGACCGAATATCAGTCTATTAGTCCATATTTTTCACTGAGCCTATTATTGGGGGTCCACTAGTAATCATAATGGCTAATAACCTTAAGCTCTTATGAAATGCTTTACATGTACTTAATCATTTCTTAAACACAACAATCCTAATAATAATTCTTATTATCATCCTCATTTTCCAGGTAAAAAAATACTAATTTCACTGAGGGTAAGTATCATGCAGAACCATACAGCATCTGGATTTACATGTTACTTGGTCAATCTGGACCCAAGTGTGGGGGGGGGTCAAGCTTGATAGCGTGTTTGTCTAGTGATGAAGGAAGATTCTATGCAAATGCCTGCAGAACAACTTGCTTTAGAACCACAGCTGTCCTTCAGTCCTGACACTGACACTGTCAATACCATAAGAGACATATCTAAAGGCTTATATTTCTTATATTGCCAGTTTATTTTGCACACAAAATAAGTTCATTGGTTCTAAGATCGATTTGATTTCTCATTATAGCAGAATTGTGCAAGGAGAAGTAGATAATATAGGGAACTGACAGTTCTGCTTTACAGAAAATAAGAACTAGCAAAAATATAATTTATGTAATCCCACTGAATTATCAGTATGTGTAAGAGTAATGACACAATGATACCTATATTGGCATAATGATATATTAGTGAGAAATTATTGGAAAATAATTTTAATTCACATTCTCTGATTTGAAGAATTTATGTTTTCTTTAGATGATCTTATAATGCCTCCTTTCTCTCCAAAAGGTAGAAATATTGATGTAATAGGCTATTGAACAACCAGGAAATCATGTGCTCTGGCTTATCAGTTCTTACAGTTAAAGTATTACTGTATAAGCTTACAGAATTTTCCAAATTATTTACAACTATAGTTATAGAAGTCCACAAAACTGATTATGAAGAGGTTTCTATTTATGACAAGATGTTAAATATTTCATCATGAGAAAAAGATGCAAAAGGCGGATTCCAAGGACTGACCACTTTCAGTATCAAGGAATTGATCTGAGATGGTGTTTTGGGCAGACACCAGTACTCATAAATTCTTGGTGAATCCAGGTCACCAATATGAACATCAATTATTAAAATTCTAAGAATATATGAAGGAAGTTAAAACTAATCACTAAGTGGCCCTATGCTGGCTATTACAGATCTTCAATTCTGCTTTTTACAGATTTTATAATAGCAGTCTTCCAATTGGAGTTGGAAGATATTTTTAAGAGAATCAATTTCCAGATCCTCAACTTTTCTCCCAGAATTGATCTGAGAATGCACCTGCAGTGGGGAAGTCCTGGGGATGACAATCTCTGTTTAAACAGTTTGCCACTGTCAAAGAATACATGGCTCCTGAGAAAAAAAGTCCCATGAGAGCAAAGCAAAAATGGAATCAATAAGGAACACCAACTGAGGTGTTGCCTTATTTCTTCCATGGGCCAACTCACGCAGACCTCCTCATCATATCTAGCAATCCATTTTAGGCCAAAAACTCAGAAGTTAAATAACAGGCACGTGAAGGCCTATAAGGAAGCTTATTTGAATGCAAAAATTCAATCCAAAAGAAAGTAAGCCTGATCCAGCTGACTGATTCAGCAAATACATTTTTCATAAGAGATTATATGAGAAACATTTACCATAAACCTAATTAGCTAAAGTTGCAGTTCAAAGGTATGCATGAAAGGTATTTCACATATACGATAAGTAAAAGTATTTTGTCCAAAAATTAAAAATCATACTAGCAGAGGTATATTGAAATATGAAACATTTCTATATTCCCAACTCTGGGTATATTTGGTGCCTTTAAGAGAAAGAGCAACAGCTACAATTGCTGGGATTAGAAAAGCTTTGGTAAGTCATGGGGTATACTTCCCAGAAACAGAAGAACTGAATGTCTTCAGTGAATGAGTAGCAAATTCTGTTTTAAGTCAGTTTTTCCTTTCAATAAAACTAAAGAATTAATTGATTCGTCAGAGAATGAATCACAAAACATAATTTAATGAGAAATCACTGTGTAGTTTTTGGCATAAACCTGATGAGGAGTTTTTAAAAGCTGGATAACATCAAAATCCCTCCAGTCTCACGTGTGAAAGACTGTAATGCTTATAGCTAGAAAAGTGAAGAACTGAACTTGTACTAAATCCAGTCTCGTTTGGAAATAAATAATATTTGACTTGACAAAGGAACTTTTTATTTTTTTAATTTTATTTTTTTGAGTACCAGTAACTGAACTCAGGAACACTCGACCACTGAGCCATATCCCTAGCCCCAGTTGTTTTTTATTTGGAGACAGGGTCTCGCTAGGTTACTTTGCAACTCAATTTATCTGGCTTTGAACTCAAGATTCTCCTTCCTCAGCCTCCCGAGTCACTGAGATTACAGGTGTGGGCCACCACACTGGGCAGGAACTAATTTTTAAAAACATCCCATCCATCTTGTTAATATGTGAAGTTCTAATAAATGTGAATATTCTATTTAAAATTTATCAATACTTGTTAAATATTTATGACTTTAATTGACCTTGTGCTAATAAAAACTCAATCCAGATATAAGTTTTGAAATAAAAAAGAGTATGTATTCAAGAATTATTAAAATTTTTAATATTCTGACCATTTATGATGATAAATAAAATCTTTGCAGCACATTGCATTGATACAATCCTGTGAGCAAGTAAATGAAATATGAGTTAAAAGAAAAAATGAATGGTCTAAACTTTTCCAGAAATAAAGAACACATTTTTATGTTTTTAAGTAGACAGTAGTGAGAAATCATCATATGGATATACCTTAAAAATTACATAAACATTTAATATTAAATTGTCAATATTTATAATAGGAGAAAAGACAGCCTCTTCAACAAATGGTGCTGGGAAATTGGAAATCCATATGCAGCAAAATGAAACTAAACCCATATCTCTCACCCTGTACAAAACTCAACTCAAAGTGGATCAAGGACCTAGAAATTAGGCCAGAGACTCTGCACCTAATAGAAGAGAAAATAGGTCCAAATCTTCATCACGTTGGCCTAGGACCAGATTTCCTTAACATGACTCCCAAAGCACAAGAAATAAAAGCACAAATCAATGATTAGGATAGAGTCAAACTAAAAAGCTTTTTCTCAGCAAAGGAAACAATCAGCAATGTGAAGAGAGAGCCTTCAGAGTGGGAGAAAATCTTTGCTACACACACTTCAGATAGAGCACTAATCTCCAGAATCTACCAAGCACTCAAAAATCTTTACACCAAGAACACTAATAACCCAATCAATAAATGGGCCAAGGAAATGAACAGACACTTTACAGAGGAAGATCTACAAGCAATAAACAGATTTATGAAAAAATGTTCAACATCCCTCGTTATAAGAGAAATGCAAATCAAAACCACCTTAAGATTTCATCTTACCCCAATTAGAATGTCTTTTATTAAGAATACAGGCAACAACAGGTGTTGGCGAGGATGTGGGGAAAAGGGTACACTCATACATTGCTGGTGGGAGTGCAAGATGGTGCAGCCACTCTGGAGAGCAGTGTGGTGATTCCTTAGAAAACTTAAAATGGATCCACCATTTGACCCTGCTATCCCACTCCTTGGCCTATACCCAAAGGACTTAAAATCAGATTACTACAGTGATGCAGCCACATCAATGTTCATAGCTGCTCAATTCACAATAGCTAGATTGTGGAACCAACTAGATGCCCTTCAATAGATGAATGGATAAAGAAACTGTGGTATATATACACAATGGAATATTACTCAGCCATAAAGAAGAATAAAATTATGGCATTTGTAGGTAAATGGATGATGTTGGAGACTATTATGCTAAGTGAGATCAGCCAATCCCCAAAATCCAAAGGCCGAATGGTCTCTCTGATAAACGAATGATGATGCATAATGGGGGGCGGGGGGCAAGAATGGAGGAAGGATAGATAGCATAGAGGGAAGGGAGGGGTG
>JAJEJO010003605.1:72040-104719 GCA_020662805.1 Glaucomys volans | reverse complement strand
AGGGGTGGGGGGGTAAGAATATTAACAGAATGTGTGACAGACATCATTGCCCTGTGTACATGTATGAATGCACAGATGGTGTGATTCTACTTTGTGTACAACCAGAGAAACAATAGCTGTACTCCATTTGTGCTCAATGAATCAATAAGCAAATAAAAATAAATAAATAAATAAATAAAAAATAAAGCATAATCATTGCAGTCAAAAAAAAATTTAAAAAAAATATTTACAATATACCAGAAATTCTTTTCTTTGGAAATTTTAAATTTCTAATTAAAAATTTGAGGCTTATACTTTTTCCAGAACACTTTCAAGATTTAAGGAGCAAAAAACAAAACCAAACCAAAATGGAGCGTTCTGCTTTATGTTTCTTGCCTTGTCATTATTTCTGGAATTAAAAGGTGTGTTTCCTGGTCCTACTTTGATATTTGCTCTTTGATCTACTCTCCCCTTGGAAATTGAGTTTCTGAATCGCTGAGATTTCCAAATCACTGAATTGTGGATATGATTAACTTTCCAAACAAACATGATACTAATTATTTGTTTTACCATAAGACTCATTACAGCATTCTTTCAAATAACAATTTTCTCTAGTGCTTTTGAAATACAGTTCTAGGATTATAAAAATTCATCTTGCATTCTATTTACAGGCTTTTCACTTTTTAAATCTAAAGTACAAATACGCTGCTTTGATGCTGTAGCAGATTTTCAGGAATAATCCCTTTTTAAGTGTCTTCACAAATGTGTTATCAAGTTCATCATGGCAAAAAAGAAAACAGAAAAGAAAGAGGAAAGGGAAAAGAGGGAGCATGAAATGGTATGATGATATCAGAGAAGAAGGTGGGCAAGTGAAAGCAGCAGAGCCATTTTAAATAGGGGATGGCGAAATTGTATTACCAACTCACCATCAGAATAAACCAGGAATTATTTTTCATTTGAGAACAAAGATACCTATTGTTTAATATAATTCTTAATTACAATAACAACAGTAGGCTGGTATCTTATTCTCAATAACAACAGTAGGCTGGTATTTTTTTTTTCAGGTACAAGAAATGCCTAATAAAATAAGGAGGAAAATATATTTCTGAAAGTCCAATGATCTTAAAAGTTCCTGGACCTCTCTATGGCCCTCAGTTTTCTTATCTGTAAAATGAGAAGTTTGGTCCAAACCAGTCATTCAAGGAGGGGTAGGAGTGGGAACACAGGGGTTAGATGAGAAGAGTTGTACCAAGGGATGAAATTTTTCTACAGACTAACTACACCCAGCATGACTTTGCAGATTTTGACTCAAGCTGCATCACTACACCAGCATCCCCACCATCACTGAGAACTTTCTTCTTAGAAAGGTAAAAGGGCCTAAAACAATGTACTATTTCTTTTTACAGTGCTGGGGATTGAACCCAGGGCCTCAAGCATGCTAGGCAAGTTCTCTATCACTAAATTCCCCTGCCCGCCACTAAGTCACAATGTACAATTTTTAAGGTTCCTTCAAGCACTGAGATTTCACAATTCTTTGGTGAGGACTGCAAAGATTGCTGACTGACATTCATTTATCCTTCTTCTCTCCTGTCTTTTGTTTTGACAAGCATCACTATTGACTCCTTGCTGCCTAAAAATGGATAAAGTATATGCCTGGGAAGTGAAATGAGAGATAGAGGTAGGGGCTCTTTGGCAGCTATGAAGCCCAAGAATCTATATCTCTGAGCTTTCATGATTTCCCAACTCTCCCAGCTTAAAAATGTGTGTGTGTGTGTGTGTGTGTGTGTGTGTGTGTGTGTATGTGTGTGGGAGAGAGAGAGAGAGAGAGAGAGAGAGAGAGAGAGAGAGAGAGAGAGAAATTTTAAAAGATCCTCTTTTCTCTTTTTGAAGCTGGTTAAAGATATGTATAAAGAGGAACTAAAAAGATGAGCCTGCTGGATAAGCTACTTTTTCTGAATCAAAGCAACTCTCGGACAAAATGGGAATTGACTTGGTGGTCAGCTCTCAAAGTGAAATTAATTTAGCAGTGACAATAGACAAAGCATGTCACACTAAGTGCTTGATCCAGAATCTGAAATTTTTTCAATAAAATGGCCTTGATCTCAGTTAAATCAGACCTTCCCAAGTAGAGAAAGACTACCAAGGCAGGGAAATAAATTAAGAAAACATCCTATGGACCCCAGGCAGGGGGATTATTTTTTTTATCCATCAATAAAACTTCCTCTATGCAACTTTCAGATGTTCTTGTCTGAAAGGTTTTCTAGTCACATAGTGGGCTGCCAGAAAAGTTTGTGTAGCTGGATCTAGTGGCTTCTTGTCATGGCTTGGAAGTCCACAGTCACTCCCTTTTAGAAAGTCTCCTACATCATATTGGATTCCGCTTGATCTCTTTTTATCTAATTAATTACATCTCAAGAACCAAGAAGTAATTATATTAAGAACTTGGAGGCATGCCTTCAGGAATGTCACTATGGCTTTCTGTTTGCTTGCTTTAAAGCAAACCAACACCCTGAACTTGGTTCAGATGAGCGATTTTGTGCATTCAGTTGGACAAAAAGCAATGGTTCTACTCCTGGTTATTAGACTAGGAAACCAGATGAACATAAAAGGATGTGGTTCAGAGTCTCTCTCTCTATCTATCTTTCTCTCCCCCCCCCCCACCTTTCTTCTTCTCTCTCTCCAACTCTCCTCCCTCTCATTCCCTTTCTATTTCAATTTAGCATACTAACTTTAGGTCTCTGGGTCTGAGTTTAGCATAGTGACTATTATTAGAAAATGCTCACATGTTTACCTAAGGATCAAGTAGGATAAAAAGCAAAGGGAAAAAAAAGGCAGAATTTTCCAAGGACAGGTATATATATCAAAGCAAGGAGGAACAATGCAAATCTTCAAAGGGACTTTGTTTTTTCATTCTTAAAAAAATTTTTTTTTCAGTCTAATAAGTGTTCATGACTATTTGCTAAACTGTTCAACAACATAATTATGCTGAGATTTCTCCTTCACTTGTCTACTCTCACAGGCCTCTGTGAACATCTGTGCTGTGTGTACAGGCCTCTTCCAAACAGAAGGAAGCAGTCCAAAGAGGATGTGCTCTCATAAAAGTTGTAAATACATTTAAGAAATTCTCTGAAGCTCATAAGCCACCTGATTTCCTAAACAAGTCCTCTCATAACATTAACCATAATTTAAGTAGGGAGCAGGTGGGTAGAATAAAGCCAGAGGGAGGGAAAAGGAAGGTGATGAGTGATTAATGGAAATCGGGTGATTAATGGAACATAGATTTTAAAAAGTAATAAAGAGTTATCCCCAGGGTGGAAAACAGGAAACAACAAAAACAAGGACCAAATTGCCAAAACAGTAAAATAAGAGAGTAGAACAAAGAAATAATAAGGACAAAAAAAAATGCTCATTTCACTATAAGCATTATTTAAAAGACTTAGGGGATTTGGGAACTTACCATTTAGGACCTATTTGTTTAAGGAAAAATAAATTTATATCACCTGATTTTCTAAAAGTTATTTACTGATAATGGACGGTTTATGGATAAGACCCTGCAGTTTTCTAGGTATAAGGAAAACAGACTTTGTGTTTTTTGCACATTTCTTTCTGTGCAAAATCTGACAGTATCAGAGTTCACAAGAATGCTTGAGACCCATGGCTCCATGACGAATGAAATGAGCACCTGGATTTTCAAAGCCACCCCCGAGTGTAAACTGGGCTCTCCAGAGGAGTATTCTATGTGTGAATAATCTATGTTTGCACAAACTAAAAGCAAATTCATATAAGACAGCCAGACAATTTATAAACAGAATCTTCTAAAATTCTATACAGGTACAAAACACAGAGAGGAATCACAAACAAGAATGGACATCCAGTTTTCCCCAAAAAAGCTGATCTGCACACATGCATGGGCAAAATAACCTTACTGCAATAGAAATAATGAGAACAAAAAGTAGGCAATGATTCTGTGTGTGTGTACATGTGCTTTAATTATTTTGAATGTTCATGTTCTAAGGAAAGCAAGTTTAATTAGAAGATATGCTAATAAAAATAGTTGCGGAGATTCTTAAAGGAACTGCTAGACACATTCAGGAAGGAACCATGAAGACTATTAACACATTTTTTAAAATATTAAGCTTTGTTTGCCAGGGCAGTTTTGCTTTTTCCCATTCATATGAATCAGGACCATCCTTCTCACAATTTGTAATCCCTAAGCCATGATTAAGGACATATCTGGATACCTAAAAAAAAGGTTCATTCAATTTTGCCACTTTGACATCTAATAGGTTCCACAAACACTTAGAAAATATGCAAATGAACAAAAGAATGATTTGCTAAAATGACACTGTAAAGAATTTGGCAATGATGGGACATTGTCTTCTACAAAGACACTGAATCATTCTTTTTTTTAAAGACACTGATTCATTCTATAACATCTCTCATGACAACAAAAAATAACTTATAGGGAAAAGAAATACTTGCTTCATGAAACTTTGGCTACAGGGAGTCATCACCACAAAACATGGGGCTAGGTGGTAACAAAGGGAGTTCTTTTTTTAAAAAAAAAAAAAAAAAAGATATGGAGGAGCCAACAGAAACAGTTCTACTGGAATTCAAGACCATAACTTGAGCTCTAAGATACTGAAAACAAAAATAAAAACAATGGCACTTATATTTACTTGAACATTTACAATGTACCAAGCTGCATACAGACATTATCTAATTTAATCTTCAGAACAATCCTTTTAGGTAAGTGCTTTTATCAACCTAATTATACTGATAATGAAACTGAGTCTAAGCAAAGGTGAATAATTTTACCCCAATCAGCCAACCAGTAAAAGATGGAAACAGGTCTTAAAAATATACTGCTTTGACCCCAAAAGAGGCCCTAATCAAGGCACGAAGGCAAGAAAGTAATCAAGGAAAAAGAAAGAATTTGGTAGCTTTATTTCTAATTTAGAAAAAATAAAGAATTCCAGCGAATTCTTGTGAGGAAGCTGCAAATCAATTTGCTGTTAGAAATTTAAATACTATGTACATTATTATTTACATTGTTTTGAAGAAGTAAATATCCAATTTTTCATTCCTACAAATAGTTATTTAATTATGCTTTCCCTAAATTTGACCCCAAAGAGGATTTGACTATGAAACAAACCTCAGCAAGGGCCCAAGAGATTATTGGGGAGTCAGAGACCCAGAAGGAATAGTCCATCATACATTATTCCAGTAATGAAAGTTAAAAGCAAAGACTTTTAAGGTAAAACATTATTCTCTTTCCTATCAAATCAAGAAAACAAAGGCTAACAAATTTGTAAATCACGCATGCCTAAGTTAATCACTCACTGTATGTTATTTTTATTTTGCATTTCTCTCACACATGGGGTAAATACACTGTCTCACTTAAACCTCTATTGTGACCATTTATCTTGTTTCCTAGGTCCTCATTCCCTTTCAACATGTCTATCATCAGTAAAACACAAATAGTTCACCTTGATCACACAGCTGATAAACCTTAAAGATAATAGGCTGGGAAAAGTAGCACTAAGATTCTAAATTAGACAGGCCAGGAGTAATCCTCACAGTAATGGAATAAATAAAGCATGAACAATTAAATTAAATGACAATTTTAGAACTGATGTTTGATTTTCTTATTTTTACATAGTGGAAAAATTAGCCTGCCTGGCCTTCCTTAAAAGGAATGATTACACAAATGGTGTGACTCTACTTTGTGCACAACCAGAGAAATGAAAAGTTGTACCCCATTTGTGTACAATGAATCAAAAAATTAAAAAAAGGAATATTCCTTAGAAGGAATATGTGTGTGTTTTTAAATCTGAAATAATATCTGATTTGTCAGCTATGATGTACCTCTATCTACCTCATGTTTAACTATATGCTATCTTTTAATATGTGCAATATGTTAAAATATATTAAAGATTAGTGGAAATAGTTCAGATCAGTTATTAAGAACTTTATTTAGACCTAATATTTGGCAAGTTTCCAGTATAAAATGGTTCAGTTGGGTTTTTTTTCTTTTTTATTCCTTTGAAAATTATAAAGTATTACTCTATGGCTGGCAGGGACATGCAAGAGCTAGAAGGGAGAAAAGAGCAAGCAAGCCAATACTACATTTTGAGAATAAAACTAATCAATAAGTATATTTTGAATCTCTTCAACATATTGACAAGGAAATCTAATAGAGTACCATTTGTGGGAACAAAATACTGCTGTTTTAGCAGCATCTAATGAGATTCCAAAAATTTAGTATCTTGTTGGTTCTTTCACACTTACACTCTGTAACGTGATGCTATGTAGCACACTTAGCTCTCTTTACACCTTCGTTTTTCAATGCAAAAGGAGGCTTTTTCCTCCATAGTGTTAAAAGATTCCCAATGAGCCAGTTTGCATGAAACTTTCACTTCCCTGCTCAGAACTCTCTGAGAAAAGCTGTCAACTCTTGTTCTATTCAAATCAGATAACCTCGTCTCCACACACAAAAGCAAAAGGAATGTCTAAGGTAACATCTTCATTTATTCATATGATTTTTATCTTGGACAGCATTATAAAAGCCAATAAATTTTAGGAAATAATGTGATGATATGACATATTTTATAAAATGAAATTTGTGATGCAAACAGAATAAAAGAGATTCTGCCACACATGAGGGTTATATTCCTGTCATCGACAAGTGTCTTTGTAAAACAACCACACAGAGTAAATCTTAAAAATCTATTGCTGAGAAGTAAAAAGGAGGGAGAAGGCAAAACTCCAGAGGATTAACTTTTTAAAAAATTATAAGTTTTATAGGAAATTCAATCCCATTTTCCTTAAAAGAAAACTAATCAAACAATAAAGAAACAAATTCTAAAACATAGGTTCCAATCTTCAGATTCTACCAATTATGGATCAACATTATGCAGAAAAAAAAAATTGGTGCATCTGAACTGAACATCTACTGACTGTTTTCTCTGTCATAATTCCCTAAACAATACACTACATCTACTACAAGAGTAGTTACAGAGCATGCATATTGTATTGGTATTGTAAGTAATCTAGAGATAATTTGAGATTTGCAGGAGGATGTAAGCAGGTTATATGCAAGTACTATACCATTTTAGATAAGGGACTTGAACATCCATGAACTTCGGTATCTACCTAGATCCTGGAACCAATCTGCTGAGGATACTAAGGACAACTTTTTCCCACTGAACACTGATATGATCAGGTCTTCAAAGAGGCTGAGCTAAGAACTCTCCTAAGCTTTAAATTCTTTGCTAAGGCTAAGTTTTATTTCTTCAGGGAACAGCTTCTATTTGGCTTTCCTTTTACTTTTCAAGAAAAAAATCTATGTAATTACAGGTTACATTTGTGGAACAAAGTATATATAAAGAAAAACATCATCAACAAGGTAGTTATCACTAAATGTAAAAAGATGGAATATTCCAACAATGCCAGGTGAAAATATGTTGTAACAAACTGTAATTTAAATCAAGCTATAAAAATATTGCAAAAGAGAGCAATATTTTGCTCTCTCTTTTTGTTTTTTAAATTCATCTTAAAATGAAATAAAATCACTATTAATAATATGCAATAAAATAAAAATATACTAAATATTGCCTCTGTTAATAACCACTATAGTTTCTCAGGAAACATTCTTTGTAGAGCAACCCTGACTAACACGCAAGATAGTTTTTCTTCTTTGAGCCCTAACCTTATGCTATGCCACTCTTTTCAAGACAGTGTTTATAAAAGCTGTAAAAAGCATAATGTTGAAGACTTTATCTAATTATCAGTACAGAATATCCCTTCCTTACCTGCTCTCCATCCCATTTCCCAGTTATACATTATGTGTATATCTCTACATAGCTTGGCCACCTTAAACAGAAAAATGACTGATATATTCTTAGGCGCAAAATCTGAAAACATTTCTTTTTGGGTACTATGACCTGTTAGATATCTGAAGATCAAGACAAAAATAAAGATTTATTAGGCCAAACCACATAGGACTTATATATCATAGGCCGTAAGACAGAGTTTATTAAATGATTTCACTGGTCACATAACAATGTAAAAAGGGAAATGTTTCACTGACTGTGGTCAAATGTGATTGTTGCCACAGTAGATTAAAGGCCCCAGAAGTACCCTTAGTTAGGTCAGTGACCAAATGTCACTCCATATAATTTTGTTCTTCATGGGCAATGTCTCTAAAGTGCTGGATGTGTGAAAATCTAGCCTGAACAAAGGAATGAATTTTAGTTTGCTGTCACCTTTGGAATGGATAAGCATTATGGACATGAAAATTTGATCTTTCTTCCTTCCTTCCACAAGGCACTGACAGAATTCAGATTTTACAGATCAGACAAAGAAATATGAATGTTCTCAATGTTCAGATCAAATATAAAATTATCTGGGATGAACAAATAAAAAAATAAATTCTCTAGGACATTGACATTGAGTTTATGAATCATCCAATTTTTGACCCTCCTACTTACCACCTACCAACAGACTGAGAAAAGAAAGGGAAGTCAAGCTCAAATCAGTCTCACAGTACTTGTTAACACATCTGGTGAGTATCTTATATGGGGAAGAAATGGAATCAATAGGAAAAGATTTAGAGATTTTCTGTCCCTTCTGTTTCTGTAGTTTTAGTCCCTAAGTTCCACTCTCCAAAGGCCTGGAGTTCTCAAAAGGGTTACTCTTCCTAAACTCAGGAAATCACAATGTAAAGAAATAATTGTTAAATAAATAAAAGTATATGTTGATATTTACCCTATAAGACATTACTTGTATTTACATGTTATATATACGAAAATTTATAGGTACCTACCCTAATTATTAAAATTTTGGTTATATGTGGGAAACAGGATCAGAAATCTTTTTTCATTCTTACTTCTATATGTTTTATGCTATTTCTTATTCAGCATTAAACATGGAATGATTTCACTATCCAGGAGAAAGGGACACTCTCCTATCACCATATCTACCTCAGAAAGAAGAATGAAGGAGAAAGGAGAAACGTGACAAAAAAAAAAAAAAAAGAGGGAGAGACTACTTTGTACACTATGTATGATGTATGCCTTTTTTCACTCCCTCTCATGTCTGCATTCCCCCTGCACAGTCATGAGTATTTCTGGACCCTGACTTTGAAGTCTTCTTCCACTACTGACCAGTGTGCTTTCAACTCTCCCCAAGTCTTGGTTTCCCCTTCTATGAGACAAAGAAGTCAAGAAGAAACAGCAGAAGGAATGCATACAAAGCTCCAGGAATGGGGTCTCACTCAGAGAGATGTCATCTGCACTTGTTTTCACCAATTCTATCTGATCTTAGAGATCTTAAGACTGATAAAATACTTTACAGCTTATAATATGCTTTGGCAAATAGAAATTTCATTTATAAACTGAAAACAAAAAGCAGAGTGGAATTCAAACCACTTCCTCCCACACAGCAAGTCTGAAAATCAAATACCCCTTGTTAGTTGACTCAGTTGTGTGCTAGAGCCATCTCCTATGGCTTTAACTCCAAGTGTTAAATTTCAGCAATTTTGTAAGTCACTTGTTACCCACAGCCATTATTCATTTAGCTATGTAATTATGTAAATTATAATATAAAACCTATGATCAAAAAATATTTTTAAAATTAATACATGCACAAAGCTCCTCACATCCTAATCCCTTCATTATCTATACTATGCAAGATTATTTGCATCTAGTATCTGTAGAGTAGAAATGCTTTATAAAAGAATGCTACTGTGCATCTCTTCTCAGTTCCACTTTCAGGATAGTCACCATGATAGCTTGAAATCAGCCAAATGGGCAAATGCTACAAATCAAGATTTGGTAATGTTTTGTTGACTTGAGAGTGATGGAAAATATGCAATTTAACTTAAAGTTTGCCTTGTCTGTTGCTGTTGTACTCTTTTTTAAAAAAAAAAACATATTATTTTAGTTGTCAATGGATCTTTTATTTAATTAATTTATTTATATGCAGTGCTGAGGATATAACCCAGGGCCTCACACATGCCAGGCAAGCGCTCTACCACAGAACCACATCTCCAGCCCCTACTGCTGTACTTTTAACCCACTATATTCCATCATCCCATATGTGGAACACGTAAAAACTTAAATTGAGCAACAGATACCACTTATGGTAACTTCAAAATGAGTATGTTTTCAGTGTTCTTTTGAGAAAAGTAGTAAGTGAATTATTAGTGGTAATATTTATTGATATTATTAATTATAATAAATTATATAAAAATTGCTATAGTTTCCAACCTATTTTTATGCACCAGTATCAATTCCATTAAAATATTCATGGAATTGAAAACATGAGACTTAATGGATTAAGAACACAAAGGGAAAAAAATAATGGAGTACATATTCGTCCAATATTTAAAACTGATAGCACTTATGACAGAATGGTATTTGTTTGTCAAATGCAAATACAGATTGGCTACAGGTATAAGAGTTTGATAAAAGTCATTAAAAATATCATATAAGATATGATATCTGGAATTTAAAATAAAATACAATAAAAAATAATGACATTATTTATAAATTATATGCTACACATTCTTTATATCAGTAAAAATTTATAATAAACATATATGAACATGTGTACATGCACACACATATTTTTCCTGGAGAGCCAGGTGTTAAACACTTACTAGTACACCACTAAATCAAATACTGGTTTAAACTAAGAAGAACCTAGAAGCTCTCAACCCAGCCCAACTCACCCTCAAAGCACTAAAGTTGGGTTCTAACAGTATTAGCTGCGGTTGAGTCTACCCAATTAGATTATGATATTTAAATATACTACACTTGGGTATTCCCCTTCTGCATGATGTTTAAGTATGCTCATAGCTTCATGTTCATTTATTATGGAAAATTTACTATATAGAAATACAAGTTAGAGAAAGTCAAGATAATAATTCAAGAAATTTCTATAATTCGGAAAAACACTTGCATCCAAGAAAGGTAAGTAGGCCCTGTAATAAAAGGGTCATGGAACTGGAAGATACAAAGTGCTCGGGTAGACTGGGGAGGTGCCCCATGAGTTCAGACCCCAGGTCTCAGTTTAATGGTACCAGTTTCATTTCCCTCAAAGCAAACAAGATGGAGGAAGAGACCAAGGAAGGAGAAATCTGGAAAGTCTGGAAAGAAATCTGGCACAATATATAGGAAGAAGAATTGTAGAAAACACCCTGGGCTCAAACCCATCCCTACTGCTTCACCCCTCCCATCACTCCCTTCTTCATAGTACAAAGATCCTTCATTCTTCCCTACCCACCTCCCACTATGGATCAGCATCTGCTTATCAGAGAAAACATTCAGCCTTTGGTTTTGGGGGATTGGCTTATTTCACTTAGCATAATATTCCCTAGTTCTGTCCATTTACCGCAAATGCCAAAATTTCATTCTTCTTTAAGATGAGTATTATTCTATTGTGTATATGTACCACATTTTATTTATCCATTCATCTGTTGAAGGGCATCTAGGCTGGTTCCATAGTTTTGCAATTGTGAATTAAGCACTGATGTGGCTGCATCACTGTAGTATGCTGATTTTAAGTCTTTGGGGTATAAATCGAAGAATGGTATAGCTGGGTCCATTCCAAGTTTTCTAAGGAATCTTCATACTGCTTTTCATAGTGGTTGCACCAATCTGCAGTCCCACCAGCAATGTATGCATGTACCTTTTTCCCCAAATCCTCGCCAACACTGAATATTGCCTGTATTCTTGATAATTGCCATTCTGACTGGAGTGAGATGAAATATTAGAGTACTTTTTATTTGTGTTTCTCTAATTGCAAGAGATGATGAACATTTTTCATGTGTTTGTTGATTGATTGTATGTCTTCTTCTGTGAAGTGTCTGTTCAGTTCCTTAGACCATTTATTGATTGGGTTATTTGCTTTTTTTGGTGTGAAGTTTTTTGAGTTCTTTATATATCCTGGAGATTAGTGCTCTATCTGAAGTGTGTGTGGTATAAAGATTTTCTCCCAATCTGTAGACTCTCTTTTCACATTATTGATTGTTTCCGTTGCTGAGAAGAAGTTTTTAGTTTGAATCCATCCCATTTATTGATTCTTCATTTTACTTCTTGTGCTTTAGAAGTCTTGTTAAGGAAGTCTGGTCCTAAGGTGACATGATGAAGATTTGGGCCTACTTTTTCTTCTATTAAGTGAAGGGTCTCTCTCTATTCTAGTGCCTAAGTCTTTGATCCACTTTGAGTTGATTTTGTGCAGGGTGAGAGACAGAGGTTTAACTTCATTTTGTTACATATGGATTTCCAGTTTTCCCAGCACCACTTGTTGCAGAGGCTATCTTGGTTATCTTTTCTCCAATGTATGTTTTTGGCACCTTTGACTAGTATGAAACATTCATATTCATGTGGGTTTGTCTCTGTGTCTTCTATTTTGTACCATTGGTCTACAAGTCTATTCTGGTGCCAATATCATGACATTTTTTTTTTTTACTACTACTCTGTAGTATAGTTTAAGCTCTACTATTGTGATGCCTCCTGCTTCACTCTTCTTGCTAAGGATTGCCTTGGCTATTCTGGGTCTCTTATTTTTCCAGATGACTTTCATGATTGCTCTTTCTATTTCTATGAAGAATATCATTGGGATTTTAATAGGAATTGCCTTGAATCTGTATAACACTTTTAGTAGTATAAGTCTCTGCTTCTTTATCTGCAAAAAAGAGGATAGTAACTCCTGGCTCAGAGCATTAACAGAAGTGAGGATCACAAGAGAAAACCTATGTATGTACTTAAACTATGTACTTAGTCCCTGTGTGGTAGCACATGCCCATAATTCCAGCAGCCCAGGAGACTGTTGAGGCAGGAGGATCACAAGTTCGAGGCCAATCACAGCAACTTAGCAAGACTGTCTCAAAGTAAAAAAACAAAAAGAGACGAGGGATGTAGCTCCATTGTAAAGCATCCCTTTGTTCAATCCCCAGTATCAAAAAATAAAATTAATTTATTTTAAAAAAATAAAGTGGTTAGCATAGTGTTCAATACATCAAAAATGCTCAACAGATGTTACGTACTACTGTGATTGTTTTACCTATTACCTTTCAGTGTTGAACAGGTGATCTTTGAGAGGTGGGAGAGAGTTGGGTGGGCATGAATTGGGTAGATGACATTGCAAGCAGAGAATAAAATAAGCAAAAAAACAGAGAAAACATGCTGGGGGCCAGTTAACAGCCCCAGGTAGAACAGTCCTGGTGGCCAGAGTCAATCAGCAGATGGGGTGGGAGATTAGACTAGGCCTCTGCCAAATACACACCCATTCTTGTTGTCATTTGAGAAAAACAAAACAAGAGTGAGTTTTTAAGATGATCTTATCTTTTTTTCTCCTGACAGGTACTGTAAATTGTGCCTCTGATATATCCGTTAAGATCCTATAAGGGAATGATAAATCAGAAAATATTACATATATTCATCAGTACCTTAATTGTTGTTAAATACTAACAACACCTAAAACTGATCTGTACCAAGATTTACTGCTCTGACAAAAATCCACCTGGAAAAGAGCACATGATAATTAAGAAGAACGACCACAGATTTGCAGCAATGTAAGGCTTATGAACAAGATTTAAACTTTTCCCTGAGGGAATAACTGGTGATGTTTATTCTAGAGATGAACAATGTGATTATAACAATGGAAAAGATTAATGAGAATTTTTTACTGTGGGAGTTTGATTTAGCCAGCTATATCATAGCAGAAGGATGCAGAACTGAGTGGTCTGGCACAACTTGAAAATTCTTTTAAGCAGTAACTGGCACACATCTTCAGTGACCTGGAAAAATGGACTCCAAGTCAAATAGGCACATTAGGCACACTGGCAAATAAGAAATAAGAATTCAACAAAAAAAAAAAGAAAGAAAGAAAGAAAGAAAGAAATTTCTAAATTAACCACAACTGAATTCAAACAAATTAGAGAGAAAAGGCATAGAGAATTATATTCATTTCATGAATAAGGGAATATATTTTTCTCTTTTTGGGTTCTTCTGGGCCTATGGGCAGCTATGTGGTTCCAATAGGTAATTTTAAGGAATTTCTTATCCACGAAATGAAAACCACATGACCTGTCTCAATAAACACACAAGCTAAAAGCAAGGCAGTATAAGTCTTCTAGAGCCTGGCTACTTAAAGTATAAAGAGATATCATCTGAGAGCTCATTAGAAACACAGACTCTTAGGCTCTGCCCTAGACCTCCTGAATTAGAATCTGCATTTTTAATAAGATCCCCAGGTGATTCCCTTAAAGTATAAGAAGAAATGCTTTAAAACTTAGACATTAGTTCATGAATTGAATAAACTTTTAAAATCAACAATACCTAATATGGTAGGCAGCCACATATGACTATTAAAACAAACTAAGATAACATTAATATATTTAAAATAAATATATCAAAATGTCAAAATAAATCAAAACTACATTGAGATTTCATCTTGTTCCAGCTAGAATGGCAATTATTAAGAATACAAATAGTAAAAGGTGTTGGCAGGATGTGGGGGAAAAGGTACACTCATAGGTTATTGGTAGGACTGCAAATTAATGCAACCACTCTGGAAAGCAGTATTGAGATTTCTCAAAAAACTAGGAATGGAACCACCATATGATCCAGCTATCCCACTACACAATATATGTCCAAAAGATCTAAAATCAGCATACTATAGAGATACAGCCACATCAATGTTTATAGCGGCACAATTCACAATGGCCAAGCTAAGGAAGCAACCAAGGTGCCCTTCAACACATGAATGGATAAAGAAAATGTGTTTTACATACACAATGGTGGCCTACTACTCCACCATAAAGAAGAATGAAATTATGAGATTTGCTTGTAAATAAATGAGGACTATCACCCTAAGTAAAATAGCCAGACTCAGAAAGCCAAAGGCACAAAATTTTCTCAGTATGTGGAAGCTAATTTAAAATAAGGGGAAAAAAGAGAGAACAAGAGGGAAAAGAGGGGAATTCCATCAAAATAGAAGAAAGATCAGTGGACTAGATAAAGGGGACTGAAGGGAAAGTAGAAGGGATAGGATAAAGGAAGAACAGAATGAATCTGGCCTAAATTTCCTCTGTGTGTGTGTGTGTGTGTGTGTATGTGTTTGAATATACCACAATGTATATCCACAAGACACTGACTATAAAAAGAGAAAAAAAAAGAAAAGTAAATATCAGAAATATCTGTACAGTGAAAGGAATAGCAGGAGGGAGAAACGGAGGGAAAGGAGAAATACTAAGAACTGAATTAGAACAAATTATATTCCATGCTTTTTAAATTATGTCAGAATGAATCCTTATGTATAACTAAAATTTTTTAAATTTTTTAGATAAGAAATTAATATATATTAAAAATTAAATTAAAATAATTAACATTACAATTCAGGGACTTATTCATACCAACTTGTAGTTTTAAGTATTCAGCTAAGGTGGAAGATGTGGCTAATAGCGACCATATACATTTCCATCATCACAGAAACTTTGGTAATAGGACATATCACTGATCAAAGAAGACAAATATCCTTGTATTATGAAATTTAGGTTCTAGTGGTGGGAAGAAGATAAAAAATAACATTATAAGTGACTCAATTAAGTGGTATGTGGAACAGTTAAAGGCTAAGTAAAAAAAAGAAAAACAGCACAGCTTTAGAGAGATGGGGAAGATGGAGAGATGGGAATTTTAAATATGGCAGGTCTATTAGCCTTACTGAGGAGGCTATATTAGAGACAGGCTGTGAATCCAGGGGCTCCAAAGTGTTCCAAAGGAGAAAGCCTGCCAAGGTCCCAGAGCAGGCTTTTGTGAGAAGCAGCAAGAGGATCTGGGGGGCTTGAAAAGAGGAAGAGGAGAAGTGAGTAAAAGTTTAAGAGAACAGGAGAATAAGGACCCCAGGCAGGGAGAGGGGCCTCCAGATTCCACTGTAAAGACCTGGGACTTTTACTTGGATTGATTAGGAGGCCTTCTGGGTTTTGAGCAGAGGAGTAACATGTTTTAATATGATCTTTAAAGTTAATCTAGTTCAGTAAAAAAGGACGATATGCAAAAATTATTTTTGTTTGTTTTAACTCAAGGTCATATTCAAAGACCCTATGCAACTGCACTAGCAAATTGACTTTATTTACAAGTTTTGGTAACCATCAGAAGCATGTTAATGATACACAAATCAAAGTCATTAACATTTATCATTGTAAAATTCAGACACCTTTTCAGAGGCCCCACCAATAGCAGAGTCAGAGGTCTTACAGGTTACCACTAAGAATTCAGAGTGATACTTGTTTTAAACACGTCTAGCAAATCCTGAGGAATGCGAATCAGAATTGCTCACTTGCCCAAAAGATATCTCAATCTCCAAACTTGTGGATTACTTTGTAACTAACTTTCACATATTTCTTAGAGATGTGGAAATCTGTTAAGTAGTTTCAGGTTTTTCTTTCTTACCCAAGCCCATGTAAATTGGTTTCATCTACTTTAACATCCTAGTTAAATGCCTAAGCTTTGGAAATCAGGTTATAGGTTTGGTTTAAGTTTGTTTTTCAGATTTCCCAGAAATGATGACACATTTTACCCACAAGTAAGAATGTTCTTATCTTATAGGTAATCCAACTACAGTTCTATCAACTACAGGTCACTGTAGCCTGTCTACAAAATGCCATCAGGCCTGTGTACTCTAAGACAGCCACATGAAAGTTACATCCAACAGGGAGTCCCAAGATGACTGAGAGCCAATGCCTGCAATTTATTCCCTAGGGACGACCACCAACTGTTATCCTGCTAGAGTTCCGGCAGAAAAATGCAGTAAGGTCACCTTCAGTAAATTAAATCAAATGAACTATAAATTAAGGCTCGCTGGGTCACTGGAAACTAACTGCTCAGATGCTCATGGCAGGTAAGTGAATCAAGGAGCATCATTTTTATAAATCTCAGCACAGCATCTTTGTGCTGGAGAACACGAAAGGAGATTTTAGCAACCAAATTATTACCAGTTTGAATGATGGGAGTCTAGACCTGGAGTTGCTCTGATAGTATTTAATTCATTTATTCAACAAATACATATTAAAGACCTAAAATAGTCAAGAACCCTAGCATCTGCTGAAAATAAAGAAGTACACATACAACAGAAGTTTGACCACATGAAGGTTATAGTTTCACTTTTAACCTCCTCATTGGCTTCATCTTCCCTCTTGCAAGAACCTTGCAGAGATAGGAGACCTCAAGAGATCCCCCCTACCCCCATACCAGGAATTAAAACCAGGGGCACTTAACCACTGAGCCACATCCCAAGAACCCACCCCCCCCCCCTTTTTTTTTTTTTTTTTTTAATACAGGATCTTGCTAAATTACTTAGTGCCTCCCTAATTTGCTGAGGTGGCTTTGAACCTATGATACTCCTGCCTCAGCCTCCTGAGCCACTGAGATCAAGAGATCTTTTGAGGATGGGAAGCATTCCGAGACTACTATAGAGTAATAAGGAATAGGAGGCCTACTAGCAGTAAACTCAGTCCTTGTCCCCAATGACAATCCAATAACACAGACATGGTTTTGAGAAAAAGGAAAAAGAAGGTTTATTGCTTTGCTAGCAAATGAGAAACACAAGGAACTTCTGTCCCAAAGGCTGTGATTCTGCCCATCATCAGGAACAGGGGGCTTTTAAAGAGGTGACTCAAAGGCTATATTCCAAGTGTTCTCTGTCTGGAGTTGTAATTCACTTGTTAATTTTGGAGACAGTTATTTCTGAGATTTTTCTGGTACCATCCCCAAAGTCTGGATTACCTCATTCCTACGGTGGGTATATACTCAAAGACAGATAACTCTGCATAGGATAGGAAAGAAAGGTAATCCTGTTTCTCCTGAGATTAGGGAGGGGAAGAGATTATGGAGGAACGAACAGGGAGAGAGGAGGAGAAAAAAACATGTCCATTTTTTAAAATAAGTTGCAGTGGCAGAGCAGCAAGGGTTATATTCAAAGCATGAAGTGGATCACTGTTAGAGCAGAAGGTGAATTTAAACATGGTAAAAAATGTACATATACAGTAAGTTTTATATTCTTCTCCCTAAAGTCAGAGCATCTAAGAGGCTCTTTTGCTTCCCTCATCTATCCACAGAGTAACCCTTAAGAAATTGAAACAAACACCTCTCCTCATTTCACCTTCTTTCTGACATAGCAAAACCAGAAGGAGACAAAAAAAAAAAAAAAAAAAAAAACCATTTCAAAAAGGCTGTACATTTTAAGGCATGGAGAAGTGAGCAAAAAACCCAAGAGGTCTAAGGAAGCACCTCTGGAAGAAAGAAGAGCCTGTCTACTGCAGACAAGGCTTAAAGGGACAGCCTAGAATGGGGGCAAGGAAAATACCCCAAGCCAGCTAAATATGGTATTTTAGTAACAGAAACAGAGCCAGTACAAAAAATAGAGATATATTCAAAAGACTTATTGTGAGGGCCTCCCCCACACAATTACATAGGCTGAGAAGGCCTACTACTGTCTACCATCTGTAAGATCAGGGTCCAGGAAATCTGGTAGGATAGTCCCAGCCCAAGCCTGAAGGTCTGTATGTAGCCACTGTCAGAAATAGTTTCACAGGGTCACAAAAAGTTAAACATAGCATGATCATGTGACACAAATTCCAATTCTAGATAAACAGCCAAAAGAATTCAAAATAGGTACTTTCACAGCTACACAGACATGCATGTTTAGAGTAGCACTATTTGCAATAGCCAAAAGGTAAAAATAACCCAATGTCCAGCAAGTCAAAGGACAAACACATACAACAAAATATTATTCATCTAAAAAAGAAATGAAGTTCTGATATATGCTACATTCTGGGTAAACCTCAAAAATACACACCAACTAAAAGAAGTCAGACACAAAAGGTCATACATTGTATGATTTCATTTATATGAAATATACAGAACACGAACTGGTGGCTGACAGAGGTTAGGGGAAATGAAGAGAAAATGGTTAATGGGTTTGGAGTTTTATTTTAGAGTGATGGAACTGGAACTGGATAGAAATGGTGGTCTCACAGCATTGTCAATTAACTAAATGCTACTAACTGTTCACCTTAAAATGGTAAATTTAATATTATATGGATTTCATTTCAATAAATCTTTTAAATTATGTAGTTTTGCATTCTATCCATCATAACTGTGTTTTTTAACATTTTAAATACATTTTACATTATTAAACCATTTATAATCCTTGCCTCTCTTCTAAAAGAAAATTGTAGTAAAATCAACATTAAATTTTGTAAACTACACAGCATCTATAATATGCATACATATATTAGGTATATGTATATTCCCTCCCCAAGTTAGAATCATTTTCTGTTGCTTACAACCAAATAGTTTTAACTGATTATAACTTAGTATGTCAGTGAGGAAGCCTGAGTTCTAATTTTAGGTCTGTATCTAATTAGCTGTTAATCTCAAGAGATCTTATTCAAACTAGTTGGACTTGACCTTCTTCATCCATAAATTGAAAAGACTAATCCATATTGTTCCTAAGGGTTTAGAATTCCATGGAGGACATAAAATAACTAACATTTACTTTCTTAATATTATCCAAGAAGAAGTTTGATACTGTCCAAATAAAAGAAAATTTGCAAGGTGCTGATTTTGCAGCAGGACCTTGTTAATGTTTTTTTCTCTTAAGGAACTTTCCCTCCCCCTTGACTCCTCCTCCTTGCTCTTCTGGCTCCCCAGTAAAGTTCAGCATTCCAGTTGCAATAGATAAAATGCCTCAAAGGTCTTCAGTGTACCTCTTTCATCTCACTGATGTGAAAAGGCAAATCAAATGAAATGGTCAGAGACAATGCTTAAAACTGAAATTTGCATTTAACCAAGTGTTTGGACAATGGTACAGAGCTCCTCAAGGTCACTTCAAAAGTTCCTTTTGTGATTCAGAAGGCTGGACAATAAATTGCCCAAAGAAGCCTGGCTTTCTGCCTGAACTAGGCTGTCACATAATAGCCTTTCCTTTCTAAAAGCAACAAACAAGGTTTCTTTCTGTTGTCATCTAAAGATGAGTTTTAAATTATTTAGAATAAAGAAAAGAGAAATAACATAAGTGCTTCATCCAAAAGCTACAGAAGCACTCTTGGGGAAGTTTGAGAAGTTTATTAGGTCAATCTAGGCTCTAATATACTCAGATTATTGATTTAAACCTGTAAGCACAATAAATCACAGTGGCCATGGAGGTGGCACCAGCTGAAAGTGAGAACACAGATCAATTATCTGAGAGTTCTGAGCTTACTCACTGACTTGCCATTATAAAAATCACTTTCGTGGTTCCACCTTAAAAAGCAGTCTGCCTTTTTTATGTATTAAAAAAAATACTTCAGCCACCCAGAAAAGCACTATGAGACCAGAGTGGTTATATTCAGCTCCATAGTTAGAGCACTTGGATTTTAGTTCAAGATCTACCCACGGATATTGCTTGGCCTCACTGTACTTCAGATTCTTCATTGGTAAATCAGGGGAAATAATTGTGTTTCCCAAAGCCTGGCATACATACAGCCAGAAAAATACAAAATTAAATAGATGGTACTTGAGTAGCTTTCTAATTATTTTAAAAATTATGTATTTAATTCCAAGTGTATTAAAATACTTATATAGCACATCAAGTTGACATTCTCACTTAGGACAAATCTTAAGGAAAAGAAAAAGTAAATTCCAAATAGCCCTAGTACATGAGGGAAAGTTCCTTGGAGAAACAACAACAAAAGAGCCCAGGTAATAAATAGAAAAGAAACAACAATTAGAAAACATGATTTTTGTGATAACTTAATTAAATAATCAGTTTAGGTAACAATCATCATGAAAAATTACAGTGGAACTCTGAAATGGAATAGTCTAGTTGTCACCTGCCAAATCCACTGATGAATCTTAGCATCACTAAAAAAGGTTTGAGAAAATAGTGGCTGCCTCCTGATAGAATACAAAGAATAGCCTCAGTGAAGCACTCTTGCCACAAATATTTCCATCAATCAAATCTAGAGATAATTTCCATTACACGAAATAAGGGGTGAGGGGTAGACAAATAACTTTATAAGAAGTCAGAATATGTGACCTCTATAGAACAGCAGATACGGTTTCTGTAATATATCGACAGGACCTGGAGGCAGGATTTTTCAACAGTAAGAGACTGAAGGGACATATGTAATATAATGTAATGTACATACCTTGTTTGAATTGGAAAAAAAGATAAACAGTGAATGACATTTTCAAGTCAGTTGGGAAAGTTCCATTGTGAAACAGGATAATACCAAATAATTACTGCTCATTTTGCTAGATATGATAATGGCATTGTAGTTAAGCACAAAAATGTCCATATATTTTACAGCTATATTGTGAACATGAGATGAAAGTGAGGTGCATCTTCAATTTGCTTAAAAATACTTCAGAAAAGGCAAGAGAGAAAAAGAAATGGAGATTAAAAAAAAGTTGTATCCAAAGTCTTGATAGTGACTGAATCTAAATATAAGATGTTATATAATTTTCAGGACTCAGAGAAAAATAAAAATGCAGGGCCTCTTTTTCATAAGTTATTAAGAATTTCTAAACAGTGACAGAAGAGCACTGAACCAAATGTGGAACCTTAAGAAGTGTTGGATACTGATCTGTGTTTGGCAAGTGGAAATTCACTGTACTGTTCTATTTGTGTGTATTTAGAACTTTTTCATAGTAATTTAAAGGGATTCACTTAATAAAACAATGAAGGAGGTAAAGGTGATACAGAAAAATGTCAAAAATCATGAAGGTTGGGGATATGGAGCTGTGATATCCAAAATATTAGATGTAATCATAAAAAGCACTTGGAATCACACTTAGTTCACAGCAAATACTCAGTGTAGCTCCTGATACTGATGCTACTTGTAGCTCTACTATTTTTACAAAGACTATACACGGTTCTAATGAGAAACACCAGAATTTCCAACATTTCCTGGAAAGATGACATACAAGATATAATAAAGTCCTTTCTGGGAAAATCACCTATATATAGTAAGTCTTAAACTTAATTCTAACCAATATTTCTTATTATATTTTGCTCCTTCATATACCACAGTCTCTCTAAAAATTTTTTATGAGGGATTTTCTTTCTTTCTATAGCCTGTGCATGCTATGCACATGCTCTACCACTGAGTTACATCCCTAATCCCATAAGGAATTTTTGACTGTGAGCCATTGCTGCTCTTAGAATGGAATATTACTACCAATTTAAAGATTCTTTTGAAAGCCAGGCTCTTTTTTGTAGGTCAAGTAACATCATTTATGGTAGCAAATAATGAGCATCTGAATGAAATAAATTTCTGTGGATATGAATCTTGGTGAATAATGCTTTGGGTTTTTTTTTTTTCTTGTGAGAAAAGCCATCTACAGACTTCAAAAGGAAATCTCACTCTGTCTTTAAATGTCCAAATTAAGCCTCTTCTACATGCCCCCTTTTTTATTGCAGTACTTTATATAGGTTTACATAAAAAATCAGTGCCAGAAGGAGTTAAAAGTGTAATGTTACAGGAAAGGTAGTTTCCTGCTTTGGATTAAAACCTTCTCAAAAGAAATAAAATGTAAAAGTTAGATCATTGTGTATGACCTAAAACCTTTGTTGAATTTCAATAAAGTTTCTATAACCTTACAAAGTTCAGAGGTCTTATTTGGAACACAGCCTCTTCAATAAATGGTGCTAGAAAAACTGGATATCCACACGCAGGAGACTATACAAAAATCAACCCAATATGGATCAAAGATCTAAATGTTAAGACCTGCAACTGAAACTGCTAGAAGAAAACAGGGGGAAAACATATCAAGAAACTGGTTACCAGCAATGATTTTCTAGATAGGCCGCATAAAGCACAGGAAACAAATGCAAAAATAGACAAGTAGGATTATATCAAACTAAAAATCTTCTGCACAGCAAAGGAAACAACAAACAGAATGAAGAGACAACATAAAGATTTTTTTCTGTGTGACTCTCATTTGGATTCTTACTCAAAACCAGCAACAAAAGGACAATTAGGGAAATGTGAAGATGGATTGAATATTAAAAGATATTAATAAATTATTATAGCAAGTTATGATAACAAAAATGTTGATGACAATGACATCTTCTAAATAGCTACACAGTACCCCCTGCTTTGGCTCCACAGTTCTCTTTTCTCTACCTATTGTTATTCTGGGTTATTTTTAGCTTCCATGTTTCACTGGCTAAAATACCTCCATTTTTCTAGAAGCTACATATCTGGCAAATGACAGTCCCTCAAAATGTTTTGATGGATGTTTGTTGCATGAATAGTAAATATGCAAATTTTAAGCCAAAAAAGAAATATGACACATGCGAAGTTAGGCAGGGGGGGTCTAAAGTCCTTCTGTACAAAGTTCTGGAAGCTAATCTAGGAAATTTATCAAGGAATTGTGTGTGACCCTTTTGCCAAAGTAGACTCAAAATTCATGAAGTAGGATAGAAGTTACACCACATCTGACAATGAGTGAGAAAGCACATCTGCTCTCTGGAGATGCTCTCTATCCACATGTTCTAATAATTTCCATATGTCATCAGAAGACAGAAGATTGAGAAAACCAGCAAGGATAGAATCCTTGAAATAATACTTTTATTGGGGCCTTAATATAAACATTTCCTTTAAATCCAGTGTCCTCAGAGAGCTTTGTAAATGTATCCCCTAAATGAGTATATTGCTGTACTTTGTTTCTTAATATCCCTAATACAGGATATAAGTTATATACAAATTCTATCCAATAACCAATCACAGTAAGCATCATTTATTAAAGTTTAATTACATACCAACCACCATGCTCATCTCTCCAGGGCTGCCAAAGTTGGCTAAACTCTGATGCAGTAGTCCTACAGCTTGACCTATAACATCTCCATAATTAATCCTAGCCACAATCCTGCCAAGTAAATACCACCTTACTCACATTTCTGAGACAAAGAATATGAGGTTAGTGATGCTTAGTACAAGGCCCAAACCAAACAGCCAAAAGATAGCATATCCAGGACTCATACCCAGGGCCAAGAAAGACCAATGATTGAGGTTGTGTTTTTAATCTAAACTCACCAGTGCTACACAAATGATCTATGATGAAATATCAGGGTTTTGTTTTGTTTTGTTTTGTTTCCCCTATCTGCCATTGATAGCTATGTTTGCCAAATGTGATGAAAATGAGTCACTGGAAAAATGAATTAAAATAAAGGCATTCAAAGTCAAAGTCCAAATTTGTTATTATTAGATTACACAGACAAATTTACTATGTCAAATTGTACACGAGTTTCTAAATCCTTTTTCTCAATTTCTGTGCTTAATTTGTCACACAATGGTAATAGGACAAGGACAGCACTTTGAGCGGTGCAGTGCTACACACTATATTGTAAGATCCACGCATTGACTGAATACTAATTATAATAAGGTTCCAAGGTTCCTCCATCTATTGAGAGGCTGATCATTCTTTTAAATGCTACTTAATTCATTATTAAAAATGAAGATAACTGTCAACTTTTCTTTTTTTTGCTGTCCTAAAAATATCAGATACCAAATATGGCTTCCAAAGTCAACAAAAATAGGGACTTTTTGAAATTTTGTGCTGCTTTGCAATACAATTGCTGTGGTATTTTGATAAATGCTAAAAGAAAAATGTGAGACTATGAAATACATTCCCACACCAAAGGAACACTGAATAACAATGAAGAAAGGCAAAGAGAACTGGAGGTACCAGGTACCCCTCCTTTCCAGCCTCTATACTCTCTTTCAAATCCACCATGAAAGGTGAGTAGCTGTTGGAAAACTGAAAAATAAGTACTTAAGAGAACTCAAATACAAGATGACACATGGAATTCTTCAACCTGCCATGCCTTTTGAGAAGTTCTCAATTAAATAACAAAAGTGACACACACAATACATTCACACACACAAAAAAACTATATCCTGGAAAGAAAAGGGGGAGGGGGGAGGGTGGGGCAGTCCTGTTTCTTGGAATTTTAAAAAATGCACTCTAAAATTCCAAGTTAGTTTTTGTTTTAATGACATCATAGCTCATGTGGCCTTGGTAAGAGTTGGTGGGTCAAGTCCATGGCTTCTCTGGCTACTCAGGAAATTAATGAGCGAGGGCAAGGAAGGGCACAATACAGAGGAGAGAAATTACTAGACAGGAGTCAGCAGTCCAGAGCAAACCCAATTTGAAGGAAACAATTAGAAATTGGCACAAGTCCCAAATCAATAAGCAGAGGTGGCTGTGGGCATTGAGCATAATGGCTGGGTAATGAAAACTAAACTGCAGGTAAGTAAGCCCCGGAAAGGAGCACTCTTCAGTGTCTCTCTGGCTGAGGACAGGGACATCCACTGGGAGGCTGGAAAAGACGTGTCTGAACAGGCTCTCATAGCCAAGCTAGTCACTGATATCAGGGCCCTAGTGAATGAACAGTACTGGTGTGGTTTTCCAAATCCCAGTGGGCAATAAAGTCCTCACAGCTCACCTTGTCAAGCCCCAAGTACAGTTCCAACAGGAAAAACACTTCTTACAGAATATGCAATGGAATCAAAGAGCTTTGCAACTGTATTTCCCATTAGCTGTAATGGAGGCTGTGCTAATAAATTCCCCCAGCTCTGGGCTGAACAGGTGTAATTCAGTAATGTAGCTGTAATTGAGTGATGTCAACTCAATATAATTTGTAATGTTTTTCTTACAAATTATCTCATTTTTTTTCCTGAGAAAAGGTATCTGTGATTCCATGTGATAAGTTGTTTTAAAAGGCTGAAATAGAGTGCTAATGATAAAGATCTTTAATTGATGAAAATGTTAATAGTAGCATCAGCTAAGAATTATCTTAGCTGGTTCTTTATACACTATTAACCTTTTAAATATAACAAGCTTTCATTTTCAACCAGCAAATGTTTTGAATTTGTGACTCATGGTCCATAGATATTTCTGTATTCCATCATGATGACTGTTCTCCTGGAGAGTTTCCTCATAAGCACAGCAATTTAGCATTCCCTTCCCTGAATCATTCTCCAGCCAGATCCACACATTGCCTCCTCTGTGCCTATGTGATGCCCAGTCCCTGGTGTGGACCTCCATTTCCTTATCTTTCATGTCCCCATCAGTGACTGCAGGTTCTCAAGCCCCAGCCAAAATCCTCCTTCTCCATGAATCTATCCAGACCTAAGCAGAATTACTCTCAAGTCCCATACTTTTAGGGCATTTTGGGGTTCTACTGTTATTACCATGTTACATGTCAAATCCTCTGCTACATGCTATTTCCCTGCTATCACTAAGGGCCACTCATTCTTGGGGTTCAACTTCAACCCCAGGGAGAACCTTCCTTGCTCTGTGTTAGGGCACATTACTCATACGTTTTCATACCTCTGTATTTCTTTCCTTTGTTGTACTAACCATAGTTGTCATTAGTATCATTTGTATGTCTCTTTTCCACTAAGATTAGGCTACATGACAGGAATATTCAGGGGTATTTAGGTTTTTCCTAAATCTAGTAGCACACACATGCTACTGTATATCTGAAGAAATAATGAATGAGTGAAAGGATGAATGAACAAACACTATCTCATGACACTCCCTCCATTTGTCCTTTCCACCACACTGTGAACTCCTCAGTGAGGCAATGTACTCCTCATTGTAGCCACCATGATGCCTAATTGGGGTCTTGCACACTTAGGTCAAAACTTCATTGAACTAAATTGAATTTATTCTAATGTAGTATTAACATGAGTTTGTCCACAGAAAATTTAGTCCCCAACATTCATTGTGCTTTATACCACCTGCTAAACATTGACACTCATCAAGCTCTAACATGTGCCAGCCACTCTGGAATAGTGTGCAACAGAAGAAAATGAAATTTACAACCAAGTACTCTACAGTTTCAGGGTGGTTCCCACATATGACTACATCCATGCATTCATGCCAGGTACTGGGGGAAATCTGGAAATTAACTAAACACAGATGCTGTCCTCAGAGAGAGAGCTCAGGGTCTAGAAGAGGAGATACAGATGAAGGGAAAATATCAGGAGGTATCCACGAGTAACACAAGAGGGGTCACAATAAAGACTCCAGGTGTTGCAATGAGGGCCAGGAAGATATAGGCTTAAGTGGGAAGTTTTTGTTTGTTTGTTTTTTGCTTTTGTTTTTGATTTTTTGAGTCTTAGCCAGGAATAGGGATGGAGCAAAAAAGAAAAGAGGCCAGAGAGCAAGGACATTTATTCTTTCGTTTACTAGATCTTTATCAGCTACTCTGTGAGGCACTGGGAATTCAGTGATAAGTAAATCTGAGTCCACTGTCAACAAAGCTTATATTCTAATAGTGCAGACTGATAAAAGCAAACAAGCAATGATGCTGAGTGGTGATGGATACTCTGAAGAAAAACTGTCGAGTTGGGGCTAAGGGGCCAAGCTAAGGGAGTGCTGTACAAACAGGGTGGTCACAGGAGGCCTCTTCACTGAACAATGACCTGAATGAAGAGAGGGAGAAAGAATGCAGTATTGTGTGAGAAGAGTATCCCCAGCAAAGAGAACAACAATCCTGTCCAGAGGAGGGTATGCCGATCCATATCTTTTCATGAAGTCTTTCTTCACAATGTTCTTGGGTGCCATATGTCCTTGATAAGACTTTTTAATTTTTGTTTGTATTTAGCTAATATGCATTTAAAATGTCCCATGTGTATTCTGGAGCAGCTACACGGCACTGAAAGCATGGACATCAGTACCTGTGCATGGGTTTACATCTGCATTTATAACTGTGATGCTATTTTAATTGTCACAAGCCGAAGACAAAAGGCATGCTGCTTAAATCATGTGTTCATGCCCCAATCCTTGGAGTAGAGAAGGGGTACAAATGAACTGCCCCAGTACCAGCAGCTGAAAGTGTTAGGAGTCATCACACAGTCCAGGCTAATGCAGGCATGACAAGCTGTGTGAACCATGGAGAAAACAGACATTTCATATTGACATTTTCAAAGATGGCTCTGTTTAAAGAAAACAACATCACCCATCATGTTAAATTAAACCTAATCTGAATTTGGTTTTGCCATTTTGATTGCATTTAATTTGAAAATGTGTTTTATATTTGTCTAAGAACTATATACATAAAAGCTTATATCTAGTTCTTACATTTTTACATGTTTCAATAATCCAATGATTAAAAAAATTAAGTGAACATTGGGGGTAGGCTCATATGAATTTTCCTCTTTAAATGGCATCCTTATGTTACTCAAGCTAAAAGTAGTGGTGGAACAATCTGTTTTCTAGAACTACCACCAGGTAATAGCTCTTGGTGATTTCCAATGAACCACAAACAGCAACTACAGGAAAGAAAAAAGGTGAACCTTTTTGGTAGGAAAAAATATCACAAATCAGATCTACCTAATAACTGTAACTTTTCTTCTGTGTATATAGGAACACAAAGGCCATAATTTATGTAACACATAGGTTAAGCCTCCTTCAGAACATCCAGCCTATTGTAGCATTAAACACAGGAAAAGTACATGGAGGGAAGAGAGAGGGTAAAGAAGCTGTAATGGAAGGTTCACTGCACTCCAGTGGCAGATTAAACAGAGAGCCAGTAAAAGAGCCAAGCCTCACTCAAAATGCAAAATAACTCCAGTTAAACATATTTCCCTCACAAGGAAATGTTACCTCATAACACTAGGCTATGCTAAGAAAATTGAACAAGACTTAAGGCTGTCTGAAAAGTTCAGGCAGTTAGTGGGAAAGGCTCTTGGGTCATAAATATTACAATCATAAGTACAGTAGCTGAGAGTGGGCATCTAGAATCAAACAAATGGGAGTTCAAGAATCACCACCAATAGTGATCAGCTCTGAGACCTGAGAAAGTTCTTCAATGTCACAGGAAAAAAAAAAAACATAAATAACACCTACATTATTGGTACATATACACAATGGAATATTACTCAGCCTTAAAAAATAAAATTATCACATTTGCAGGTAAATGGATGGAACTAGAGAAAATCATCCTAAGTGAAATAAGCCAATCCAAAAGAACAAAGGCCTAATGTTTTCTCTGATAATCGAATGCTGATTCATAGTGTGGGGTGGGTAGGGAAGAATGAAGGATCTTTGGATTATGCAGAGGGGAGTAAGGGGAGGGACGGGGTGGTGGGAATGGGAAGGATGGTAGATGAGGCAGATATGATTACCCTATATACATATATGAAAAAAATTAAAAATTAAAAAAAGTAGTTCCTACATTATAAGGTCACTATAACAGATTCAGTGAGATAAGCCATTTAAACCACTCAGAATGTTACCTGGCATGTAGTGAGCACTCCATAAATAGGAGCTATAATTAATATGATGCTATAGAGCTATGATTATACATGTGTAGATGTCCACAGATGACCCAACAGACTGCTTTATCAATAGCCCTGGAACAATGCCTCCATCTTTTACATACTCCATGAAGGTTTCTGATAATTAATCATAAATACACTCGTAAAGTATATTTAAGATTATTCTTAAAATAACATTATTATTACTACTCTCCACCCCATAGTTTCTAAAGAAGAAAGATATGGGTGAGTCTATAGAGGTACACAACCCAATCACCTTACAGAATTAGTGCCATTATTTTTCCTGTTTTACAGATCAACAAGCAAGGTTCAGAGAAGAAGAAGGATTTGCTCCAAGACACACAGCATATGCCTGATGCAGCCAGGATTTGAGATCAGACAGTCTGGATCCAGAATCCACCTTCTTAATCACCACATAACACAATTCCTCTAGGTACGTATCCTTCTTCAGGGTTTAGTAAAGAGAAACTCTGGGAACTGCTGTTCACATAATTATTTATTCCTCTAGGTTCTCCAACTAACAGCCCAGAAAACTAGGGTGTTTCATTCCCCTAAGTTACAATTTATTGTTAGGCCGTTGGCTAATCACAGTGTTATAATAACTTCTGTAAATGAAACAACCTGAAAACATTGTCAAAGTTTAATTCAAAAAAAAAAAAAAAAAAGATGCTTTGCTTTTGTTAATTAATCAGAGACATTGTGTTCGATGTGCCCTTTTCCCCCCCTCCCTCTTTTGGTCAGAAAGCACTGAAACAAATTTAATACCAAAAAACTGAAAATCATTTAACTTTGGGTACCTGGTTGTACCTATTCCTGTTTTTGTTGTTGCTTTTAAGGAGTCTCTGTCATAGCTTATCCTTTTTTCAAATTACCCCATCTGAATAATATTTTTCTTTGTAAACAGCCACACATTCTCTCTGAAGGAGGAGGAAACAATATTTCAAGGATCCCCCCAATCTGGCTCTAAATGAGGCAGAGACACTAACCATGGGTCTTAGAGGGCAGAGAACAACTGTGCCCCACACCACCATTAAGTTACTTGGGAGACATCCCTGTGACTTAGGAAAGAAAACTAGTTACAGAGGGAATCTGTCTTTTAGCCAGACCTTTTTTTTTTTTTTTTGGTAGCTTGCTGCAACAGTTGAACCCTGTCGTGTGTGTGCTCCTCATTAGGAACCACATTATGGGCCATCATCTCCCCTGTAGCTGTAAACAAAGGCAACATCCTGGAATTGCCCTGTGGCCCAGATGTGTGACTGATGACTAGTACTCTGGCTTCATGCTTGATACTTGGCCTTCATAGTTACATGAACCTGCTCTGAAAGACACACCACTGTCACAGATGTGTGGGGACAGATTAAGCTCCAGATGGAAGTCTGTCAATGTCAATCAGTCACTGTTCTTACAGCCTGGATGGTTTTCATCTAAGCAAAACAGAGGATGATTCTGAAGCTCTGTTTCTTACCTCAATTAAGTCTTAGAACTGGAGGTCAAGTTTCCTGGATTCCTGAGCATTCCTCTGCAAATGCTTATTTTTCCCCCACCTCTGCCAATTTTTTCACGTCTTCCTTTTTCCAAGTGACTGTTCACTGTTCTGCCGAATGTTCCAGCTCTTCAATGAATTATTGTCACATTGGCTGTCCCATAAAGAGATAAAATCTGGATCAAATACAGGTCTTGTTGTCAGGGGAGAAGAGATAAGGTAAAGAATTAGTAGGAGAGCTGGGAAGAGGAGCGAGATGATGGAAATTTATGAAACATTTAGGAGGCTCCTGAACACCTGCCTTTTTTTTCCTCCTTTGATTCTCTGGATCTGCCGGTTTCAGCCAGTTTGTTTTATGTTAATGTGGTGATGTATGTCCAGCTCAAGGCTGTTGACTTTGTGCCTTGGTTACAGGCACAAAGCGTCTGTGTTTCCTGGCCTTATCTCTCCAGTCACTTGTATCCTCTCTGAGCTTAAATTTTTAAATATACACATACCTTAGTTCATAGAAGAATTTCATTGCATGTCATAAATTTCTACATTTGACTCCAGAAACCTACAGGAACTTTTAAATTCATTTATTTCTGCATTTCTCTATAAACTTGTACTACTAATAATAATGTTTTATAAATGATATACATTAGTAATTTGCTTAATCTTCATGATGATCTTATGGGGAGATATTGTTATTATTCTTTTTTATAAATGAAACAACCAAGGCCTGGAGAAGTCCATGGATTTGCTTGAATTTACAGTTTGACAACAATGCAGTCAGGATTAGAGTCCTGGCAATCTATGGATTCTAGAAACTTCGTTTGTAACCTCCACAGGACATTGTTCCTCAGGGGGAGCATTACAAGTCCACACCAAACTCTCAAATGTAAAATACTAGTTATAGGTATGTAAGTCATTGCAAAATACGTACAAAAGCACATAAGGGTAAATTTTGCCGCCTCTCTCTCTCTGTGCCCCTCCTCTCTCATCTTAGCCTTACAATTGCTTCCCAACGAACTCAAACAATTTGTTAACATAGTCATTTTATATGCAGACATTTTTACACATTTATATACATCCTGTTCTGCCACATGCTTCATGTCTTTTCACATTGATTCATAGAGATATGTGGTGACCTTTTTAATGGCTGCACAACAGTATCAATGTAAAGACATACAATACTATATTTAACTAGTCCCCCTTCATGGATACTTAATTTACTTTTAATTTTTCACTCCTTTTAATAATGCTGCAATGAATTTCTTTGTATACTTGGTCAAGTATATCCAGAGAGAATGTTGCTGTGCTCCCGTTTCTAAGAATTTCTAGATCAAAACACACTTCAGTCTTGGGCCAATGGTACCAAACTGATCATTCCAGAGCTTTCTATACTGATTTATATTTACAACAGGGTACATGTGCCTCTATCCCAAACAGTTTTGCCACAGTGGTTATTACTCCAACCAAATGATTTTTGGTTTACTATGAAAAAAATGGGGTTATAATGAGTTCCCTAAGGTCTCCTTTGGGATTCCTAATTTACTAGAATCTACTTGATCTGTCTCAAGAATGAAATAAAGCAACAACCCAATGTAAAATATACTTTTGCCTCTCCCAAACAAATCTCTAATCTGACTTATTTATATGGTGATCTCTGGTTCTCTCCAGATTGAGTTCTAGGTAGATGGATCTCATAGAACCTATGAGAGAGAAGAGATAAGACAGAAGAGAGAAAGAGAGAGAGAGAGAGAGAGAGAGAGAAAAGGAAGGAAGGAGGGAGGGAGGGAGGGAAGAGAAAGAAAGAAAGAAAGAAAGAAAGAAAGAAAGAAAGAAAGAAAGAAAGAAAGAAAGAAAGAAAGAAAGAGAAAGAAAGAAA
>JAJEJO010003605.1:0-67040 GCA_020662805.1 Glaucomys volans | reverse complement strand
ACTTTGTTTTCAAGATTAAATATTTTGTCTTCATTGTCTGAGGTTCTGTCTTCCAGGTGATCTATTCTGTTAATTATGCTTTCTATTGAGTTTTTAACTTGGTTTATTGTTTCCTTCATTTCCTTGTTTCCTTCAAGGATTTCTGTTTGTTTTTTCCTCAGAATTTCTATCTCTTTATTGAAATAATTTTTTGCTTCCTGCAATTGCTCTATTAACTGATTATTCATAGCCTGAATCTGCTCTCTCGTCACATCATTCTCTTCTCGGATCACTTTAATTATGAACATTCTGAACTCCATTTCTGTCATTCCTTCTACCATGCTGTCTTTGGGTTCTCTTGATATGTCATCTAGGTTTAATTGGGACACTTTCTTCCCGTGTTTTCTCATGGTGTTCGTGTATCTTCCCCTCTGTTGTTTGAGGGGTGTTTGATCAAGCGGTGACCCAAGAAAGGTGCTGTCCCACTACCTCCAGGTTGGGAATGATCAATGCTTCTGGGCAGAGGCAGCCTAGTGTTGATAGACAATTAGATACAGCAAGGTGGTAGACTCCGGGCCTGGGTGTGGGCCTGGGCACTAGTTCAAGTTGGGGTGGTGTCACAGAACTGTGCTCAGTGATGGAGACACTGGGCTTGAGAGCCCAGGCTGACCTGAACTCCTCGCTGGGGGTTCAGGCAGTGGCAGGTGGTTGCTCTCTCCTGGGGACACTGTAAGCTATTGCCAAAGGCCCAAAGCTCCCTGCCAGATCACTTCAGACACTGCTGACACTGCTGGCGGCCCCAGGGAAGCTGGGGGAGTGGCGCAGAGTAGTTTCCACTCCCTGCCAGAGACTGCGTTCTCAGAGTTTCCCGGCTGGAGCTCCCCCTGAAGCAGCTGGCGTCCCCAGGAAGCTGGAAATGGACCCCCACTGCCAGGGAATCCGCCAAACTCAGAGCAGTTCCACCTCCCCTGCTGGAGTCAGTGATTCCAGGGGCTCCGGGCCCACCTCTCCAGGTGCGGCTTGAGGGCCTGGGAAGCCCAAGATGGGCGCTCTCTGCCAGGTAAGCTGGGGGGAGTGGCACAAAATAGTTCCCACTTCCCGCCAGAGACTGCGTTCCCAGAGTTTCCCGGTTGAAGCTCCCCTGACGCAGCCGAAGGCCCCAGGAAGCTGGTAATGAGCCTTCTCCGCCAGTTAAGCCGCCAAAATGGCGTGGGGTAGTTCCATCTCCCCACCAGAGTCCGCGATCTCAGAGTTTCCCGGACGCCTCTGAATGCCCAGGTAGCCTGAGATGCTCGGTCTCTGCCTGGGAGGCCGCTGGCTGGTGCTGGAGCCGCGGCCAGTGACTCCAAAGCGCTACTGGGGACCCGCACTCACTTGTTGGCTGTCGCAGATCCAGGTCGGTGGCTCCGAAGCAGCTGCAGGTTCAGGTGCTCCCGGATCGTAGCTGTCCGGCTCCCGGATCGTCGCTCGCTGCCCGCGGTGGGCCGAGCCCAGCCCGGCTGAGTTGGTTCTGGAGCGGCACCTGGGGACCCCTTATATGTGCTTTGAATATAAAATCTCGTTGAGAGTCATATTCCTGCTGTTTGAATCCCGAGCAAGTAGGAATCCACGGAGCAAGTAGGAATGCAGCCTTCCTCTAATCCGCCATCTTGGATCCTCCTCCACTGCTTTTTGACAGTATAAATGCAGAATGTATCCCAGTCTGAATAGAAATGAGCAAATCTTGAGTACAGTACTGAATTTCTGGGAACTGTAAAGTTACCTGAAGGCATGAATTAGGTGGATCTGATTCTATCTGGAAAGAATAGAAAAAGTTATTCCAGGTGGTTACTGCCCCTCAAGCATGGCCACACATAGGACCCTCTTCTAGTCCCCTCCAGCAGCTCCACTCACTGAAAATGCTATTTTGCATTGGAAGTGGCACCTCCAAGGATTAAATGATATATTAATTTAGATTTATGGAGATCTCATCACAGTCATCATTGCCATCTTCATCAAGACTAATACTAAGTGAACCAAGCACTACACTGATCCTCAAATCAACCACAGGACATAGTTCCCATTATTTCCAGATTATACAGATGTACAGGCCACAAGTTAGTAAGTGATAGTGCTAGGGCCCAAACCACTTCTATATTATGTCAAAAGTCATCTTCTTGACCACTGCACTATGCTCTCTTCCACATCAAAAATAAAGAAACATATACCAGAAGAACAAAAGAACCACAGGAAGGATAAAAGGGTATGTGGCACTTGGTATACTGGAGCATAATGGAGCAGACTGATGACAGCCCTCTTGTTTTGTAATGCCTGCATTAACTTCAAAAGCTTCTAGACCAAGGCTCACAAATGCAAGTGATGATGGGAGCCACGAAGGTAACATACAAGATTAAAGAGGGCCAAGTGTATGACAAGGGAGTGTGTAACTGTGTCCATCTTCAGAGGGCAATTCCTTGAGCCAAATCTTCCCATGTGCACATGTGCACATGTCGCCAGATTACTGAATTTATTTCAAGAGAAGTGAAAATGTTAATTGTAATGCAAAGCATTCCTATTTCAAAATAATCATTTCAATGTTTTAAGAAAATTTTGAGCATGCACCTGCAACTTCTGACCTCCACACGTGAGCACAAAGACAGAGGAGTTCCAACATCAATATGAGGTGCTTTCCTACCAGTCACTGGTCCTTCATCTTTGCTAGCACACCTTATCTTTCCCAGGTGTCTGGAAGGTGATAATGTGCTCAGGGAAGATAAGTCCTGCCCCCATCTCAAGATACTGAAACCTGGTTGTCCATAGCCACCAAAGGTAACTGAATTTTCCTTTGCCATTTAGTTCTAACTAAAGAGAAATAAAAAGATATCTAAGTGACTTTAAGGAAAGATTTTCTTTCCTGAGAGAGAGAAAGAGAGAGAGAGAGAGAGAGAGAGAGAGAGAGAGAAAGAGAAAGAGGCTCACAACAAGAAGGCCCTTATTGTCCCTTTCCTCCTCCCCTTGTGTTGAATGCTAATCTGGGACACCATAATCTGGGATGTTGTGGTGTTGCAAGCTCTGGTAGCCATTTTGTGGTCATGAAACAGGGAGACTAAGGATAAAGGTCAACACACCACCATTGGTGGAATGTAAACATGGAAGGGGCTTAGACCTTAGTCAAACAGGCACATCAACCCTGAGACTATGTATCTAGAGGCTTCCGGTACAAAGTGAAGTAAATATTCTTGTGTTTTAGGATATTCTTGGTTGGGTTTTCTAATATTTGGTACTGAATACATTCCAGTGAAGGATCTCTATTTCAACATCCCTGCAGAAATCTGCCTTTTGTTTACAGCATCTCTGATGCAGGAAAACTTCAGCAACATCAAGTTTATGCAGTTAGAGTCTGTAACTAGATGTGAGATAAGGCTCTGCCACTTGAGAACACCCACACTCTGCTTCAAAAATTTAAATTATGCTGTTAGCTTTTTAAGATGGATGAAATCCTTTACAGGATCATACAACAAGGACTAAACTGCTCTCACAGTTGCCAGGCAACTGCATATATGCTGCCTAGAGACAAAATTCATGACCCCTTGACTCCCCAAAGGGGTGTCTTTATCCACAACTGATATGCATGTGCCCAAGTTTGACACTTTCCATCCAACAAAGGTCACAGTGTACATCTGGGCTATCCAACAATCCCAGACTCGTTATACTGCCAACTTATATCATTTCTGATCACATCATAAATTGTGGCTTCTGCATGCAAAGCCAAATGAGAGAGCAAAGACTGTCCTCAGGCATAATTCCCTGTCTCATTGTATAGACTGATTTGGTACCATCTAGGCAGAGGCAAAGAACATGTGAAGATTCCTATCAGCCTAAAGAATCATTGCTGGGTGAACAGTTTTGTAAACATCTTCCAACATTCAAGGAAAGTCTGAATTTTCACAGTGAATGATGTGACCAACTTTCATAATGCCTCCAGGGGCCTCCCCTTCATAAGTCATTTTACCACACACATAAGCTAAGACATACTCATCAAGTTATTAGTAAGGAATTCCAAAAATACAAACTCGAATGGTGTCCCTATATTTACATTTCATATTGAACTGAGTGTTTTATTTCTGCAAATGAATTTTTTAATAAATTCATAGGATCATGGCCTGTAAAAATCAAGAGAGACCCTAAGATCAAGAAATAGGAAAACAAAAGAAAGTGGAGGGGCTGGGGTTGTGGCTCAGTGGTAGAGCGCTTGCCTAGCATGTGTGAGGCACTGTGTTCAATTCTCAGCACCACATATAAATAAACAAATAAAATAAAGGTCTATCAACATCTAAAAAAAATTTTTTTAAAGAAAGTGAAAAGAAAAAAAGAAATTGGATCCAAGAGAATTTAAGCTGCACAGCTCCACAGGCATACAAAACCCACTTTGTTTGAGTCTTAGTTTATTGCCCTTTTCCCAAAATAATGTGCTTGTCCCTCATACAGTCAACCCTTAATCATTATGACAATAAAGAAATAAAGATCAGTAATTTCAACCCAATGATACAACAAAGTCTCCACATAGCCATTAATTGCTCTATTATTTAGTTGGAATTAGTTGCATTGCATCTAAGCCACACTTTCCCACCTCCCTCCCTCTGCAAATTAATAATGGCTGAAACACAGGAGTCTTTATTCTCTCATTTAACAAGTTTAGTGATCAGCAGATTCATTACACACGTAGATGACCTCTGCGGAATCACTTCTCCATTCCTAGAGGCTAGCTTTTCTTAAAGGAGTAAAAAGCAGCCAATGAGTCATAGGGTCTGTATCCCAATTAGGAGTAAAGTATAAACTCCATTCCCCCATCTCTTTAAGAATTCTCCTAGCTTGGGTAGCCCTGAGAGCAAAATCTGAGATAAGGATCAAAGGCATACGGTTCAGAGACCTTATTGGGAAGTAATCTCAGGAAATGAAGTGAGAAAAGAGAAGTAAGAACTGGAACAAAAGAGTAAAACTGGAACAATGTTAAATGATGCCTTGCAGACCATGTTAGAACCTGGGTAGATCTGTCCATCTAACTGATAGAAGGTTGACACAATCTCCCAACTCCTATTCTCACTGGTTGAGCATTGCTTCTAGAGGTATTACTTCTCTAACCATGCCTATGTGCAAGCTGGGAGTTCTTCAGCTTTGGAATAAGACCTAAACCAGAGAAGTAGACATATAGCACAAAACTTGAGGACACTGGCAACACCTACCAAAGCTGCACTAAAATTAGATGGAACCAATGTGACATGGTGCACCTGCTATGTGAACAGGTCTAGAAAGTTACTCATAAAGCTCCAGGTCACCTCAAGATGACCCTCATATCCAATGATTCACTAGAAAGACTCACAGAACCCAGAAAACTTGTGTGCTCATGGATATGGTTTGTTACAGTAAAAGGATATAGATTAAAATCAGCAAAGGAAAAAGATATCTAAGAAACAATCTAGGAAAAACTAGGCATAGTTTATATATGTCCTCTACTGGTGGAGTCACTCCAGTGGTTCTTGATTTTTCCAGACACAAAGAAGTATTTCATAGATGATGAGAAGCTCACCCAACTCTTAGTTGCTATTAGTCTTTTTGGAGTCACATAAAAACAGTACCAGTATGACTCACTTTACCCAGTCTCCAGAACCCCAGAGGTCAAAGTGATAGGGCCTTAGGTGAATAAAAACAGGCATTTACCACAAATCACACTGTCAGTAAAAATCACCAGGGAAAGCTCCAAGTCTCAGGTACATGAAGACACTTTCACCTGGCAGGATACCTCAAGAGCTCCAAGGTTGTCTTCCAGGAGTTGATCAAAGGCTAGACTTTTTGAGACTTCTGTGTCAACTTTCTACTGCACAACTTGTTGTGTGAGAACTTACATTGCAAGTGGGGGTACACACTTGCAATTAAAGTAGGAAAAGCAGCCTTTATTCTGAGCAGCTATGTGCCTACTTAATATTTGGGGATTTCATTACTGTATAACAGTGGTTTCCAAACTTTAAAATGTCAGAATCACCTGGAGTAGCTCCTAAAATACACTGTGGAATCCCATCCTCAGAGTTTCTGATTCCATGGGTCTAGGGTGAGCCCTGACAACTGACATTTCAACAACTTCCCAGGTATATTAGTTTTCTATTCCTGCCAGCAACAAATTATCACAAACTTAAAGCAACACAAATTCATTATCTTACTGCTCTACAGGTCAGAAGTCTGACACAGGCCTCACCAGGCTAAAATTAAGGTGGGGACAATTGCATTCCTTTCTGGAGGCTCTCATGGAAATCTGTTTGCTTGATCTTTTGGGCTATTTGGTATAAATCTGTTCTGAAGTACCTGTTTCCTTATTGCCTATCAGCTAAAAGTCATTCTCAACATCTCTTGGCATATTGATCTGTCCCTCCATCAAGTCAGCAATGAAGGGCTGGGCTCCTGTCATACTTGTGATTAGATTAGGCCCACTGGGATAATCCAGGCTTATGCCCCATCTCATGGTACCTAATCTGAATCACATACAACAAGTCCTTTTTGCAAGGCAAAATAACATATTCATAGTTTCTGGGTACAACTGTAGACACCTTTGGGGTGAGGGGAGAGAATTCTGCCTACTGCATCAGTTTATTCTGATGGTGCTATTTTAGGAACAACACTTTGAGAACCACTACAATGGACAATGGGAAAACTACCAGACTTATTGGTGCAGACTTATTTTATATTGTTTGAAAGACTCCATGAAAGCTTGTGATGAACAGATTGGTTGCAGTTTTACCTTTTCATTGGGCCCCATGCCTACTCCAGTGAGAAAAAAGTGCAGAAGTGGAAACCCAAGAATAGAAAAACAAAGAACTGAAAGCATTTTCAGGCTAGATCACCAGCTCTTACATAATCTAGCTATTTCTCAGAACACATTCAGTAAAATTCTTGATTGAAAGTGAGAGAGACAGAAATTGTAAACCAATCCTATGTCAAAAATATGGGAAATTTTACTAAAATTCAATGGATCTGTACTTCTTTCTTTCTTCCCTCCCCCCCACCTCTCTCTGCCCTCCCTTCTTCAAGGCATTTAAAAGGCTGATGTATGATGTGAGTCTCCAAGAAGGACAGAATTTCTCAAAAATATCTAGTCATGCATTATTTTCTTTTAAGGGTTCCCTGGAAAGTAGAGTTGTTCCACAGGGGAAGGTGGTAACCCAATGCACCTTCACTTTGTAAATTGCTACTTCTCATCTTTGGTTGCATCCTGTATTTAGCTCAGGACTTTTAAAAAAGCACTGATGCCTAGGTGACACACCCTGAGACTCTGATGTAACTGACCTGGGACATGTAGACATTGTAATTGTCTCACCTTCTCCAGGTGATTCTAATGCACAGCCGTGATTAAAGACTATTACTCTAGGTGGATGACCCTGTTTTCCTGATTCTTTTACAGTATACACTTAACTTAAACATAGTGAGAAAACCTAGTATTATTCTCTATATTTTAATTCCTGCCCAGCCAAATTAAGGGAATAATTTCAAGGATTATAAAAGAAGAGATGGCCTGGAGCACCAGGAAGTATTAACCAACTTTAGACTCAACAATGTCCTTTCCTATCATCACTGCGTACCTTTATACTCTTTATATGCCCAGAATTTAGCACAGTGACCCATAGCTGGTAGATGTTCAGGAAGTACTCTGGGAAATGAGGAAAATTTCCTCTTCAAAATGCAGATCCTGGAAAAATCACACTTCAGTCAAACCTAACTGCATAGTAATCACACAAGTTGATCAGATAAGCATGATGGGAAACAGGCATTTTTTTGGCATGGTACACAGAACTTAGCAAATAAATATTTGATGTATGTATGAATGAATGCATTCTGGCATAAAAAGGCAGGCTTTAGGATATGCATATGAGGTCATTGGGTAACCATCCAATGGAGCCAGGAACAGAAAGTAAAGTTCAGAGAAGAGGCAGATGTTCAACAACTACTTCCAGTTTTAAACAGGTCACTGAATACACTTAGTGAGCCAGTGAAAGTAACTCAAAAGACCTCTTCTGAGATGGACAGACTTGTTTGGAAATCTGCATATCTCTAGCCATCTCTATTTCTGTATCTCTAAATCATCTTTGTCTCTGTAAACTGCTAAGATCCAATGCAAATCTCTCCATCTCTAGCCAGGAGAATAGTATAAGGAACTGTGCATATGATTGTCCTGACTTCTCCTGCTCCTTCTCTTTAATACCAACTTTAATACCAAATACTCCTCTTTAATTATTATCGTCCCACACAGTAATTGCCAATCACCCCAATCCAGTACACCTTTAGAAAGCATTTCCTCTTAGATCACACACAAGGTAAAAAGAACCATTTCTTTTCCTCTTTTTTTTTTTCTTTTTCTTTTTTTGGTCTTGATATAAGTGTTCTAGGTATGTGCACCCCTATCAAGTGCCTAGTCCTAAGATGATGCATCCTGTCAACCAATGTTCTATCATTTAATTCATGGTCCTATTTATCTTGGCTGCAAGAGAAGGAATTATTGGCAGATTCAGAAAGTCTTATACCACCTTTCCTCCTCTCCATTATCATAAAAGTTAAAATTATTTATTTATGAACCAAATAATTTATCTGAACATTTTAACAATGCACTAGCACTTATGGAGGGTTTTATTTCCATTTGTGTGGAGATACAAAGTCAAATACCACTTTAGTACATGTTGCTATGATTTTTTTTAATATCTTATATAGGATTTCATTTTAGCCTCATATAATTAATACAAAAACACAATGAACTCTCGGCAGTCCCCTTGAAAAATGCAAATAGATCACAGTAATAATTTATCTATGGAATACAAGGCCTTGATATAGGACTTCCAAAACTACTTCTAAAGAAAAAGAAAAAATTTAAAAAATATTCCTAGCCAAGAGCTATCCAGAAAGAGCCAAAAGATTCTCACACATTGTTGTCAGGAATGTAGAACATATGACATATCTGGGTTGCAAACTGGCAATATGCTTCATATGTTCACAGCTTTCAAGTGTTCATTCCCTAACCCATTCTTTCAAAAAGTATATATCCCAAGGAAATAAAAGTGTGTCCAAAGAGATATTACATATGGATGCTCATTTACAGTGTTAATTCCCATTAAAAAAAAAAAGGAGAGGGAGGCAAATAAGGATCGTCTAATACATTGTGTTATCTATAAAATGGATGACCACATAGTCATTAAAAATGATGTTCCTGAAGAATTATAATTTACAGGAAAATGTGCAAAAGCATGCATAATGTAAAATTAAACAGCAAGATGTAAAAAGTCTACACAGCTTATTTCCAATATGTTTATAATGCATATCTACATGTATAGTTATACATTGGCATATTATTCTAGATAGAAAGCAATTGATAAATATTTTCTAGTATTTAAGTGGGGTATGTACAAGAAAGACAAAGCTAAATAAAATACCCTGAAATGTTAATAATGGTTTCAGTAATAGGGAAATTATGGGGGACATTTTCTTCTTAAAATTCTTCTGAATTTTCTAAATCACCTAAAACATGCTATTCTTTTTTCTTTTTTCTTTTTCTTTTTTTTTTTTTTTTTTTGCAGTGCTGGGGATCGAACCCAGGGCCTTGTGCTTACAAGGCAAGCACTCTACCAACTGAGCTATATCCCCAGCCCCTCATGCTCTTTTTATAACCCCAAAACATTACATTATTACCAAATTGTGAGCTAAATAAACCCATTGCTAATTCTCCCTGAAGTATTTCAGTGATGTAATTACTCTCTTTTTGGATATTCTCTCCCCTTTTTGGTCTCCAAAATTCAAGGTCTTGGAGCTTGAACCATTTGGATTTAAATTCTATTCCCTATTTTCTAGCTCTATGACCTTGGGTAAGATCATTCAGCTCTCTAGGTGTTCCAAATTTCTGGTACAGAATTGTTGGGAGAATTAAAGGAGACGGGTGAGTCCCTCCCTTTCCTTTTTTTATAGGCCCTGACTTTGTGGTTTTGTTCAGATATTGACTGACCACACCTCAAACCCCAGAACAAGAAGGAGGGCCCTTCCCAGCCATAGGTTGGAGGCTGGACAGGACTAGGACAAGCATGGTAACTTCATTCCTCTTACAAAGGATTGTTGTAGGGTATGGTTTGAAACTCCAGTTAATCAACTGGGAGAGAGAATTGTTGAGGAACTTCTAAGAAAGTTTTATTCACTCCTAAGAAAACGAAGGACTCATGGAGGGATGACTATTTTTCCTCATTTCTGGCCTTCAAACACTACTTTGTGAGGATGTCCTGAAGCACAAGAGCCAAACTGGAACCAGAAGAGGACAGTCTGCAAAGAAACTAACACTTGAAAGAAGGCAGAAATAAAAGATGAAAAAAATCTTGGTACTTGCTAATGCTGTTGCTGAATTTTTGCATGGCCTTATTTTTTAATCTACATTTAACATTTTTGTTTAAGTCAGTTGAACTGGATTTCTTTTACTTCCATGCAAAGGTATCTTAAGTGATACAAAAAGCAAACTGCCCAGCCCAAGACAAAGGGCAGAGTTCAATCAATAGAAGTCTTCCCTTATTTTCTCCTCCAAGTATATAAATATAATATGCAGCATAAACTTGTTTATGATTTGTACTTGTAGTTTACAGGAAGTGATAAGAAAGCAGTGAACAGACCTTTCTTCTCTTCCCAATGCATTCACACAGGACCCAGTTTCTCTAATTGTAATATAAATGCCCCCACAAATGATGGCTATGGTTTGCTGAGGAAAGATATATGTTGTAATATATTATATCCTGAAAAACATTCTAGGTCTCCTAAAAAATCTTGAACAACATAGACCTCCCTCAACCCCTCCCTCCCTCTCTGTAGGTCTTGAAAAACCTGCCAGAGGCTGTGCTCCTGTAGAGATTCCCGAGATAAATCAGGATGGACAGAATGTATGTGATTAGATCAAAAGAAAGCATTTTCTACTTGAATATGCATAGGCTACATTAACTGTGAGTCTTAATCAAGTAATGAAGACTGACAGGCTCCTTAGCCTATGGTGCTTCCATGTAATAAAATATGCACTTTTCTAAAAATGGCATTGATAAAAGTCAAGTGACTAGACAATTACTTTATTCAGATCCCATATCCCAACCTCCTCTTCCCATTGCATCTGATCCTGAAGAGGAAGAATAAAATACTCTATGTGTGATATGCTTTGATATTTTCTACTTTGGTAAAACAAGTAAAATGTTAAGCTCTTAAGGCCTGAAATGTTACCTGTGATTTGGGTCTAAAGGTTAAATAAATAAATAAATAAATAAATAAATAAATAAAGCAAGCAAGCAAGCAAGCAAGCGGGAATTCAACATTGCCCTACCAGCACTGCCAAGAATGCATGAGAATTCAAGCCTTAAGAGACTGGTTTGTGTTTCCATTTTATGCCTACTGTTCCCCATTCCAGAATGTGGCTCTCAATAAGAAAGGCTAACATTGTCTCGCTGGCCCTGTTCCTATGTGTCATCTTGCTGCATTTCCAGTTAATGGCATGACTGTAATGACTAGCAATTTAAATAATGGAGGCTGAAGCAGAGGCAGCTATAAGGACACAATGCAGAAATTGCCAACGTTTATCAACATCACTGGCACCCAGCTCTTCATTACCTCCTTGAATAGGGTCAAAGTAGTTAAAGTGATGCTGTAAATACTGACTAAAACAAAGCAGCTGCTTATTCTTGATTTGGCATTGGGTATTTATAACAAACAAGTTGCATTTCCCAGGCATGGGTTATTAGACACAAGAATGTAATAGATATTAACCAACTTTCAGGCTCCAGTAACTTTTTCTCACCGCATGTCACTTTATTTATTTTTTAAAGCATAAGTAGTGCATGCTAAATGGAAAACAAGAGAAACAACACACAAAACTCCTTAAACCATCAGTACTAAGTGAAAAACAACTAACCCACATCTTAAAGAATCCTTTAGAGGTTTGCTATGAAGTCCTAAGAGAATACCATGGAGTCTTCTCTTTTTGAAAGGGGAATTCAAGTGATTTGGGGGAATGAAACATCTCTAACAGTAATTGTGGTTTTGCTCAGAACCTGAGCAGTATGACAGAATGTCTAATTGTACATCCACTGAGTTATAGCAGAGACTGAAAGCACATAACCAGTGAGTCAAATCAGACCCGTGGCTACATTTCATTTCAACCAAACGGTAATGGCAGAATTAACGTTTTAATATTCTAAAATTCTTCTCAACATCTGTAAATTGAGAGCCTACACAGAAAATGCTAGAAGTTCCGACCCCACTGGTACCACCTCCCACATGACAACAACTGGCCTGGCTGAGCTGAGGCTACTCCTGCGGGAGTGCAGAATGCACTCCTCAGTTGTTTGCCTCAATCATACCACTCCTGCATTCTCCTCTCTGAGGTCAAATGTTAATTACCACTCATCTTCCTAACTGTAGTGTTATTTTTCTTACGGAAAGCTGAAGACAAACATTTCAAGTTGGTGGGTCTTGGTCACAAGTGTAAAAACTAAAGATGGGTTAAGAGAACCAGAAAAAAGAAGAGATTATAATTTTTCACAGAAGTAAAGAGTGAGTTTCTTGCCTGTTAAATGACGTTAATCTGTTGTTGGCTCAATAACAGATTTTAGAGTAACATTATTAGCTCAATAACAAAATCTTCCTAGCTGGCCTCCAAGGGCATTTGAGTGTGTGACCCTTCATGGAAAGCATCAAGTTGGGGGTTTTGTAGAAGGGACACCAGGCACTGGGAAAAGTTAAGCTGTGTTCAGTTTCAGACAGAGCTGTCAAGATGAGAAAGGGGAAAGAAAGCATTATACTTGTAAGAAAAACTGAGCAAACAGCAAATACGTGGTTGAGGGCAAAAAAGATAAATGCAGGTTCCAATGTTCTACCAAAAATGTGTTAGCTTTTGGCTGAGCTCCCTCCATGGAATAAGTATAGCACTACAGGAAACAGCCTTCATCTCTGAAGTCATCCAGATGTTCCTGGAGGGAATTGACACATCAGCCTCTGTCCTACATGGAGCCACAAGACCCCAATGCCCACTGATATGATCTCTCTCCTCTGCAAGGAACAAGGAATACAATGAGGGATTTTTTTAAATAAGAGGAATATATACACATACACACACATACACAGAAAATATTGTTTCATGACATTCATTGCCTAGGGAATTCCATTCAGAAATAGTGTTCTAATAACCTAAAGAAATGAAAGTTTTAGGAATCAACAAATCTGAAATGATGGAAGGCTAGGAAAACAATTGCATAGAAACAAGCTAAAAACCTTCAGAGAACAAGAAGCCACAGAAAGAACACACCCAGAGACTTCTAAACCAAATCTCACAGTAAAAAATTCAGAAAGAAATTTTGATATAACTGGGGAAAGTTAAGCAAAGAGTCAGGTGATTAACAAATGTGTGCTAATTTCCTACTACATACAAATGTTGTATATACACTTTCATACACTTTGATAATGTATTTTTATTCATTCATTAAATGAGCATATTTGCTCATGGCCTCCAATGCATCAGGCATCTCTAGGGATGAAGAAATGTGAAGACATGGTTTTCCTCTTATCAAGTTTTGAGCTTAATAAGCAGATATACACTGCAATGAAAATGATGACTATAAATATAATAACAATGCTACAATGTTTAATAATAGCTGTCATTTATTGAGTGCTTACTATCATAGGAATTGTGCTCAATACTTTATATTACTTTTCATGTAGTCTCAAAGAAATGCCCTCTGATCAAGGTTCTAATATCTTCATTCTTTTTCTTTTCGTGTGTGTGTGTGTGTGTGTGTGTGTGTGTGTGGTGCTGGGGATTGAACCCAGGGCCTTATGCTTGCAATGCAAGCACTCTACCGACTGAGCTATATCCCCAGCCAAATGTTTTCATTCTTGAGAGGAGGAAAGGACCATAGGCTAAATGGTGGTCTATGATTAGACAGCTCCACATGGGAGATCTGAGATTTAAGCACTGCCTGTTCTCTATGCTACAGTCCAACAGATAACCTACCACATCAACCCATCAGCTACAATGCAGGCAGGCTAGAAGTATGCCAAAGGGAATCTTTAAATGCTTTCTAATTTGCAAAGTACTTTTCCATACAGAAAGTAAGCTTCCAGAATTCATCAACCCCAAGAGGTGGTACAATAGTAAATAAAATGGGCTTTCAGAACAGCTTAGGTCATGGCTGATAAATGACTGCTAAAAGAACATGGATTACACCAAGGCTTTCAGATCCAAACACAAAAGGAAATGTGACATGTCCTCCTATGAGGGCTCCTTTGGACAAAAATGTCAGGTGTTGAATGGGCCATGCATACCTAAGTCTGTCAATGTGTATGTTTCTAAGGACAAAGAGGCTAAAAAATTTTCACGCATATTTTTATACCTGAAGTCTTTGAAAATTATATAATACATTATAAAATGGAATGCTTAGAGTGTTTAGTATATCCCTAACACAGAGATAGGCATCTTGTCTTTATTATTTCTAATCTTCATGACACTATAAAGTAGAAGCCTATAGAATAAAAGAATGTTAAACTCAGAGAGGTTAAGTAATTTATCCAAGGTTCCACAGATAGTAAATGGTTGAGGCATGAGTTGAACTTGGAAAAATGCAACTCCAGAATCAATACTTTCTTCTTTACACCAAAATGCAAAGAATAAAGCCAAATCTGCAAGTATTCACTATGCCTCTTTCAATTCATTCATTCATTCAAAACCAATTCTGCAAATACAAGGAACATAGTATTGATCCTCATGCAACTGAGAAATAAATCAAGGAGACAAATGTGTAAATACCTTACCACACTTACAAGCAAGACGAATGAGGCTAAATGTGTGTATTATTTAAATAAACTCCATGAAGTTAGGTAGGTAGGTAGCTGAACACTGTCACATACTTGGAACACAGTTTGGAACCAACAAACATTTGTTGAAAGGAAGGATAAATGACGATACCTACACTTAAGGAAGTACTAACTTAAGGAAGGATTAATTCTTCCTGAGATCAATTGAAAAGCTTCCCAGAGCAGTGGTACTGGACTGGAGAAATCTATGAGGCATGGACACATGAGAATGGAGGTGATGGTAGCTGAAGACTAATGGATCAATGTGAATATACTAGGTACAAAATCAGAAGTGTAAAGAACACTTGGGTAATGGAGTTCAGGTATACCCAGAGTGACGGAAGGTTGAGAAAGCATAGTGAAAACTAAAGTCAGAAAGGTCAAATGGAATTTCTTTGCTCATGAGAAGGAACATAGGTGATTACCTCAGATGAAGTACAATAATGTCACAGGTTTTAGGGAGATATCTCCCTGACTTAAATCCTTCAGTGGCTCTCCACTATCTTGAGAAGTGTTTCACATGGTTTGCAAAGTCCTGCAAAACTCTCCAATCTCAACACTCACCATCTGTTCCCATCACAACTTTACAATGGACTTCACTTTTTCACCTTCTAGTCCTTTCACAGCTGTATTAGTTAGTTTTTTATTGCTGTGTCTAAAATAACTGATAAGAACAGCTTAGACAAAGAAAGGGTTTCTGAGGAAGATGGTTTCAGAGGTTCAGTCCATGATAGCTGCCTCCATCTCTCTGGGCCAGCATCGGGGTAGAAGGGCATGGTGGAAGGAAGCTGCTTACTTCAGGCAGTGGGGAAGCAGAGAGAGAGAGGGAGGAGCCAGAGAGATAAGATCTAATCCCCAAAGGCAAACCACCACCAGTGACCCACGTCCTCCAGCTATACCCCACCTGCCTACAGTTACCACCCCATACACTGGTCCTTTCAAATTATTCATCCATCAAACAGATTAATTAAGCTGAATAGGTTATAGCTTAATAATCTAATCATTTCATCTATGAACATTCCTGCATTATCTATCACACCAACTTACTGAGGGACACCTTATATCAAACCATGATAATACCTGTTCTTTTAGCATGGAAGACTTGTCCATCAGTCCTCATCTGTCTTCAACAGGCTAGCTCCCAACACTTAGCTTGGATGTCTTGGCTCAAAGCATACTGATCCAGGAAGGTTTCCTGGATGCCCCTATGTCTAAGCTCCTTAAGTCCTATACTTCATCTGTCTCACTGTGTTAGGAGCCTTCTTATCTTTCTCCCCATCATAGTCTCTATGCAGGCAGGCACTATCTTTGTTGGGTTCCCAGCATCTTGTTAACATCCTGGCATAGAGCAAGTACAGAGTAAATATCTTGGAAATTATTAGGTCACTGAACAGAGTGATTGATGGACTGGCTGATTATTGTTGAGAAACTAGAGTCAAAGAGAGCCATAAGTTACCACCACTAGAGTCCAAGGGGAAACTTTTCTTCTCTGTAAAGCCCTAGAAGCATTTATGAAAGGAGGTGCTTTACTAAGTGGGGACCATTCCTTGGTTAAGGCAGACAGCAGCAGAGCCAGCAGGCAGTTGTTGAGAAGACCACAATTCCATGAGACTTAGAGCCATTAGCATGCAACAAAGGATAATCTGATTTTCATGACAGACAGATTTATTATGACTTCTAAATATATATAACCCGGGTTATGCTTTACAGCTAACCTAACAACTTGATATATGTGTCTGACATCTCATCTTAAAATCAGATTCCAGTTTCTAATTAATTTTTATTCACCCATCGCTCTAACTAGAGAGACAGAAAATCTCAGTGGGATAAACAATAGACTGGATACTAGTGATTCATATTCTATGGTACATTTTCCATTGAATTAGACTTTCCTTTTCCTTCACTATGAAAAAGAGCAGTAGCCATTCTCCCTATGACTTCTGGAAAGGATGAATGGAGAATCTCCTACAGGAACCTGAGAGACATTGTTTCTATGAGAAATCCAATCCCTGATCCCTTTCTCCCATCCACATCCCTCACCCTCCTACAGAAATCACAATGACATTAGTCTAGTCCTTTTAAAGAGTGGTCATTGACCGTGTGTTACTATACATTTTACTTTCTCTAATAATATTTTTACTAAATAACTCTTGAAGCTGAGTTAGAAACTCCATAAAGACTTGATTTCAACCTAGCAATAATGTTCATAAAATCTAAAAATACCATCAACAGTTTTTCATATAATCTCAACAACATTCATAATTCACTTATACCAAGACACTTTGTTATTAGTGCAAAGTGGTACAGAGATAGCTGGGAAGTTTTATAATCTGCTGGTTTCTTTAAAATGAGAATGCTGTAAATCTGCATTTTTCATATATTCTTAATATATGCATGTAATTTTTAAAATATTTTCTATAATATCTTTTCTCCCAAATATGAAAGTCAGTGTGGATACTACAGACCAGGTTATATAGGAAGAGAGAGAGAGAGAGAGAGAGAGAGAGAGAGAGAGATACATTCACTTGTTCTAAACATGTTAAATGCATTAAATCCTCCCGCAAATGCTATCAGATACCATAATTTTCTCCTTGTGACATATGAAGAAACTAAGGCATTCAAAGGCTTAAAAAGCTGAGTGTAGTCACAAAAACTAGAAAGTAAAACAACAGAGATTTCAATCGAGGTTGGAGGGTAAGGTTCTATCTCCTTGATCTCAACCAATATATTGCCTCAGGGATTTAAGGTAACCTTACTAAATAAATAATAATATAAATAGTCTGTTGTGTTTGCCAACACCATAAATCCAAACTACAAAATCAAGCTAACACCGAGAACACTATAGTGCTCTGGCTTTTTGCAAGTAAGTTTTTAAATTTTGTACAATTGTCTATTTGCCACATTATGGAATACAGAATAGAAGGAGAAATAAATTCAGCCAGAACTCTGCCTCATGGACACCCTGGATCATAAGGGCTGCCATTCTTCAAGTCACAATAAGTAGTGAAAATAGAGAAATACAAAGAAAAAAATCTGAAAAATCTCCTATTGTGTCATCATTATATTGTTTTTAAATCTCCACTATCAAATTAATTTGATGATGTGAAAATGCATTGTTACACATGTGTATGCAAGTGCACATATACATACCCACACCACACATACCAAAATTACTATGTGCTCTATTTATCTTTATCTGAGCCCTCTAAACCTAAAAAAGTAGACTCACAAAACAATTAAATGAAATTCATTCACATGCCCTTTAGGATACATAATACCATATTCACACAAAATTATAATGTCAAACAAATATACAAAATTTTTTCTTATTTTCTCCCACTCCCCGCCAAAAAGGTTATTTGTGAGGATAGAATGTGTTCTATATACCAGTAAATAATAATGATTTGAAGTGAACAAAACTGTTAATTAAAATTATCATCAAAACCTTATTAAAAAGAATTTCTTTTGCTTTTCCTCAAACAAATTCACACTGGAGTAGAAATCAAACATGCATTTAAAAGAATGTACAAAGCATTCATATTACAACTAATCTACATGGCTGATTTGTAAGTTTTAGAGTCTCTTAATAAAGCCATATTTTGACTCTAGCACTTTTTAGTTAGGACTTCATCAAAACATTTAATTATAAAATAAGATCAATGATATTCAGATGGAGCCATATACAGTATAATCAACTCCTTAGCATTGCACCATTCAATTTGTCATTCCAAGGGTTGCTTTCTGGGCCCACTCCAGTTAACATAGTTTCTCTAGTAACATTACATCTGCTCTTCCTCCTCTTTACCCTCAAGATTATTAGAGCATAATGTAATTCTTTTAGAAATCCTAGGAAAATAATTTTGGAATGCATAAGCCAAAATGCAGAGATGAAATGGAACTGGAAAAAAATAAGTTGTGAAAAAATGGAAAATCAATTACTATTTTTAATAAGTAGAAATAGCTTTTGTGCTAAGAAAAGAAAAATTACCCAGAGACAAAATAGATGTTCAATATTATAGTGCACTAATGAGTACATTTACATGTAATTTTCTGAAATTTATGTTCAAGACTAACTGCAAGTAGAATTTAGTATCAATAGGAGTTTACAAAATCCATTCTTTTTTCCTCTAATCATATTGAATATTTAAGGTGCTTGATTATACTCAATTATTTTTCTTCTGGAGCCAATAAAAAGTCCTGGACAGCTTTGAAAGTGATGGATTAGTGGGGCATTTCCCACCAATGAGGAAACATTCCTGGCTGTCATGGCAGGAAGAAAAACAATGAGCAAGTTTGTTCCAATTCATATGCAGGCCACTTTATGAAATCTGCAGAGAACTCTGAGAAGGCCAGCCCTGTCAAAGGGCCACGGCAAAAAGAGGAAAAGCCAGAGACCCAAACTTAGTATAACATTGCTGCCGCCTCTTCATTTCAAGACTGCCTGGAGAGAGGCTTCTGACAAAGATCCATCTCCCACTGCCCAGACAAGATTAAAAGAACACAGGCCCTACTAAATCTCCTAGTGCTTGGAATTGGGAAACAGAAAGGGAAATGGAGCTAATTTGCAGTACCCTGCCTCCTTTTTCAGATTTCCTGAAGTATAATAAAATAGAGAGGCTGTGTCTCCAGGGTTCCACTTCCAGCTGAGCCCTGTGAGTTGGAAAAAAAACAAGAAGGAACATGTTAACTACTCACACCAAACTCTCCCTCCTGCTGCCATTCTTCCAAATAATTCTAAGGGAGGTTGTGAGTCCTTCTCTGAAAAGCTTTAAGAGGATGTCTTCCTGACTGGTCAAGGAGATTTAAGTGGAATCTGTAGGTCCTGGCTGAAAGCAGAGTTAGAAACAAAATGCTCCCTTGAAATACCCAATCCTTAATGCACTGTGTTCTATTGTCCACTAAAAGCATCATGGAGACTTAACTAAAATTTTCAAATTCTGTTTTGGTGGTTGCTATGCTTTGCCTCTAAAATGTCCCCCAAAGGCCATGTGCTAAAGGCTTGATCTGCTAAAAGCCTGGGGCACTACTGGGAGGTGGTTCAACTTATGGGAGATGGTACTTAGTTAAAGGGAGTAGATCATTGTGGGCATGCCTTTGAGGATTATACTGGGATCCCTTCTCCTCCTCCTCCTCCTCCACCTCTTCTCTCTGCCCCTCTAACTTTTCTCTCTCTCCCTCCCCTGACCCTTCCTCTCTTTCTGTCTTATTGAGGTGAGCCTCTTTGCTCTACCACATGTCCCTGCCATGACATTCTGCCTAGAAGCAATGGAACCAAGTGACCATACATTGAAACTTCTGAAAACCATGAGCCAACCATGAGCCTTTGAGTTGATTTTTTTTCAAGTATTTTGTCACATTTATGGAAAGCTTAGTAAGACAATGAGCCACATAAAATTCAGGTTGTTCAGTTTAATAGAGCATCCATTTGAAGTTCTTGCCTCTGAAACTTCTGGTAGAATCCTCCGTCACCTCTTCGTACTTGTGGGTGGTGGTGGTGGTCAATCCTTGGTGTCTCTTGCAACTGTATCACTCTAGTCTTTGCCACAGTCTTCATGTGGCATTCTCCTCTGATATGTCTGTATTTCTCTGTCTTTTCCCCTTCTTCTTATAAGGATACCAGTTACACTACATTAAGGGCCCATCCTAGTCTAGTGTGGCTTCATCTTACCTAATTACATAGCCAATGACTGTAATTTCCAAATAAGGTCACATTCTGAATCAATGGGTGTTAGAACATCAAATACCTTTTGGTGGCACAAAATTCAACCATAACACCTCAAGAGTAAATCAGCCGGGCGTGGTGGCGCACGCCTGTAATCCAAGCGACTTGGGAGGCTGAGTCAGGAGGATCGCGAGTTCAAAGCCAGCCTCAGCAACTTAGCGAGGCCCTTAGCAACTCAGTGAGACCCTGTCTCTAAATAAAATACAAAATAGGGCTGGGGATGTGGCTCAGTGGCCGAGTGTCCCTGAGTTCAATCCCTGGTTCAAAAAAAAAAAAAAAAGAAAAAAAAAAAGAGTAAATCAATCACCACATCTTGCACAAATTCTTTCCCAAATACCTCTCAAATCTGTCCACCATTTCCTATTCTCATCACTATCCTGAATGATCAACTCACCTGGATATAAGAGCTTCCTAAATCCTTTCTTTATTTTTACACTGCTCTAATCCTCTAAAAAAAAAACTTATGGAAATATGACATACATACAGAAAAGTGCATGAATCAAAATTATTTCTCATAGAGTACACTGAACCATGTTACAACCCAAATCAAGAATTACAATGTTACCAGCATTCTCAAATCATACTTCAGACCTCCTCCCAATTAATTCTGTCCCAATTAATCTCAAAGCTAACCATTACCTTGATTTTTAACACAACATGGATTAGTTTCACATGATTTGGGATATTATATGAATAGCATCATATAATACACATATTTTCATATCTGTCTTCTGTTAGTGATACCTATTACAAACAAAAGTGATTCATTTTTGTTGCTTTATAAATATTCCATTTTATGAATATCCCATTTTATTAATTCATTCTACTATTGATGACCATTCAGACTGAATTCCATTTAGGGGGATATTAGGAATTGGAGATTTTAATTCTTTGCAGACAAATACAGCAGAAGTGCAAGGTCCCAGTACCTATAATTATTCATCCTCAGTAGAGATTGCCATTTTCTAAAGTGATTGTATTAATTTTTAACTCTACAGCATTTTGTAATAGTTCCATTTGCTTCACATCCTTGCTGACACTGAGTGTTATTGGTCTTTTATTTTTTATTTTTTTCATTTTAGTGCCGTTCTGATGGATGCCCAGTGGTACCACATAGTCCCTTTATTTTGTATTTCCATTTTGACTAATTATAAGAAATTTTTCATATACCTATTAACCATATGGTACTCCCTTTCATGAAGGGCTTGTTTAAATCCATTGCCCATTTTTCTACTGGGCTATCTCTTATTATAGTTTATAAAAGATACTGATATCATCTGGGAACCAGCCCTTTGTCAGATATGTTGCATTTTTCATCTCCCATCTGTGGCTTGCCTTTTCTCTCAGTTAATAATGTCATTGGTACAAAAAACTTTGCATTTTAATGAACTTAACATGTTTATCTTTTCATCTTTTTTTTTTTTGCTGTGGTTTAAAAAGTTGTTTCATTGAGATCTAATGAATATAACTCACCCATTTAAAATGTACATTATTAGCCAGGTTCTGTAATGTCACCTTCCCCAAAATCAAGTGTCCCCATATGATTGACTCTATTTCTGTATATTCTCTTCGGTTCCATTTGTCTACTTGTTTATCCTTGAGTAATACCACTGTCCTGATCACTGTAGCCTTACGATGCACGGGTATATGGTAGTATAAGCCTTCCAACTTTGTTCTGATTCTTCTTCAGCATCACTTACCTATTCTTGCCTCTTTGCCTTCTGGTATTTTGGTTAGGATTAAATTGAATTTAGAGATCAAATTGGTGAGAACTGAACTCTTAGCCACAATGAGTCATCAATTCTTGAATATTCTGTGACTTTATCTTTTCATTTTCTTAATAGTGCCTTTTAAAGAACTCAAGTTTTTAAATTTTATGAAGCCTAATTTACCATATTTTTCCTTGGTTTTTGTGTCTAAGAAATTCTATCATAAAGACTTTATTCTATGTTTTCATCTAGAAGTTTTGTAATTTTAATACTTATATTACAAAATTATAAAATTATATAAATTACAAAATTTATATTAAAATTACAAAACTTCATCTAGAAGTTTTATAATTTTAATACTTATATTTTGGCCCATAATCCATTCTACATTAATTTTATATATAGTGTAGGGTAATTTTTGGATAAAGATATCCAATTGTTCCACCTCATATTCTTTGGAAAAACAAATTGTGTATAGTGTATAGTCCTTTTTATACACTGCTGGATTTATTCAAATTGTATCTTTTTTAAAATTCCATCTTATAATTTTCTGTTCCTGTTATATAGAAATACAATTGATTTTTATGTTGTCCTTGTATCCAGAAACCTTGCTAAATTCTCTTGCTAAATTTGCATAATTATATCTTTTACATATAATTGTATTGCTTCCTTTTGCATCCTGTGACTTTCCCCCGACCAGCTTCTCTGTACTCACTAGGACTTCCAGTACAATGCTGAAAGGGGTGACAACAGTTACTCTTTTCTCATCTCTAATCTCAGGATGAGGCCCTAAAGCCCTCAATATTTCACCTTAGTATGATGTTTCTCATAGTTTATACAGAGAGAGTGGTAGAGATAGATATAGATATAGATATGTAGATATTCTTTATTAAGGATGTCTAGTTATATTCATAGTTTGTCAAAAGTTTTTATCATAATTAGATGCTAGATTTTATAAAATACTTTCCTGTATCTATTAAGATAATCATTTGACTTTTCCTCTTTTTCTGTTATTGCATCATTTCATTTCTGAGCATTACTCAACTTCTCATGCCTATTCTAAAAACATCCTGGCCATAACACATCATTTTTAGATATCTGTTATTACTTATTTAGGATTTTTGCATTCCTGGGCGTGCCAAAATCCCTGCTCCTCTTCCCCACCTTTTTATTTCTTTCTATTGGCCTTTTTTAGTCTTTCAGAGCTTTATCATTTACAAAATGGCAAATGCTTTGAAGAGAAAAAGGAGAAGAAAGTTAAAATCACTTTAATGTATTTCTCCTCTCTAGGATTCTGGCTCTTTAAGTTCTGGCTGCCTTGGTAGTTCTTAGTGCTTTCATGTTTTTCCCTCATTTTGTCTAGCTTTTCTAATTGTTCTATTGGAGGACTTTTGGCTACTGCATCATTTTTTGAGGCAAAAATTCATCTTTTGTAATATAAACTAATTCATATTATTCCTGTTCTTTGAACTTGTTAATGGCTACTCCTCTGTGCTCCAAATTCCTACTGTGTCCTGGAAGACCCTAAATAATCTAACTTTAATCTCTCCTTCATCCTCATTCCCTTGTTCACTTCTCTAAAGTCACATATATCTGCTTTCTGATCTTCTAACCCCACAAGTTCATTCTTAAATCCACATTTTGCATTTGTTTTTCCCTCTCCCTGGAACACCCAGTCCCTGACCTTTACATGGCTGCCTCACTTTCACATTCTATCTCAGTTTCAATGTCACCTCCTCAGAGGCTTTCTCAAGACAATTTATCTAATCTTGGGCGCCACCTGCCTGATCCCTACAAACAATATAATCAACATGAAAGAAGGGGAGTCAAATGAAGCCAATAGATTAAGAGTAAGAACTTTACAAAAAAGTATTGTAATATTCCTACCCTATGTCCACATTCAATATAAATAAAATGATAAACCAAAAATACTTCTTTGGATCCAGAACCACCTTTGCATATTGTAATACAGAGTTTAAGAGTATGATATTTCCCTGGAGTGTGACAAACCTAGATTCAAAACACTACTGCGTGACTTACTTCCCAGATGCATGATGTCAAGCAAGGTGCTCAGCCCCCTGCTCCCCAAACTATAATTGGGGGATTATGAGAGGATCTGTTTGATAATATTGTTGCAATCATGTAACAAATGTTATGTATGTAAAGTGCTTAATACAATGACAGTAATAGAAAGTTCTTCATAAAAAAGAGCTATTATGATGACAATGTTGCTCATGATGATAATGATGATGAAAATAATAAGGCCCTATAGCATCTGGTAAAATACTAAATCATTCAATCAAACACATACAGACATATGCACACACACACACAAATTAAATATTATCATTTCCATCAAGTAGATGCAGCCTTTAGCACTTGCATTAACAAACTTGGTAGAGCCTTTGTTACTTTGAGTTCTGCTCTAGGTAAGTTTGGTTGCAAGAAATAGAGACCAATCCTAGGGAATCTACAAGAAATAAGAGGAGCTTACTGGAAGAATACTGCAGTATTTCACCAAAAAAAAAAAGGAGGGGGTGGTGGGGGAAGACCTGAAAAATCATGCATTATGAAAAACAGAAATCAAGATAGCTTCAGAAAAGAGAGGCTACCATTAGAAACAAACCCTTAGAGCACTACCATTTAAGTGACTAAAATACCATCAATACCTACCTTTCAGTTCAAAATTCCAAATTCTAAGGAGAGAGAATCTGTTAGGCATAACCAAATGAAATGCCTTCCCCTAGGCAAATCATCTCCATCCAAGAGGCACAGTCAAATATGATAGTTTCAGCTGCTGAGAGGCTACCTCTGTGGATCAATAAGCAGTTCCCTGGAAAGAGTTCTATTTTAGAGCAGGAAAGTCATTTTAAGAAGTGCCACTACAATCCTAGGCACCTTGTCTAAGATAGGCTTTCTCTAAAAGAAGCCATTTTATTCTACTCTTTGCCCATACAGAACAGTAGTGAACAAGTTATGCACCATTAGCTGCTTGGGAGGGAGTTAATTACAAATTAAATATAATTGAATCATTGAATCTGTTTTCAAGTCCTCTAAATAGAATAACAACATGCTACCTTGTAGAGCCAATTTTGCATATCAGAGCTGAGTCTCTTGCTTCCTACAATGAGATTTTGAAAGTCTAGAGATACATTCAATTTTTAAAAAATTTTTTTGTAGTGCAAGTCATCAAAATTTAGGAGAAAATACATTGTAAATTGTACTCATTGAAGGAGTTATGGAAGGAAGCTTCAATATAAAGTATTCACCAATGCCTGTAGTTAACCAAAATTGTAATAAAATTCTTGATTCAAAATACCTCTCTATTACTTGAACATAAATTGTTAGCAAACCAAAAAGCTGAGAACTACAAAATATGATGACTGCATCCTCCTCCAAAAGGTTCTTACCCTGCAGCACCTGCCACAAAGACACCAAGAAAACCACACATACAGCTGGGCAGGAAAGGGTGGAAATGAGGAGTCAGCTGTTGAAGTATTACATATATAGACAGTGGTTGAGGCTCAGGGACACTGAAAAATCTCAACAACACAGAAAGAAAAAGAAGATAGGAATGGGGGTAGGGATGATTTCCATGGAATTACTGGCATTGGTATACATTCCCCTTACCTACTATTGCATCATTCTCTTCTACCTGGAATATTAATAGGACTTCTGGTACTCAGATATTTTGTGAGCAGAAAAAAAAAATGTCATTCAACATTTAGAAGACTAGCATAGGGCATCCAAAGGGAGGGATGCAGTATGGCGGAGTCAAACTAGTAGGTCCATTCCCAGCTCAATAATTTACTCACTATGTGAACTGTGGAGATTACTCAATGTTTTTGAGCTCAGTCCCCTATGGGATCTGAAACAGCGAGAGCATTTTAATCTATACTTCCTTTAGTTTGTTTGAGGATAGAATGAATCAACAACTATAAAAGGTCGCTGCTACATGCTAAGTGCTTTTTTAACAGTTATTGTTGCTGTTTCTCTTCTTTCATTCTTTAATAGAAACTTGCTAGACTCATGGTATTCTAGAGTTTTGTCTCTAACGTTCCAGAAGAACTATATAAAAAATGAAGATGGCAGCCTGAATCTCCAGAGTTTTTTAATTCACCAATCAAAACTTTTCAAAAAATAATAAACTATCATTTACTTCTCCCCAACATTTTAGAAGAAGAAACACCAATTTAATCCCCCCTCCCCCAAATAAAGGGAGCACAGAAAAAGGACAGTGCACTGCCCACAGAAAGATGAAGATGACAGCGGTGTCATGGATTGGCACAGGGGCACCACTACACCAAACAACCTACATGTGAGCCTGAAACCAGTAAACAAAGCAACAGTGCTGAGCATGATGTGTGTGCTCATACTCTGCTCTTTGGCTCCTCCTCTACCAGGAATGCTTTCCCTACATTTCTACTTGTCAAAGATGCCATGCTATGTCTAAGCCCCAGTGCCAAAACTTCCCTGAGAACTATATGATCTTCCTAGCTGAAGCATTCAGTACCTCCTCTCAATTCTAGCAACAAGTCCATCTCAGGTTTTGTCCTCTGTCCACTGTCTCTTTTACATTTATAAAGTTCTGCTACCTTGAGTGAGCAAACCACTCCTGAAGCATTGGGTATAGTTCTAACCAACCCTGCCAAGTGGGTTTTGATAGATAGGAATGTGCACATGCAAAAGTGCATTATCAGGCAACCAAGTGTCAACCAAGTGGACAAGTAGGCAAACACATGGAGGATGTCTATGCAGTAGAATAGTATTTGGCCCTAAAAAGAAAAGAAATTCTGACACATGCTACGACACAAATAAACCTTGAAGTTATTATGCTAAGTGAAATAAGCAGGTCGTATTGTAAGGTTCCACTTATGCAAAGTTGCTAGAGTTATTGAATTTATAGAGGCAGAAAGTAGAATGGTGGTTTCCAAAGACTTCTCACAGTAATGGGTGCAGAAGTTCAATTAGGAAAGATAAAACTTTCTGGAGATGGATGTGGATGATGCTGCTCCTCAGTGAGAATATACTTATGCCTTAGAACTGTAAACTAAAAAACTTTTTAAATGGTCAAAATGGTTATTTTCAAAAAATAAATAAATAAAAAAAAATGAAACAATAGCTGTACTCCATTTGTGTTCAATGAATCAATAAGTAAATTTAAAAAATAAATAAATAAATTAAAATGGTTATTTTCAGGTTATGTATATTTTACTATAATTTTAAAAACAATAAATTTTTTAAAATTTGTTTTAAAGCATATAATCAGAAAAACATAGAAGGAATAGTTAAAGAGGTTGAGGCATTCAGAGACGAGCTCTGAGGCAAGGAAAGATAAGACAACTCCCAAAGCCACTGTGTATAAAACCACTAAGTCTTGTTCTATTCAGCCCCAAATTATTCCTGCAAGACCAATGAATAGAAGCTACAAGGAGAAAGGTTTCATTTGATATGAGAACTTTCAATAGTGCTGTCCGAAATAGAATATTTTTATAAATAATAGGTTCCACTTCTCTGAACATATTCAAATATAAATGGAATATTCCCTCTGCAGAAGCCTTTGGAGAAGCAAGCATCGGATGGATGCTGGACTAAATCAGTGATTCCTAAAAGGCAGTTAAAAGGCTGGTGCCAATGTACCATGCAGTTTTCACTCAGTGATGATGAAATGATGAAACAAAGACAAATATGTGAGATTTTTTTATAGCTGAATGCATTTGATTGTTATGATTATGCCATTTATTCTTTTAGTATAGATATGACCACCTCTTCCAAAATAATAATGAATGACAGTTTTTTTCTTTTGTGTCATTTTTAGGGGACAAAACTAAAAGTTGAGAAAGTAAAGTCAGCCTTAATTTTAGGAGACAAAATGATTCCACTCACTTGAACAGGAAAATTCTCGACATCCTGTCAAAATTCCAAGCACCCATGTTTATTACTAAGGATTGTTATCAAAGCTGTTTCTGTTGTTCATTTTAACCATATCTCAACAGCATATTTGAGGGGTGGAGCACCTCCCAAGGAGATTTCTCCCAAGGCATCTGCCATAGGGATAGCCTAAAATGATAAAGAATTTGAACAGATTCCCAATCTCTCAGGGATTTCCATCAATGACAAAAGAAATTGGCTGTAGGAATGTTTATCCAAATTCACTTCATAGTCAATGGGCTAAATTCCAAATACTACTGGCTTCTCAAAGGACAAGGCAATTTTATTGTACAGGTTTATTTGGGGGAGAGTGTGTATGCGTGCGTGTGTGTGTGTGTGTGTGTGTGTGTGTAGATAAAAAGACAGGGCATTCGGCTAAACAGATATAGGAACCAATAATCACTAGAAGCAAGGGAGTGATATTTCCTTAGAATTGCATCCAAGAATAATTTAATGACAAATAAAAATAAGGTTCAAAGTCTATTTCTACCAGTATCTATCTCCAGCAACAGTGGCTTGTCTAGGATTTTATCTTTCTCTCTCTTTGTCACTCTTTTTAAAATCATCAAGCAAAACATGAAAGTCCAAGTTAATTTATTGTCAACAACCAAAAGAGTGAAAATGCACCCTACAGAAACCCCTCGAGCTTTTTGGTCTTCTATTTATCCGTTCTTTCACAACATCTGTATTTGTATCCTGCAGAAAATACTTCTCTGTCACTCACAATCTGTCAGGATAGCATTATCTTCTGTGGTTTAAAAACAGAAATTCCATTTAACTTGGTAGTTGATAGAGATATTTTACTCACATTCCTTAACCAACAATAATTAGTCCAATTTACCACATGAAGGAAAGGGAAAAAAACACTTATATTCTGCAACTTGTTTTGCATCATGGAACACTGGGAGGAGAAATGCTCCCACTCTTGAGATAACAAAACAAATTATTAAGTCAAAAAACAGCCCTAATCAGAATTCAAGGATTTGGTACACCCCCGCAATGTTTCAGTGTAGCAGTTAATGAATTTGGGTTTTCCAATCACACTTTGATTCAAATTCTGGCTTTGCCACTTATATAACCTTAGGCAGAAATAAAAACTTTCATTAAGTCTCACCTCCTTCATTTGTAAAAAGGGAATACATTGAATTTGTATAGCGCTTTTGGTAGTATGGCCATTTTGATAATATTAATTCTGCCTATCCAAGAACATGGGAGATCTTTCCATCTTCTAAGGTTTTCTTTAATTTCTTTCTTTAGAGTTCTGTAGTTCTCATTGTAGAGGTCTTTCACCTCTTTTGTTAAATTAATTCCCAAGTATTTTTTTTTTAGGCTATTGTGAATGGGATAGTTTTCCCAATTTCTCTTTCACAGGATTCATCACTTATGAAAAGAATGCATTAGATTTATGAGTGTTGATTTTATATCCTGCTACTTTACTGAATTCATTTATGAGTTCTAGAAGTTTTTTGGTGGAATTTTTCAGCTCCACTAAATATAGAATCATGTCATCTGCAAATAATGATAGTTTAAGTTCTTCTTTTCCTATTCAAATCCCTTTTATATCTTTAGTCTGTCTAATTGCTCTGGCTAGAATTTCAAGGACAATGTTGAATAGAAGCAGGGAAAGAGGGCATCCCTGCCTTGTTCCAGTTTTTAGAGGGAATGTTTCAGTTTTTCTCCATTTAGAATAATGTTGGCCATGGGCTTAGCATAGATAGCCTTTACAATGCTGAGGTATGTTCCTACTACTGCTATTTTTTCTAGTGTTTTGAGCATGAAGGGGTGCTGTATTTTATCAAATGCTTTTTCTGCATCTATTGAAATAATAATGTGTTCTTAACTTTATTCTGTTGATGTGGTGAATTACATTTATAGAATTCTGGATGTTGAACCAACCTTGCAACCCTAAAATCCCAAAGATGGACCTCATAGAAATAGAGCAAGCAATCTTGAAATTCATTTGGAGGAATAAGAGATCCAGAATAGCTAAAGCAATCCTTAGGAGGAAGAGTGAAGCAGGTGGTATCACAATACCAGACCTTCAACTATACTACAGAGCAATAGTAACAAAAACGGCATCGTATTGGCACCAAAATAGGCAGGTAGACCAATGGTACAGAATAGAGGACACAGAGACAAACCCACATAAATACAGTTATCTCATAATTGAAAAAGGAGCCAAAAACATATAATGGAGAAAAGATAGCCTCTTCAACAAATGGTGCTGGGAAAACTGGAAATCCATATGCAGCAAATTGAAACTATACCCCTATCTCTCACCCTGCACAAAACTCAACTCAAAATGGATCAAAGACCTAGGAATTAGACCAGAGACCCTGCACCTAATAGAAGAAAAAGTAGATACAAATCTTCATCATATCGGCCTAGGACCAGACTTCCTTAACATGACTCCCAAAGCACAAGAAATAAAAGCAGGAATCAATAATTGGGATAGATTCAAACTAAAAAGCTTTTTCTCAGCAAAGGAAACAATCAGCAATGTGAACAGAGAGCCTACAGAGTGGGAGAAAATCTTTGCCACACACACATCAGATAGAGCCCTAATCTCCCGAATATATAAAGAACTCAAAAAACTTTACACCAAGAATACAAATAACCCAATCAATAAATGGGCTAAGGAAATGAACAGACACTTCACAGAAGAGAATCTACAAGCAATCAACAGATCTATGAAAAAATGTTCAACATATCTAGTAATAAGAGAAATGCAAATCGAAACTAAGATATCATCTCACTCCATTAGAATGTCTGGCGAGGATATGGGGGAAAAGGTACACTCATACATTGCTGGTGGGGTTGCAAATTGGTGCAGCCACTCTGGAAAGCAGTATGGAGATTCCTTAGAAAACTCAGAATGGAACCACCATTTGACCCAGCTATCCCATTCCTTCGCCTATACCCAAAGGACTTCAAATCAGCATACTACAGTGATATAGCCACATCAATGCTTATAGCAGCCCAATTCACTATAGTTAGATTGTGAAACCAACCTAGATGCCCTTCAATAGATGAATGGATAAAGATACTGTGGTATATATACACAATGGAATATTATTCAGCCATAAAGAATAATAAATTTATGACATTTGCAGGTAAATGGATGGAATTGGAGAAAATCATGTTAAGTGAAATAAGCCAATCCCAAAAAACCAAAGGATGAATGATTTCTCTTGTAAGTGGTTGATGACACATAGCGGGGGTGGGAAGAGGTACGGGAAGAATGGAGAAGGGATGGATTGTAGAGAGGAAAATGAGGGGTGGGGAGGGGGCATGGAAGGAAAGATTATAGAATGAGACAAACATCTTTACCCTATGTATATGCATGAATATGCAAATTGTATGATTTACTTTGTGTACAACCAGAAAAATGATAGTTGTACTCCATTTGTGTACAATGAACTAAAATTTAATAAGTTTTTTTTTAAAGGGAATACATGTCAATATCTATAATCAATAAACGTTAGCTGCTATCATTCTTCTCCTCATCAGTATCATCAGATTCAGATGACAAATGACAAAATGACAAATGACAAAATCTTTCTGACTAACTTTATCTAAATAGAAAATAAATTCATTGCATGTGTACAGAATAGCACCCAGAAATCGAAATAAAACTAAATCAAGCTTATAAGCAATGGGAGCCAGGACCCCAGGAATGAATGGACAGTTTGTTCTCTAAGCCACCAACACCAGGAAGAATCAGCTCCAAGCACTTTCCATTCTTGGGTGAATATACTCGAGATTCAGAATCTCTGGAAAAAGAGAGAGAGAAGACAAAAGATCTTCCTTGGTCACATGACCACTATTTGACCAAGGGAGGATAAAGTGTTTGCTAACAGTCCTGATAGTACTGCATGCAGTAGGGGAGGCTACTCCCCAAATTCCTTGTTGGATTTGTTGTTGCTTAAAGGAGGGAAGAGATGCTGAGCAGGTATGTTAGCATAGGTAATTAGTTAGAAATGAGAAGGAATGGGAGAAGGGGAGAAAAAAGACGGGAATGGGTATAAATGGCCCCTGACTGACACCGGATCCAGAGGACCCAACGCCCATCATGGAACATCATAAGGACATATGGGGTAGGACCATGAAAGAAAACCATCTTAGGAAAGTGGGCAGACCACTCAGAACCACCAACTGGTACCACCAGTCTCCCTCCACCCCCATCAGAGGGGTCCATTACATTCCTCCATAGATATATGGGAAAACACCATGTTCCCAAGGTCAGGCAAGTACCCACAATTTGCTCTGAGGGTCAGTTGACCATTACAGGACCTTCTGCCAGTGGAGCATCATTTCAGAGGCATCATTCCAAGGTTTCTCCACCACTCCCACAACAGACCCTAACAAAATCATTTCAGAGCATTTTGGTTCTTAGTTGATCTGCTCACACCTCTCTCTGGTATATATCTCACTTTTTCTTGCCTTTCCCTGGCCTTGCAATAAACCTACTCTAATTTCCATTCCTTCCTTGCTATACTTTTGTTTCTGCATCAGGGTAATTGCCCTAATGTTAGACATTACACCCAAGAACCAAGGATCATTCAATAGTCAACTCTTTACCTCTAGTAACAGGTACAAATACCAAGCATTATTATTATTACACGATTACACCCAAGAACCTACTATGTCAAGCTCAATTAAGGCTGTACCCTGTTCTCTCTATCAATCTCTCTCTTCAGTACTTTTTCTTTTAATATATGCTATGAATTTTTAAAGCTGTTGTTGAAATTAATTTTGAGGAAAATAAGAAGGCCCCAGAGTTCTAAGTATACATGTCCCATTTTTAAAAAATACGCTACTTGCTGAAAAGAAATTATTTTGTTGAAAACTCCTATTAGAATTTCCAGAAAATTCATTGCCTTTATGGTCAAGTTATTTACCAGTGATTTGTGCTATTAAAAAGCACATAAAGCATCCACTGAAAAAGTGATCTGAAGATGACTCAGAGAAATAGTTGTTCTCTTATAAACAAATCTATTTTTTATGTTCAGTAAGATGATATTTATGCTCAGAAATTAGGATTAAAAACAAGATTTTGTTTTGATAATATTTTTGTTGATAATGCTTCACTGAGAAAGGATTAAACAATAAAAAGCAATGGTGTAAGAACAATACTGATATATAATAATGAAATATATGACCTATAATTGCATTAAAATTTTCTTCCAGCTTACTAGCTGAACAAATCCCAAATAATATAATACACACAGACTGATTAATTTGGAGCCCCAAGTAACTATGGAGTTTGGTGAAAACATTTATCAAAAAACCCACAGCTCTCGGATCACACTTTGTTGAGACAAATCCCAGTTCCACACTTAGCACTTGTGTGACAATAAGTAAATTTTTAATCTGCCAAAATATTCAGGCCTCACCTCATTTATTAGATGAAATTAATAGGATGATGAGATATTTTCAGGACTTACTGACATGATGCATGGAAGAAGCTTGACACTTCATGTGGCAAATGTAAGCACTCAATAATAAATTTTAATATTTATATGTACACAGAGAGGGAGAGAGAGTAGTCTTCTCTCTGAGGGAATGATTTTCCTCCCCAGAGGACACACAGGGCAATGTGTGCAGATATCTGTGGCCAACCTGGATGATGCTTCTGGAATCCAGGAAGCAGGGATGCAGGTAAACATCCCTCAATGCAGAGAACAAGTCCAAGTAACAGAATTTTCCCAAACACCAATAACATCAAAGTTGAGGCTGAGAGAAAGGGACAGGATAATTAGTGTGATATAGTGCAGGACCTATAACAGATCTGGAAGAGGAGATACATTCAGAAAAGGAGAGGTAACCACAGCAGCAGATTTAGAATGAGATTCAAAGACTTCTGCCACACATGAACTCTTGAATAAGAGCTCTGAGCCTCAAGATTCTCATTTGTATGTGACATAATACCACCAACCTAAAAGGTATTAGCAGGCCTGGCATTCTTCTTAACCAAATCATTATGGGTATTACTAGGTATATGTACTAAGTATATGGCTACTATTCTTGTTACATGTTAGACCAACAGCTAGGTTTGAAGTGTGACTCTTTAACATTAGCAATTAATTGTAGTTGGAAGGGTTAATTAACCTCAGTAAGAATCAGTGCCCTCTTATAAGGAAGCAATCAAAGACCAAATTCTAAGCTCAAATAAGTTTTCCCTGCAGGGCAGGGTTTCTCAACCTGAGATTCTGAAAACATCTGAAATTAAAAAAAAAAAAATCGTATAGGTACATTTTTGCATGTTTATGCACATTTGCAGGTATGCATAGTGTTGTGTATGGATGTTTGTGTATATTTGTCTTTTTCTCTAAAGACGGTCCAAAATGACTAAGGACCACCAGATTACATATATACATTTTTAAATCTAAAGTAGTAACCAGGATACAGTAGAACTTCTGAAGAGATCATTCTGAAGTGAAAGAGGGAGTCTAGGAGTCTGAGTTCACAGACGGTGCAACCTTGGATAAACAAATGGTAGCACCTCTTTGAGCCTCACCTGCAAAGTTGAAACATATACATACAGTATCTGCCTAAGAGAGATCTTAGAGCAATAAAATGAAGCAATGCCTGTAAAGTATTTAGCACAGTGACCAACACAAAGTATACACTCACTAAAAATCAGCTTCTATGAGGATGGCTATTGCACAGGCTCTTGCATCCAGATGGTGGCAGTGGCAGTGGTATGTCTAACCACCTATGACATACACTACCAGAAAAACTGCAGGAATTCAACTACTATTCTAGCTACTATTCTAGCTACTATTCTAGCTACTATTCTAACTACTATTCAACTACTATTCTAGCTACTATTCTAGCTCAGCCTGAAGATTCACCTAATCTGAGGCATGCCATTTATAATACCTAGACTCATCAGAAAGCAGACAAAAGTAACTGTGTGAATCTGTCTACAAAACCTTTTTATGTAAGAAAGCCTCATTCAAATCTCCTCTGACAAGCTGCCAGGGAATCCCTCTGGGGGTTCCATAAACACAATAAGGTGCTTGATTGTTCATTAGGGTGCAACAATTCTAAACCTGTCTCACATACACATAGGACACACACTCCACAAGGACTTTTTTCCCCCCCAATATTCTTCATTTCCCCTGGTACCTATGCAAACAAGACTTGACTTTACATACCGGTAATCCAAATAATGCAGGACTGCCTTGAAGCTTGCATCTGCCTGAAAATAAACCCACAAAGAATGACTCTGTAGGGATTTGCCAGTGCTTTATATAGCAACAGTCTAAAACCCTTCCTCATCTGCCCATTTCCCCAACCTTTAAAAAAAAAACAAAAAAAACAAAAAAAAAACCACCTCATTATCTCTTTCCACTTCTCAGTTGACCCCATCTCCACTTCAGATGCCCTTAGTGCCACCCTGCTTTCCTCCTTGCCATCACATTCACCATGCTCATGACACCTCTTCCCTTCCCTTCAGGGTATAACTCCTACAAAGTACAGCCTAACCTGGATGTCTTCTTCTCTTTGGAAGTAGCCCTCTGAAGTTCTGGGTAATGGAATTCTTCACCTTCTCAGGGAAGCCAACAACAAAGAAATCCACCCCCATCCAGCCCTGCCTTGGTGCCCACTTACAGTTCTTCCAAGGGGTGAATGGGAATGACCCTCCAGGTTCCTCTTACCCTAGAACAGCATTGAGGTAACAAGGACTTCATCTGTTCTCTGCCTGGCTTGCAGGGCAAAGTCAGTATTCATCAGAGTGCCCTTTTTGCTGCTGACAGACAAAGTAGATGTGCTCATAATCAAGAACTTCTCACCAAATCCTCAGGGCTTTAAATCTTTTCCAAGTAAACTGCAATTTGTAAAGAAATCCCTGAAATGATGTTGTGCAAGGAAGTTAAAGCGGGCACAGAAGGATGGAGTAACATTTTACCATCTGCCTGTGATAATAATACTGCCTCCATCTTGCAAACGTCTAATTGATTGTGTGACAGCAGCACAAAGATCCTGCCACAATCTAACAAACAAAGATTATTTCTAAATTGCACCTTCACATAGGAGGACTGCCAAGGTCATGCTCAGAAGGACCAATTTTGAGCATATGAACTTTCCAGTGGCAGAATGAGAGGAGTCCTGGGACACAGTTCGGCAAGATTGAACCAACTCACTTTATTATAGTTGCTTAGAGCAATGTCCAGCTAGGGCCACAAAGAGAGCAGATAGGTACACAATGAGTTTAAAACAGTGTTTCCCACTGGTAGAATGGAAAATGCCTTAAAGCAATACGAATGGACATCTGGCTGGGTCACCTGTGAAGAAAGTCTGTGCTCTGGGCTATCTTATTCTTTCAAGTGTTGAACCAGCAGACTTTTTTCTGGTAGAGTCTCATTATACATAGTGAGGAGCCAACGTGTGACACAAGTAGATGCCCATACTAGGGGCTAGAGGGGCTTAGACTTTGCTGGGTACCATGTTTTTCTATAACAGCAGAGCTCAGACCTGAACTGAAGGGCTTAATAAGAGTGACTGGCAGAAAAGAGAAGCAGTTTTGATTACACAAATTTCTTAAAACTTCATTTCCCTGCAAAGAGGGCCCAAGCAAACACTCTGGTCCAAGCCAAATAGAAATGTGACTTAGCTTATTACATCTTGTCCAGGTCCCCATGCTCAAATAATCAGGGACCACTATCAAATAGTGAAATTATAATCTGGCTTTTAAAATTACTATATTTTTCCTACAGGCATCATATATTTTTATATATGCATATATATACACACAATATATATTTATATATATTCCATATGTGTCATACATTTATATAATAAATATATTTGCATAAATGTTGGTATTCTTGGAACTGATTATAATTAAAACTGGAAAAAAATCATCTTTTCATCTTTTTCTTTAAACCAAGTGTTAAGGAACTAAATATCCCTTTATTGGTAACTGATTATAAACAGTTCTACTCTGCTCACAGGGAAACCTATTTTCCAGCATGTACTTCTGTAAAACCAATTAGATTTATACTTTATTATTTATTTTTATTCTTTAATTTTAAAACATGAAGTAACTTCTTTATTTTCACTATATATATTATTACTTTCTATTTACAGTAAATGATGTTGGTCTTGCAATCACGGTGGAGGTCCACAAATTCTATTTTAATAAATGAATTTAAGTAAATAAAAGTGAGCAAGTTTAAAAATATATCAAAATATTTTTATTGACATAATAATAAAAGTCACACAGTCTGAGATCACTCCCCGGTCTTTTGCTTTGTTTTGTTTTGTTTTTTGTTTTAATGGTATCAAGGATTGAACCCAGAGGTGCTTAACCACTGAGTCACATCCCCAGCCCTTTTAATGTTTTATTTAGAGACAGATTCTCACTGAGTTGCTTAGGGCCTCAATTGTGATCTTCTTGCCTCAGCCTCCCCAGCCACTGGGATTAGAAGTGTATGCCACTGCACCCAGCCAGCTGTTTTTCCTCCAAAGCATGTATTTAGGTGTGAAGGTTCAGAGACTTAGCTCTTCTCTGATACTTAGGGGATCCATCACAATTACTGTATCAACATATTTTGAAAAGATTTCTGTGCAGAAAAGGTCTGGTCCTCTTTTACTGGGGATTAGCAGAATAAACAATCAACCAATGGAAAGCCCTTTCAGAATCCCAAAAACTTGGGGGTTTTTATCAATAGCAAAAAGGCAGACAATCTTCCCACTTTCCCAGAAGTTTGTTCTTTCTGTTCTTTCCAGTGGTTCTGAGTGGCTCTACAAAACAATAACCTGATTTAGCAGATAAAAGGCCAAGGTTCCTATATGGAGAAGTTTTAGTGTTTTGTTTTGTTTTTTAATCTGTGAAACCCCTGTTTCTTAGCACTGTACCTTTGGACAATTGATCTTGAACCTGAATATCTATGCTTCACAAACGAGATAATGAACATCAGGTACTCAACACAAAGCCTAAGATCAGGCACACATATGTACCCAAGAACAGGTATTATGATTTATTGTTACTGTTATTATTTTGTTTTGATAAATATATGAAAATGATTACCACAATCATATATTCAACTTCTTACATAGTTATTTTCATTTGTGTAGTGAGAACAATTCAGGTCTATTGTTTTAGCAACTTCCACGTATATAACATATTACTATTAACTGTAGTCCCCATGCTAAACAAGAGATCTCCAGAAATTTATTCCTCTTATCTAAAACTTTGTGCCCTTTGACCAGCTGTTCTCCATTTCCCAACCTGTTCTCAGCCCTTGACAAATATCACTCTACTCTCTGCTTCTGTAAATTTTATTTTTCCTTTCTTTAAAAAATTTGTTTTATTTTTTAAATTAAAGTTGTATATATTGATCATGTACATTAGATCTTGAAATATATGTACACAGTTGAATGACTACATTGAACTAATGAGCATAGGCATAACCTCACATACTTACTTTTTGTGGTAAGACACTTAAAATCTATTCTTATAGCAACTTTCAGGATAATACATTGTTAGAAACCAAAGTCACCATATTGAACAATAGATTTAATTTTTTCTTCCCATTTAACATTTTGTATCCTTGAACCAATACCTCTATAGATGCTGTCCTCATGTCCCTTATAAACCCCTGACACTCTGCTTCTATGTGTTAAACATTTTAGAATTCAAGTATTAGTGAGATCATGTAATGTGTTTCTGTGCCTGGCTTATTTCACTTAGCATATTGTACTTCAGGTTCATCCATGTTGACTTAAATAACAGGATTTCCTTATGTTTCAAGGGTAAATAATATTCTCTATATATATATATACCACGTTTTCTTTGTTTTCTTTGTCTATATATATATATATACCACGTTTTCTTTGATAGAGTCTATTTCTTTCTCTATCAATAGACTCTTAGATTGATTCCATATCTTGGCTACTCTGAATAATGTTAAAATGAACATGGAAATATGAGATATCTCTGTGACATACTAATTTTATATATATATAGTGCTAGAATTGCTGGATCATGTGGTAGATCTATTTTCAATCTTTAAGGACCCTCCATATTATTTTCCATATGGCAGTACAAATTTACATCCCCATCAACAATTCACAAAATTTGCCTTTTCTCCACATGTCACTAACACTTATCTTTTGGTAATAGTCTATTTAACAGGTATGGTATGATATTTCATTGTGTTTTTAGTGATGATTAATGATACTGAGGTTTTTTTCATATATTTGTTGGTCATTTGTGTGTCTTCTTTTGAGAAATGTCTTTTTACTATTGTCTTAATTATTAATGATGTTCATTAAACCATATAACTATAGTGATATTTACTATATCTGGAGATTTCTTCTTCTAAAAAAAATACTGCTGCTTTAAATAATCATTTGCCTTAATTCTAGGATACAACATTATCATTGCTATTATTATTATTATTCATTAATTCAACACTTATTCAACACATATTTCATTAGAGTCTGTTCTGGCACTTGGGAAATAGCTCTGAATAACAGAGCACATTCCTTGCCCTATAGCTTACATTTAGGTGGAGAGAAACAGTACACACAATAAGTGAAAGATAATTACAGTATGTTTGGCAGTGATGAATGCTAGAGAAAAAGTGGACTATGATCAGGCAAAGGCATTGTTCATTTAGGTAAACAATTTATCTCCTAAAACACCTGAGTTTAGTGTCATGCAACTCATCAAGACATTTAGAGTTCACAATCTTTGGGCCTGTAGTCTTCTTGATGTGATCTCAGAGGTAAGTGAGGCTCTAAAAAGTGGAAAGAAAAAATAATTCCCCCACCTACTTGCTGAAACCTAAATCCCTCCAAGAGTAGAAGAATAGAACAATGTTTTTCCCCGATGGCAGCCCTTGGTAGGCCATCATACTAGACACATATGGTACACCACTCCTCAGTACTATGGTAGCAGATATTATCAAGTTTTCTTTTTTTCCCAGTAAGCCCAAAACCAGCTTCCTGAAACTTCTCAGCAAAGTTCTGTAGACAAGCATTCAGTGATTAAAGTTAGTATAAGAAATGTAATCTATTATCGTCTTAGAATTCAAAGTAAAGTTTAAGTATAGCTATAACTAGGAAAGGTATCATGCTGACTTGAAATTACACTTAACAAGTAAGTGCTCCTATCCCAAGTGCATATTTTATAAGGGTGGAGAAAAGCTAAGACATGCCATAGGTATTTGGAGGAGGCTCAGAATGCACATAAGAAGGAAGGACAGACTCTTTTCTTTTTGGTACTGGGGGTTGAACCTAGGGGCTATCAACCACTGAGCCACATCCCCAGCCCTTTTTTAATATTTTATTAGAGACAGGGTCTTGCTGAGTTGCTGAGACTGGCTTTGAACTCATGATCCTCCTGCCTCAGCCTCCCAAGCTGCTGGGATAGGAAGGATGGATTTTAAAATCCCACCCACATTCATATCTGAACATGTGTTATAAGCCATTTTTATACACCCTCTGATTTGAAGGAATAACATCCTTTGATTTTCTTAATCTCACACAGACACACATCCCATAAATTATAGTGTTGAAAAATAGCAGTTCTATTCTTCCAGTTTGGTCTTCCAGTTTAGGCCAAATACCCAGAGTCCATCAGCAAATCCTTTCAGTTTCACCTTCAAAAGATTAACAGAATCCAATCACTTCTCACCAACTCCACCATTACCTTTCAAGTCAAGCTACCACCAGGTGTTGGTTGGAGGACCTACAACAGCTCCAAACAGTCTCAGCCTCTACCTGTGCTCCTGGGTTATCTATCCTCCTCACTCAGGAGCCTTCCTTCTCTGGCCAAAGATCTCCAGTATCATTCCATCTCACCCAGAGAAAAGTCATACCCATGTACATAACTGCCTCAGGCCTCTTGTCCCTTGATCCCCTTTGCACTTCTCTCTAGTCCCCAGGCCTCCATGTGCACCTCCAACAGGCCTAGAGTCTTTCTCCCTCAAAATCTTTACACTTGCTGCTGTCTCTGCCTGGGAGGCCTCTCCTCCAAGGAGTTATATGGCTGCTTCCTCACTTAGTCACATCTTTGATGAGGCCCTCCTAGATCACTCCATCTAAAACAGCACACAAATCAGACCCTACCTCCAAACCTCTCCACCATACCCTACCTTAATAATTGCTCATGGCACTCATCACTACCTGACCTAATATTCCTCCTCCCTCCCTGTCTCCCTGCCTACTTGCCTGCCTGCCTGCCTCCCTCCCTCCCTTTCTGTCTGTCCCCCAAAAGAATATGTTGAGGCTCAGAAAATAGTGCTCTGAAGTATGGTGCTTTCACATGTGGGACACTCTGAGCTAAAGAAGAACCAAGATCTCGCTGCCCTCCTGCCCTCCAGACCCTCACTCCTCTTTCTCCACATAAGCACAGGGAGAGGCTCTCTCTGAATTTCCTTTATCTGATTAAAAGCACAGTTGAATTCAATTTTCAAGAACTCCCCACCTCTGGAACCCCATCAACCAGAGAAGATGAACTCCTCTCACAGGAAAGCAGACTGAAGGTTGCTGCCTGCCCACCCCAGAGAGACTCTAGCACAACAGATCACCTATTCTCATGAGGGCTGACATCTGAGAGATTACCTACACAACACAACCTGAGTTCACCACGAATTTCCTTCTCTCACCTCCCTCCCACCCCAGCACAATCTGTGGCCACCTCCCATTGGAAGCTCTAAACCCCATTCCTTTCTGTAGTTTAGGACACTATAAACTTAAAACACTTGGACTTTTTTTGAAATATATTTTTCAATGCTCCCATTTGTATGCATATTATAAATTTGCCTTTCGTCCTGTGCATCTGTGTTAATTCACTTTACTGTATAGATTCAAATTACTGAACTTCCAGAAGGTACAAGGAAAGTTACTTTTTTCCCTTGCAAATACAAACTCCCTCCAAATAAGGGCATGTCCTGTTTATTCTTGTGCCTATATTAGAGTCTGTCCCAGGGTAGACATTCCAACAGCTTTGATAAAAAACGCAATCACCACCAAGACCTGGCACCATGCTGCAGCAGGAAAAACCTCACATCTACAAAATACAACTGCTCTGCTTGAGTGGGTTGAGCTCGGTCTCCTGTAACAGTGGGTGATCAAGGTCTAAACACATAATGATAGTGCTGGAGTGATGGAAAGTGAAAGTCCTTTACTCTTGGAGGAAAGCTAGACGTTATCATATGCTGAATTTGTTCGTGGCATTTAGGTTTTATAGCTATAAAACAGTATTCTTATTTCTTAAATTCTTGCTAGGAAAAAAAAAAACAACTTTCATTTGCCAGTCTGAAACTCTCTACTGCCCCTTAACTAAGTCCCTTATAACAAACATTTCTATACTCAATTTTTGATAGCACAGGTTTATTAAAATAGAACTATTATGTTACTACAGAATAAGTTATATACATCCAAAGTTTTAGCATGCTGTCAAAAGTTTTCCTCATGAAATTAATAGCTATCCCTAAAGCAGAGGTTCTTTTAAGCATATCATTCATTCATTCATTTTAAGCCTCAGCACCTTTAATCTTTAAAATGATAGCTACAATAGACTATCTCTAGCATTTGTTCCAAATTATGTATTCAATGAGGCAGAAAACAGGATGCAGTGGAAAGGACTTGGAATTTGGAGTTTGAGATCTGTCTCAGTCACTTATCAATCATAATGAATCTCAATTTTTTTTTTCATTTATAAAACATTTATTACTGGAAATACCTACATTGCCTAAATCATCTTTTATAATCTTAAGGCATACTTTTAGAGGATCACCCAAGAAAGGATGGTGCAGATAGGGTTTCATCGATTTGCTTTACCAAGTTGAGCAGAATGTGAGAACTTTGCAGGCACCTATGTGCATTTGTTGAAAAAAGGAAAGAATATATGAATAGAAATACAAACAAACAAACAAACAAACTTCCCTACATCCTCAACTGCCAGGATTATTATGGATTAAATACAACAATGTATGCTGTAAGGATTTTCTAAAGCAATGTACATTGAAAGAGCTTTTTAAATTCTAAAATAATACAAGTGCTAATAATTTCCATCCTAGATGGACTTCACATTTGCCCAGTGCAGCGTTGGTTGTCTTATGAATTTAATAGCAGTAAAACTGGAACTATTTATTGAAAACTTACTATGTCCTAGGGAGACAGATATATAAAATTTGAACCTTTTACTTTTTGAGTCAACTAGAATACCCCAACTTAAGTTCCAGCCAGCAGAAATCAGAACCCGAGTCAACAAAACTCACACACCAGCCAGCAGTCACTTAGCACTTAGTTATTTGCAAGGCTTTGTGCATGGTGTTTTACAGATACAAGCTCATTTAATTTTCAAACAGCCTTTGAGGTAGCTATAGCTATATTTCCCTTTTTACAGAGCAGGAAACAGAGACTCAAAGAAGTTAAGTAACTTACTCCAAGATCACAGTTAGTAGGTGGCAGAGTCAAGATTTTTGAGTGACTTCAAAGTCCATGCCCTTAACTGGTATATAATAAGCAATGCATTCATGTAAACTTAACACCAGATGTGTGCTGAATAATTTTGGTGCTTTTATTTTTGTTCAAGGAAGAGCTGTTTTAGCACTCTATCAACATTGCCTTAATCATCTCTCTCTCTCTCCCTCTCCCTCTTTTTTCCCCCCCTCAGTGAAAATCTGTGCCTGGGAATAAGGCTAGAATAACAATAAGACAAAAGAGTAGACTGCAAAGGAAGGCAGGCCCAATTTTGGGATATTCCTCACATTGGCCCTTTCTGGTGTCCCAACTGTGCTGTTGTATCCTGTAGGGCAATGTCACAGTCAGAAAGGAGAACTGTGCCCCCCTTACAATGCTAGGTCCCTTTCTCAGGTACTCAATGACTAAAGAAAATTATTTTCATTTCTCTCCTTTTCAGGTCAAACATGTTCACTCCACTCATTATTACCATGAGCTGGCCTGATTCACAAGCAGTTCCTAATTAAATAGAACTACTGAATGCTGTGAGATATGAAATCTCTTGCTGCTAAATTGCACACAGACAGAAAGCAATGAGAATTTGTTTAGATATGTACAGTACTTTACATTTCGGGACCAGCAGTTACAGAGACACTGAGACCAATCATCATTAGGACAGCCCTATCTTTGCTGCCAAGGAATGAAGATCCCCATACAGAGCTTACCTGCCCAGAATAATGGTCAAAAGGCTGATGAGGAGTTAATGAGACTGTGAATCAAAATTTTCCAAACTAAAATCCCCCCAAAGGCTTCTAGTTGTTTCTGTTTGACTTTTTCTTGGCACTATCTATAAAACAAGATAGCTGTGTTTAAGATGGCTCCATTAATGGTCTATCTTTAAACAATTCTTCCAGGTAACCATCCTGCCCACATTTCTTTTGAGGAAAAATAAATAAAGAGGGTCAAACAATTACAATATAAAATATAAAATCCAGATGCTGACAAAAGTCAACCATATTAGTCATTTTCACTAAATACATTTTTGTCTATAGTGCTCTCTCTGGGAAAATCAACCATGTAGGAACAACAGCTACCATTTATTGAGCATTTAATATGTACTAAGCATCATGCTGAGTGCTTTACATCCATTAACTGACAGTTATATAGCCTAAGCCTGGTTCATTTAGTAGTTTATGATCCCATGGCACCAAGTATTCTCTGTCATTAAAGCTAATCACAAACTATTTGGACACCTATGTCTTGGAGTGAACCACAGGCTTCACTAGAACCAGGTCCATGTCTGCTTCAGTTTCCCATCACAACCCCAACTTCTAACATAACACATGTCATATAGATGTTCCATAAACATTTGAGGAATCAATGACAAGACATGTTGAGTTAAGAAACACTACCTGGTTGACATAGCTGGTAAGTAGCAAAAATCACTTCTGAATTCAAATTCCAGGGCCTGTACTTCTAACCTGCAACACAGGGTCTCCCTCAGAGATGATTAATCTTTTGCATTAAAACACATCAGACAAGAAACAAATAAGAGCAACTATTACTATCATCACAGTCCTGTACAGATATTAAAAAATAAAAGAAGTGTTTGTATGACTATTCAGGTAAATACTATTACAGAATTATCCCCAGTGGGTACAAAAGCATATTAGAAAAGTTTTAAGGATACTAGGAAATCATGCCCAATGTTTCCTCAGGGTCCCTTTCCACGTTCTATATTGTATCAAGTTTATTTTATTATAACTGAACATTCAGGACCCAAAGAATGCTGACCAGTGGAACATACAAAATTCTCAGATCAACAAGTGTTGTCTTATATGACTTATAGGAATAAAAGGAGAAAAGAAATATGTATCCCTGAACTGTACCTAGCACATAAAAGGATGCTAATATTGATAGCATTTATTCTTATCATATTTGTCCAACTGTATTTATTCTTACTGGTATCTGTCCTATTACAATTATTGGTATCTAAAAGCTCAAGATGTGAACTTGTTCATAACTGGATCCCAGCTTGACCACTTAGATTCTGTCAGTCATTGGCCAGATGATATAACTTCAACAGCTTTCCTCACTCATACGACAGAGATGATAATACTACCTACTTCGCACGAGTGCTTGACATAGAATCAAAATTAGAGGGAAAAACAATAATCAGTGCCTATCTTCATCTCTTCCTCCTCATTATTTAGTCAGTTGTGTGTATAATAAGTCCTGCCTTGGAACCTGGAAATCTGAGCATAGATGCCTGTATTATTTAATGCAAAATTGTAGCAAGTAGGTTTTATTTCAGGTATTCATTACCGCAAGAGTCCCACCTCTCAAGGGCCCAGTGATCTTCCTGGTATCATTAAACCATGGAATACACATTGACCTCCACCCTGCCGAGGAAATCCAGGTTTGAAACCAGGAGGCCAGGGACTCCCACCTCAAGTAGCTCCAGACAGCTTCTAAGATGAAGTTTATATTCTTTAGCCTACCTGCCATTTAAGGCTCAATATTCTTGGTCCAAACAATTTTGTGCTTCACATCATGGTCAAAAGATGCTCTTTCTCTCTAAGAAAAGAAATTCAATCCAGGAGATGTATGAGGAATATGCCAATAAGACCTTTCCCTTTCCATCCACATGCAAACCTGTTTTGTCTTTACTGTGGCAAATCACCTATTCATTCAGTCCAAAATAACTACTTAGCTGTTGTTCTTGGTGCTGAAAAAAAGAATGCTTGAGTTCATAGAATCCACAACCTAATGGGAGAGATGGACCATAATCAAATGGAGCTATTGTATATGATAAATCTATAATACTATGGGAAATAAGTACAAAACAAGGTAACCACCCTTAGATTGGAAAGGAGAAAGCTAGAAATTCACCAGGTGAAGGGGCAGCACTGTATATAGGGAGCCTGACACTGGAGTGGAGCTGAATATCTAGCAAGAGGAAGGAGCACAGAGTAAGGGCTATGATGATGAGACTGGAAAAATAGGCAGACACTGGTTATTTGGTAGAACAAAGATGATGAAGATGATGGGAACAAGACAAGAAGGGGTGATGGCAGAAAGGAATAGATTCCAGAGATATTCAGAGGATAAAATAACCTGCTGGTAGAATGGGGCAGGGAATGATGAGGGTGAGATGGTATCCAAAATGACTTCTGAGTTTGTGGCCTTTGCAAATAGATGGAGATGCCACTTACTAGTATCATTCTTAGAAATGCCTTGACACAGCTGAGAGGAGATGTTGAAGAGACAACTACTTATAAACACATACAAATACATTAGAGAAAATCTCTGGCTGGTACTTATGGCTTGTGGAAAAGCATAGGGCTGGGAAGAACATCAATGCACTGTTAATGAGAGACGGAAAAAATGAAGTGATAGCTAAGTCCATAATTCAAGAACCAGGAATTTTCCTCCAGGACCAAGACCACTTTCCAAACAGCCAAAGGAATCTGAATATCAAATCAACTTCGAGTCCCTTTAGAATTTTATCAGCTACACAAAAGTGGTTGCATAATTTCATTAACTCTCCCCACTCCCAGTACTCAAAAATGCTTTAAGATTTAAGGGCTGACTAAGGAAAATTCTGGAATTTCCTGACAGGAACATTATAACAGGTTAATGGCCCATAGATTTTTGCAGTGTTTCTCAAACATTTTCAGTAAAGTCCCCAGAATAACAAAGAAGAATGATCTTAGAGTCCTCGGGATACAATCTTAAACTTCCCTCTACAAATGTAAATGGTTTTTGAAATCTAGTCTAGTGCTCTAAAAATTCATGCAAAATTTGCTTGATACTGCAAAATATAATTATATTTTATATATGTATATATTATATATGTATACATATGTGTATATATGTATTATATTATGTGTACATGTGTACACATGTACATATGTATATTATATATGTACATTATATATATGTATGCACACAATTAGTTCCCTCAGATATTAAAGCAAAAATCATGTGTCACAAATGTGCTGCCATTAGCCTGTGACTTTGGGGATGCCCTTGTCTACAGCTTTGCATGCAGGATTGAACTCATTATCTAAGTTGAGAACCATGAAATTAATCAGAGATGGACTAGGAAAGTTTTCCCGTAGAACAGGGAACTACGCTCATGACCTATAGAAGTCACTCTCAATTCCTCCAAACCCTATAACACATATTAATAATCATGTTAATACTAAAAGCAACACTAAGTGGTTTTTAAATTCATTCTCTCACATGAGAGGAGGTTATTATGGCACATAGTAGGTACACAGGAACTATGAGGTAGCTATCAACTTCACAAGGAAGAAACACACAAAGAGACACAAAATACCTTCTTAAAGTCTGACAGCCCATGCAGGTGTCATGATTCGAACCTAGATAGTCCTGATCCACACTAGACTATTACTGTCTTCTCTGCTAACCATTAGCAGTACACTCATCCTATCACTCTCATTGATGGTTTACATTTAGTAGCAATCAAGAAAAAAAACTAAAAGGCAGATTTCAAAAATAGAAAAAAAATGCTTTATCTTCTCCAAATATAATTTAATTTAACTGAAAAAATACCAGTGTGTAAATTGGACATTTTGGGTACATAAAGTCAAGTGTTGCTAATTAAGTGAATGAATGATGAATCATAATATCAACACTAGTCATTAAACAAAATTACATTTAAATTAGATTTGCCAAATAGTTTACAGTACAAAAAATAAAATAAGCCAACTTTAAAGAAACCTTCCAATAATTTTATTTTTAAAAACTAGATGGTAAAGAATTCTTCTGTATTATTTTGAAAAATGAACACAAATAGGAAATGGGAGAATAAACTCCATAATGATTTCTGTCCCTGTACATTTCTGTACAGTCACAACATCTTTTAAGCAACACAAGACATGATTTAATATCACCCAAGAGAGGTCACCTTGCTTGAGGGTCAGGCCCTTTCTGTTTAAATTCAGTTTACTCAATCAAATGTACTATGTAATGGAAAATGTGGCATATTCCTGTCCTGGAATTCTCTCTATGTTAACTAAAATCACCTTACTTTTGAAGCAAATGAGCCATGAGATACAATGCCAGAAACTGATTTGGAAGAGTAAATATACAGTCTGAAAAGAGAATCTATATATTTGTAATATAAAGTCCTCAGATGGCCCTAGATACCACAGAGAGGCTGTGAGGGTATAAGAATGCAAACAAGGACAAACTATACAAAAAAACTTAATGTGTCATCATTAAAGAGACATTCATTCCTCTACAAATATTTATTGATGGTTATTTATTGATGAAGATATTTATTGATGGTTATTTATTGATGAAGATATTTATTGATGGTTATTTTATCTTGTAAGTGGTTTTGAGTTGGCCTCAATCCAATGTCATCACCCCTGAGCTTGTAGTCCCATCCTAGGTAAAATATAGGTCACTGCTCCCCAATACAGATCCCTATTATTTCCTTCCAAGCACTTCTCAAAAACTCTAATTATGTTCTCTCCCTCTCTTTTTAATTTGCTAATGGTCTTTGTCCCCTTTGTCATGTTCTCTGTAGTGCCTAGCTCAGTGCCTGGCCCATAGTAGGGAGAGACCTCTGCTGAAAACCTCTGCTGAATGAATGAACAAGGCTATGAATGGCAAATGAGATACAGAAATGAACTCCTGTGAGTTCATTTTTACAAATCAGATTCTATTTCATTTCATTAAATACTTTTATTTACTGACTGTCTTCTGAAATTACTCTGGGTTTTGATTAATAAGGAGAAACTGATTCTGTCTTCAGGGAGGAGGGGGAAAAAAATCTTTCAGCTACTTGTTCCAAAGGTCTTCCAAAATAATGTTGTAGTATAATTCGTTTTGAAAGCTAGGTCCAACATTTTATTACCTCCAAATTTATTCAGAAAAGCTGAAGGCCCGTGATAAGGCTCATTAAGTCGCTGAAAGGCCTATCTTCACATGCCTTTCACACAAAAGGTCTCAACTTAATGCCAGGTAATTACTGTTCATTTTCCCCTGGTTATTTCTATTTCCTGAAGATTCCCAGGGAAGTTGGTCTCAGTGGACACCACCTGCAGTTCGAGATGTGTGCACAACAAGAAAGACCCATGTTCACTTAGAGCTACAACTAAAGAAAGACAATCCTGACTCTGGGGTCTAGAATTTAAACTGAGACCAGATCTGTACCACCCTCTATCCAGAATCCAGACCAAGAGAGAGAAGTTGCTAGCATACAAATTTCAAAGACATCATTTTTCATGGCACCTGGAGTCTATTTCACACCTGTAGTATTATAGATAGAAGTTCCAGCTCCACATTACCAAGGCTCAACCCTCAACTCTATCACTTTCCATCTTGTAACTCTGGAAAAGTTACTGTCACAGGAGATTGTCTATGTGCCAGTTTCCTTTTTTGTAAAACAGGGCTTATTGTACCTACTATAGTATTGTGAGAATTAAATGCAAAGTACATGGAACTGCATCTTCCACATGCTAAGTTCTCCATAATGTTATTTATTAATAATAATTATTGTCATCATCATCACCATTTCTGATACCCTATTTATAAGGATTTATCCCTGCTATTTATGATAACTTTGACCCTAATCCAACCAATGATATTGGGAGTAATCAAATTTCACCATTTGTGAAACAGCCCAATAGAGGATGAATGGTGACCAGGAAAGACCATTAGGCTCTTTCACCTCAGTATTGCAGGGAAGAGTGGTATAGTTCCCTTGGAGGTCACTGAAAATCTATATATGATACTGTTTTTTGTTTTTTGAGGTGCTGGGAGTCAAGCATTCTAACACTGAGCATTATGTCCCAGCCTTATACCTGTTTTTATACCTAACCAATTGATGACTACACTGAACTCTCCCTTTGCTGATATTCCAACAGGCTTCTCTTACAGCAGGCTCTTCTCACTTGAGCAGTATCCATGGATGGCCAGGTAGGTCAACCATGATAGCTTAGCTCCTTACAGATACTGTGATAGTTAATTTTATGTGCCCAGTTGATTGAGCTAAGGGATGTGCAGATAGCTGGCAAAACAGCACTTCTGGTTGTGCCTATGAGGGTGAGTCTGGAAGAAATTATCATTTGAATCAGAACACTAAGAAAGGAAGACCATCTTCACCATTCGGCTGGACATAATCCACTCCACTGAAGTGCCCAAGAGAACAAAAAGGCAGAAAAAGGGAATTTTCTCTCTATGCTAGAGCACTGGTTTCATGCTCCTGGATTGAAGCTTCCACTAGCCTTCCAGTTTTCAGGCCTCCATGCTCAGACTAGAGCTCACGCCATTGGTTCTCCTGGTTTTCAATCCTTCAGACTCAGACTGAAACTACACTACTGGCTCATCTGGGTCACCAATGTGCACATGGCAGATTGCAGGACTTCTCAGTCTCCATAACTGTTTGAACCAATTCCTTATAATAAATACCTTTCTATTGGTCTATTTCTCTGGAGAACCCTGATTAATATGGCCCCTAATTTATAAAGCATGTAATGACCTGGGTTCAGTTCTCAGCTGTTACCAGTTACCCATGGCATATTATTTTATACACAAAATCTTGGTTTGCATCTAGGAATACAGTTAATAACAATAATATCAAACTCAAAGAATTTTAAGTATTACATGAGATTACCATGGGTTAATACCTAAAACAGTATAGTGTCACTGACATAGCAAGCATTCAATAAGCATTAGCTATTCCTTTTAGATGTGTCTGAGGCATGTAGATTCCAGAAGGGTTTTGATATTAGGTGGTCATTACAGAAAGGCAATCTAAAGGTCAAGTCCTCTAATAGAGTAAACATTATATTTGGATATTGTGTCTTGACCCTAAAAGGCCACAGAGAAATATTCATGCAACAACAAATTAGGAATCAGAGTTTGGATCCTATGTCCTCTTTTGACATTCTCAATAAGCTGGCCCTACCTAAAATGCTGAGACCTTTCTCAATTACAGAAATGCCTTGAGAAATCACCAACCACTAATAGGTCTATAGGGTTTGGTCTTCAAAAGTAGAACTTTTTCACTGATTTTATTAAATGGTATGATGTTAACAGGGAAATTATTAACAGGATGACCAAAATACCTTAGTAAAAGTAGGAATAGAAGGTAGGCATGGAGTAGGGGTTTTTTTAAACCTGTTTCTTTTTGTTCCTCCCTATGGTATGCTTACTTAATGGCAGAACATGGACACTCCTGAGACCAAGAAAAGAAAAGTATTAGAATAATACATTATCAATAGGGTCTAGTTTCTTCTTGAGCTACCAGTTCATTTTTTTCGGGTTGACAATTCAGAGCATTGAGAACTATGTGATCAGAAAGCAAGAGTTAGGAAGGTAGTGGATAAAAATGGGTATCATACCACCAAAGAGAAAGAAGTTATATTTTCTCTTACACAACAGACAACACAACTCAGAGACACAGCAAGTCTGGATTGAGGACAGTTACTAGAGCAAAATGTGTTTTAGAATCAGAATTTTATATTTGAAAACCTACTGGCATGACACTGCCTCTGTATTAGAATGAGTTCAGCATTAAGAAGAGGCTGAAACTATATGGTCTAACACTTCCTATCACACTCACCAAAGAAGCTTTCTTTAAATGACCCACCCACCATGGCTCCATTCTAAGGAAGGGCAGGTAATCATCAAGTAATGAGGTAGCAATTATTTGCCAACCGCTGGAGAGGGTGGGAGTGAGGGTGTCCTTATCTTAGTGTTTGCTAAACACCATGTTGTAAACATTCTCACCACAGCTGGCTTCCACCTCCCAAAAAGATAACACTGACCATGGAATTGGGAAAGAAGTTTATGACCAGCTTTTGCAAATAGGTACATGTTGGGTCCAACTGGGCTTATTCTATGTGTTGAGGGAATGGAAACCTCACCGACAAATGTCTTTTTGAAGTATATATGGTTTATAGAGTAGTTTTTTATGTGGCTAATTGTGAGAGTTCAAGTATTACCTTCTTTTAAGTACTAGGAAATATAATTTCTATTCCACTTTTCTTTCAGAATGAAATATTAACTTCTATCTTCCATCTGTGCAGTTCCTCTTGTAGTAAATGCGATTTTTTTTTACTTTCTTTTCTCTTTGCAGTGCTACATCTGCTAGTGTTTTCCATTTGCCAGCTCCCAACATGTCCCCAATTACTTCTTTTTTATTTTATAGCCTCCATGCTGATGTTTCATCAGTTACAACTGCTGGGTTCCACTGAGCATTAACAGTCTGCAGTGCCTCCAGGAGGGCACATAATTCACTAAGTATACCAAACCTTTTTTTCTCCAAAGAATATTATTTAATATAAATACAGTGTGAGGTTAGTGTAGTACAAAAGAAAGATATTCCCTTGGAGTCATCAAAAAACTGGGGAAAAAATGAGATCCAGGGAAAACTGGTTTAGACACAAGAATAAGAAATCACTTCAATTTAAGAAGCATTATTTTTTTTATTGAACAAAAGCAAAAGATTAATGCATTTAAGTACATGAACAAGTTTGTATTTAAACCCATTCAATCAAAATAGTTTTGCTAAACAATAAACAGAAGTAAAAACTATCTCACATGAGGCATATGAACACTTGAAAACCTAAGAAGCAATAGATCTCCAAAATCATTTTAGTACAATACAAACTAATAAAAAGATCAAAAAAAGTTTTATGTTTTGTTTTTAATTCCATTTTTTCTTATAAATACATAATCATCCTATGTAAAGTGTTCCTCAATTACCTGATGGATGATCTGCAAATTTCTAAGTAGGTAGGAGGAAACCAGAATTAATTGCCCCAAAACCACTGAAAATCAAACCATTCAGCTCTAGTAGATGACTTAAAATTGGATGGTGCTTTTCAAAGTTGTAGAAAAATTATTCTAGCAAACAGCTCTTCTTTAAAAATGTTTTTATTTTTCTGTGGTACTGAGGATCCAACCCAGTGCCTCACACATGCTAGGTAAGTGCTCTACCACTGAAGCACAACCCCACCCTGCAAATAACTTTTATTCAAGATGTGTACAATGAAACAATCAAATTTAAACAGTTTAAAAGTATGTGTGAAATGTCCCATGTAGAATAGAGGGTGGAGGATGATGGGGCAATCAGAATTTTCTTGGGTGGTGGAGTGGGGAAGGGGAAGCTGGATGGGAGAAGGGGGGATCTTTGAAGGAAAGTTTTTAAACAGCGGCAGCAATATGCAACATTTCTGGAGTATCAAGCAATAATAAACCCTTGACATGCTTAACCTTCTGTGGTCTCCACAACTCTGTGAAGTAGGTATCATGTATCCCATTTTACATTACTCAGGGGGTATTAAGTAAATAATAAAGAGTCAGCACTTAGGCAAGTCTTTAGTGGTGTAAAGGCTAGGGAGAAGCCCATATGGCTGAAAGCACAGACCACTTGACTGGATACTGCAGCATCTAGTTTCTAAGAACACACTTAGCAAACCCCATTTCCACTACCTCAAAAAATTATTGAAAAATACCACTTCTGTAGGATAAACTCAAAGGCCAAACCAGGATTCTCCACTTGCAGTTCACCCCAGTTCTCATGTGCTGCAGCTCCATAAGGCCTAAGTGGTGGAGTTGGACTTTAAAGTCAATTATGTCCAACTCCAAAGGAGCAAAAGTTTACCATTCCAGGCCAAATGTATTTTGCTTCTCACAAGGAAAAAATGATAGTGATTAAATCAACCTTTCAAATCTATGGATGTGCCAAGGGTAGAGAAAGGCATTATCTCCAATTTTTTCATGGCTGCCCTTTGGTTTTCTGCAGCCCTAATCATCTGCAAAGCTCCTTGCAGGTGGCCTCTTTTTTAAGATCAGAAGTCTTCCGGTACCCTTGCCTCAGTGTAAGCTTACCCCTTTCAGATAAAGTCATGCCAGGCCCAGACTGTAATCCAATGGTTCTCAAACTATGGACCCTAGATTAGTAGCATCAGCACTCCTAGTCAATTTGCCAGAAACACGAGTGCTCAGGCCCTACTCCAGACCTACTGAATCAGAAATTCTAGGGATGAGGGCCAGAAATCTGTGTCTTAACAAGTCCACTAGATATTCTGATGTACAAATGTGAACATCACAGTGGTTTGAGAAGGATGTGTGAAGGTTTCCCTGGACTTATGGAAGTAGAGGTGGCAGTCCAACCTTCATCCCTGGCTCCTGGGTAGGTTCACAAATCAAGTTAGACAAGAATTCCTCAGGGAAACCTGAGTTGGATTCCCCTTTTCTTCCAGTTTGTATGCCAGACATGTAAGCACCCGATCATTTTACATTTATTTATGATGAATGGCAGTCTTGCCAACTAAATAGTAAGCTCCAAGACGGTCACTGCATCTTTAGGACATAGCTAGGGGTTTGGCATATGACAAGCACTCAGTAAGGATTTATGGAATGAATAAATCAGTCAAGTTCATAATGCTCAAGGAGTTCAATGTGGCTTTCTATGGAATACATAAGTCCCACAGCTATGTTTTCACTTATTCTTCAGGCAAATATTTATCAGGCATCCACTTTAGTCATATGATGTTCTAAGTACTAGATCCCAGCAGTGAACAAGGCAGAAAGCAAAACAAAAACAAAAAACTTGTCTTCATGCCTCCTGTGTCTTTTCTGTAGTTGGGGAACACAGATAATAAAACAAAATGAACTAGAAACTAGAACACTTTAGATTGCAATAAGTGGTGTTAAAAACAAAGCTAGGATGGGATGGTAGGGTGAGAAGCCCTGAGATGGGCAGTGATGGGGTCTGCAAACTGAACAGGGTGCCTGGAGTAGATCTCAGAGGAGTCTTCAAAAAAGATCTAAGGAAGGTGATGGAGCAAACCTGCCTGACAAATACCTGGGAATAAGACATCTTTGGCTGAGGAAACACCAGCCAGAGAACAGCAAAGAGGCTGGAGTGGACTAGCCAAGGAGAAAGTGGGAGGGAGGTCAAAGCACCATAAGGGTGGGGGCAGATGATGTAGGACCCTGTAGGTCGCTGTCATGAGTATGGCCTCTTCTCGGAGGGAAATGAGAGGGTAGGAAACAGAGTGACCTTATCTGACTTAAGTTGTAACAGGATCACTTAGTTTATATGTTGAAAATCAACTGAAAGGAGCAAGGGAAGAAACAGGAAAACCAAATATAAACCTGGAGCAATAATCCAGGTGAGAGGAACTAGCAGCTTGACTCCAAAGGTAGCAGAAGAGGTAGAGAGGCATGGTCAGATGCTGGTGGTAGAACAGACATTGCCATGGTCAGGTATATTTGGTTCTGCCACTTAACTGTTTGACACACAGTTCAACCCCCAGAAGGAATTTTATACAAAAGACCTGCACTGGTAAAATAAGCATCCCAGACTCTTAAATAGCATAGAAAATAAAAGTTAATAGGCAAATAAAATGCCAGGAAGATATACTGCAATAATCACAACAGGCCAAGGATTGGATGCCTGAAAACACGTAGAAAATAGAGGCCCCTGACAGTTTCCTCTCTCACCCATAAGATTTCGTAAGAATGTCTCCTTACAATTCTCACTTCATGCAACATGTGAATGTGTGTATGTATTCTACATGTCTATGGTTTGTTGATTTTTAAAGAGACTTTGTTGACAAGAAAGTACAAAAAGGGGCTGAAGCAGAATATAATGTCTGTATGACAACACACTTAAAGTGTTTTAAGTTTACTTTTTAAAGGGTTTATTGAACACTTCCTATGGATGAGATACCATACCAAAAACTAGAGAGTCACAAAGTTTTATATGAATAATTTGAAAAATGTGAAGAAAAAAATCAGTAAAGTTATTTAATGCAAGGACGTTATGGCCAAAATAGTTGGTAATAAGAAAATAAAGGAATAAACTTGAGCTGAAAATTAAAGACTGCAGAGGACCTACTTGTTAAAAATAAGATTCATTGAAGACAGTGTGAGGTCTGGGAATAAATGAAAAACCTACAACTTTGAAGAAAAACATTCATAAGTTCTAATCCTGATTCTATCAATTACTTGGTATGTAACTTGGCACATTAACGACTATCCCCAATCCTGTACTTGCCCCATTATAATGAAAGATAAAAGTCTCTTAAACATGTCAGAGGATTAAATTACATAATTTATAACAAAACAAGGTAGTAGGGATTTGAGAAAGGTTAGAATTTGCATCCTAAAGCAAAGGAGGACAGTAAAACATCATATCCCTGAATGCCTCCCCCCTGCCCCCCACCTTCTGTTCCCAAAAACTTAGCAAAATCAAGGGAACAATGAGAGCAAGCTTGGGCTGGAAAGTCCAGAAACATTATCTTGAACGATGCTGGCTCCCTTATGAACACTGGTAACTAGGAACAGTTAGCATTTTCCACAGAAAGCCACTATCTTGCATGCACATCAGGACAGCTGCTCCTTAGGATGCTGGTCATACAAGCAAAATAAGTAAGCTCATGCTGATGATGTCACTGCTTCTGCAGCCTAATATATAAAACTCTCTCTGAGTAGGGACGGGCATGGTGTCACTCCTCCAATGGGCCACCACTAGACAAAACACGGTAGGGGAGAGGAAGTACTACTTGGCAAAGCACTGTGAGAGATGGAAGTGCTTTCAGCCTGCTGCCACTGAACTTTTCTTGGAAAAGTCACTGATTCCTCCAAAAACCCATTTTATCTGTCTCTGGGCATTTTCTTTGGTCTGTCTGGAATCTACCCCACTGCCTGGCACAATTGGGCCATGGGTGAGACAGCATTCTTCCCTGAGTTTTTAAAAATCTAACATGCAATCACATAAAGACAGTTACATCTCCAGAGCCAAAATCCATTTTTAATTATTCTATCAGCTTTACATACTTTATGAAGTTGTCCCATTCACATGGCTTATGTGGACCTGTCCTTGCTAGGTCTTCTTTTTTGTCTGCCAAGGAAATTATTATCCCAAAATGGCAGCAGCCATATATGAGACCTCTTTAGTTTCATGATTTTCAAGCCCTGCACTACTGGGATTTTAACTGATGTTTTAAGATTGAAAAGAATAATACACTCCGCAGGCTCATGAAAAATAAATTTGTTTTAAATTGTCCATGTATATTCTGAGAGATTCAAGGTCATCTATTACCTGTTTTTCTTCTCCAAATGTTCAACTTGAAAGTCATTCAAAGAGTTTACTAGCATACATTAAGTACTCACCCTATACATGCTTCCTATCTGAAATATGTTCTTACTGCAGGGAAAATACCAACCTCCAATCACTGTGACCTACATAAATTCTAAGGTGCAAATGAAAGAAGGTCGGGTGAGGTATTTCTGAACCATATACATTATGTCACACATGCTGATCTGCACTTCCCTCAAATCCTCACATCCTTCAATGATTGAGAATAAACAATGTCCTTGAATTCAAAAAGACGATGACATTCTACAATCAAAGTATTGAACTTGGAAAGCATCTGCCTCCTTTGTGTTTTCTAGAAACGCTATGTGTGTTCATCCATAATGTGGCAGCCCCAGTCTAATTCAGACATAGAGGCAAGTACTCAAACCACATGATCTTTGAGGAAAAGGCTGCCAATACTGACATTATTCTAATTGTCAACAATTAGAAAATTAGAAGGTAACCTGTGGTATCTAAAGACACACACGTTCTTTTCCAGACTGATTTTTGTTCTGGTTCTGTATAACCTGAGATAATGAGACTGCAACTGCTAGGGGACAGATTTCACGGGGGTGAAGGACCACAAATGGATGAGAGCCTTGGAGTGTGTTTGAATTCAGGAATGAATGAGCCAGATTCCCCTGATGAACTGGCTCCACGCTGGAGCTGGAGCCCAAGAGAAATGCTGAACTCACTTTTTCACACCACAGGGGATCAATATGGTTAGTAACCCCTCTGTTGCCTTAAAATCATTTGGAAACACCTTAACAAAAAACAAATCCAAAAGCAAGATCTTTAAAGAATCAGAAGCTGAACATCTTGATTGGATATCTTAATTATTACATGCCTGTGCCCCCCCACTTCATCAAGATGCTAAAAAAGTAATTAGGGTAATAAGTCTGAAAAATGTTATACTTCTTGGAAAAACCAGTGCTTTAGATGTTCAGTAAATGATATTTTGTTTCTGAATTTTCTTAGAAGCATTGAATTCTTAATCATTCACTTATCCATTTAGTCCTTCAAAAAATTTTTATATCTTCACTTTTTTTCCTGATTGCATAGTAATACATGCTTACTGTAAAATATTCAAATGAAACAGTATCACATAAAAGAGAAAGTACCAGTCTCTGAAAATCCCAGAAAGTATATATTCATTAATCACTACTTTCTAAGCTGTGTGCTAGAGGTGCCCTGAAGTTATTATGAGAGTAACACTTGCCCTCAAAAGGACCGCAATCTAGCAAGAGAGATGGTAAAAATAAAAATAACTCAAGTATAGTATATAAAGTGATGTAAACACAAAAAGGTACAAATAAATGCTAGGAAGTCAGAGAAGAAAGAAATTACTTAGCTAAGTGTTAAAGTTTATGAGAGGCCATTATTTTGGACTAGCCTCCCACACTATGCCCTAGCCAACCAAACCAAAATAAAATGGAGTCATTTGTGCTAAATGACAGCAAATCAAACTGAACTTTGAAAGGGGCCAGTCTTCCCAAGAAATAGAAGATTTCAGTCAACCAGAGACGATTTAAAAAGGAACTCCTCTGTTTTAACCTTGTAAGAAAGGTAATTGAAATAATCACTGGTTTTTTCTGTTTCTGCTTTCTTCAGGCTTTTTTTTTTTCCTATAAAGCCAACCTCTTCTGCTCAGTTTATCAGATTATTCATTCTATTTCATAGAATAAGGTGTTTCATGAATCTAGAACCTCCAATAAAACCAATTAGATCTTTAAATTAATTTCCTTTAATTTTGTCTTTTGATGTAAGTATGCCCAGATAAAATGTCCTCCTCTGCAAAAGAAAACAAAAAAATCCTGCTGTTTCTGGGACTACACAACTTCCTGTGTCATGTTATTCATGTCACTGTCACTCAGTGCTAGGAAACTTCCCTAAAGTAAAAGCTAAGTGCTTTTGTGTAAAATTCTCAGTTCAACTTTCTTACCATTCCCCCAAGGATTCATCAATTCTGAATTCATAGCTCAACTCCAAACCAAGCAAACATGAAAGAAGTCATTTGATCATTAGTTAAACCCCATTATCATCATTCAGAGAAACTGGGGAGAACAGAAAAATGGTGAGACCAGAAAAGACAAATATTAAGTTCTCCCTACGAATGAGAGGGGAGGGGAGGGGAAGGAAGGGAAAAGAGAAGGGAGGGAGGCAAGCCTGTTAGGGGAAATAAATGAGAGGCACAAACAGAAGAGTATGTCACACACATTTAATGCTTAGTACACAAAAGCAAGACAGAAGGACATGTAAGATAAAAGTGAGTTTGAAATACATAAAAGCTACAGTTACAGAAAAATCCAAATTTACGATAGATCTTCTAGGCAGGGAGGTGGCTGAGTAAAGAGGAAATGAATTAGGAGAGCAACGGTCACAGACAGTTGAGAGAACTAGAATAAGACACTCAACCCTCTGCGTTTCATAATTCTCATCATTAAAACAAAAATAATGATCCATCCCTGTATGAGGCTCAAATGAAAAAATACATTGGAAAGCATTTTTATAAGATGCTATATAAAGCATTATATAAAACTTTGTTGGCCCAAGTTCCAATGAAAGGTTTATACATTTAGGACATAAATCAGAATTTTCCAAATGACCAATACCAAATTGCCACCTCCACTGACCCTTAGAAGTGAGAAAGATTTAAATAACTGTTGATAAAAATAATACCTCCTCAAGGGTGGGGACTACATGATATTGACCTTCACTCCCAGAGCACCCATACAGTTCTTGGCACAGGGTATACTCAGTACTCAGTACTCAGGAAAGTTGAGCTGATCTTCTCCTAGTTCACATCCCTGTGCTTTAGCAATCACTAAGAGTCTGTTGCATTTTTAGTGGACATGAGCATCTGTGAACTCCCATGCCTGGGGGAAAATTCAAATGGGCAGAAAGATATTACCTTAGCGCATAACTTTCAACATCATTTATGTGCTTTCCTTCCTGGACACACTCAAGTGAAGGCTGCAAGTGGCCTATCTAGGTGGACACACACACACACACACACACACACACACACACACGTGCACACCTTTGGACATCCCTGAACACTCCCATAGTCTTGCTCAGGAAAGGATGGCAAGAGTAGGTGCTAGACTTGCAAGACAGTCAGGTACCAGGCAGTCTTGCCACTTGCCTATCACATATTAGAGCCTAGAATCACACATGAGTCCCCCTCTGCCATGCACTTCACAGCAATGTTCTGACAATTTTGAAAATGGGAAAGAGATGTCTTTGTAATTGGGTACAAGCCAAAACTGAAAAGGAATTCTTTATAAATTAGTGATGTAATGTTGATTAAGAGCTTTACAATTGCAGTGTTCCTTCCTCAGCAACAGAGCAGGATTAACGAGAGGATTGGCCAGCAGCAACTCAGGGTACCAATCTAGAATAGGTATAAATGTATCCCCAGAAAAGTAACAAAATGAAGAATATAGCACTTACTGGAATTTTCTTCAAGAAAGGAATTGTGTTTTAGCATAAGAAATACTTTGTTGAGGCCACTGAGGTAGGAGTGGTAGGAGTGCTTGGAAATAAAACAAAGATCAATAAAATGCTTTGTTGGGGTGGGTCCAACAACCAGCAGACTCATTTTGCTGAGCTGGGTATGGAAACCAGGACACTGAAATCTGTCATCATCCCTTTCCACAAGCAGCAATGCTCAAACCTGCTAATTCACTTGATTGCTGAAAGGACACATGCTATTAGTCTGCTTGGACCACTTATGTCTTAAGAGAGCTCTGCTTGGGATCAACATTTCTTGTTATTAGAAAAGTCTGTTTTGTTCTTTCAGTTTCTCTACCTTCATATCTTGCCTCCCTTGCCCTATTCACACATGGACAATTCAATTACAAATGTTTACTGAACACCTGCTATATTTCAAGCCCTGGGAAAGGAGAGATGAGCACAACACAATCTTGATCCCAGAGGAAAACATGTTCTAGACAAACATCTAACTTAATAAAAGGTAAACAGATGGGAGCTCCATAAAGAAAGGTGCAAATAAAAATATGGGGACACAGATAATGGTTCATGGAAAGTCTCATTAAGGATGTGAGATTTATGTGGGGTCTAGTAAGATCAGTAGGAACTGGCTAGGTGCAAAGGAACTCAAGGCTAATAAATGAATGAACCAAAACATAAAAGCCTAGAAGGACGCATGCCCATTAGTAATCTGCAGAGTTTATAGTGGTTACAGAACAAGTTATATGATATGAGGTTTCAGGGAAGTGGGGAATAAGAGGCAGAGATGGGAATTGCAGTGGTCCAGGATGAGAACAGAAAATAGAAAAACAGATGCATTTCCCAGGTAGAATCAATGGGAAAGGAACTCTTTGTTCCTTACTCCTAATTATTTCCTATTCACCCTTTAGATCTGGAATCAATTGCCACTGGAAGTTGCCTCAAACCACCTGTTACTTGCTCACATAGCACATTGGACTTTTCCTTGATAGCATTTGCCTCAGTTTATAACACTGTATTTGTGTGAGAAATCATACCATTATCTGTATCTGCTACAGTCAATGAGCTTCTTGAGATCTATCTTGCTGTCCATGTAGTCTCAGCATCTAACATAGCTCCTGGCTCATAGTAGTAACTCAAAAAGTATTCATTGAAAACAACAAAGGAAGGCAATTAAGGACAAAAACTTATTATATATTCCAATACCAGGTGAATGATGATATCTTTAACTAAGACAAGATAAAGAAAAGGTGAAAATAGGGAGAAGAAAATGAATTCCAGTTTAAACAGGATGAACTGGAAGTATCTGCAAGAATTCCAGATGGAGATTTATTTCCAAGGGCTTGGAATTCAGGAGAGTCAGTTTGGAGATCACATATTTAGGAATCATCCACAAGCTAAAGAAATGAGTCACTGCTTTACTCAGGAGAAAAGAGGATCAAAAATGAGACTGAGCAGGGTGCAGTGGCGCACGCCTGTAATCCCAACACTTGGGAGGCTGAGGCAGGAGGATTGTGAGTTCAAAGCCAGCCTCAGCAACTTAGCGAGGTCCTAAGCAACTCAGTGAGACCCTGTCTCTAAATAAAATACAAAATAGGGCTGAAGATGTGGCTCAGTGGTGGCGTGCCTCTGGGTTCAATCCCCAGTACCCCCCCCCAAAAAAAAATGAGATTGAGGGCTAAGGTTGTGGTTCAGTGGTAAAGCACTTGCCTAGCACATGTGAGACACTGGGTTCATTCCCCAGCACCATATTAAAAAAATAAAAAATAAACATAATAAAGGTATTGTGTCCATCTATAAATAAAAATATATTTTAAAAATGGGATCAAGTATAGACTCCAGGTCAGCTATACAAGCCAGCAAAAACACTGTGAAAAAAATCCAAACCAAGGGAAGAACTATGAGAGAGTTGGATTTTAAGAGAGCAAGGTAGGGGCTGGGGTTGTGGCTCAGTGGTAGAGCGCTTACCTAGCATGTATGAGGCACTGGGTTCTTTCCTCAGCACCACATAAAAATAAATAAACAAAATAAAGGTATTGTGTCCATCTATAAACAAAAAAGAATTTAAAAAAATAAGAGAGAGAGAGAGAGAGCAAGGAAGGTAGTGTTCAAAAAAGAGCAAGTACCCAACAGGATCCAATATCACCAAGGGACTGAAAGTTAGCTTATAGGCCTAGTGAAGAGGTGTGCTCTGAAATTTACACAATAATGTCTACTTCTAAAGCAAAGACCTCAGGGCTTCCAAAGAAAAGTAAAAGGACAACCAAAGATGAGAACAGCAGGTGTGAGCAGGAGAGTAAAAAACATGCAAGAGAAAAGAAATAACTTATTCTTCCACTCATTAAGTATTCAATGAACTTCTACTATGAGTAGAGCCCTCTACATGGGAGGGGCAGCAGTAGCCAGGATATGACAGTCGGTGGCTCAGAGGACACAAGAGTGAGATCAAAGGAGAGTTTCACCTCTCCTCTCTTAGTCATGGAGGAAATGACCCAGAGCTAAAGATGACATGTGCAGAGGCCCACAAGTATCAAAAATATGCAGGATTTCAGAATTGTCATGGGTTGGTTTTCCCTGAAGGCTGAGTCTGAGACAAAGACTTAGGTGCAGAAGAGTATTTGAGAGAGGTTTCCAGGAAGCAGGAGTGAGGAAATAGGGAGTACAAAAGGAAAGGTGTAAAGGCACATTAGCAAGATGTTTCCCATTAATATGATCAGGACCTCCTGAGAAGAAAGGAGTCCACCTTGACTGTGGAAGGCTGAGGCTTGTATTCACAGGTTCGAATAATGCCCAATGCTTGAGGACAGCTGCAAAGGGCACTTATTCCCCCATACTTCCAAGCCCCTCTTCCAGCCCACCTCAAGCAGTCTCCCAGCATGAAAGATGGTCCTGGGGAAGAAAGCAGAAAAGAAAGAGCTACAAATGGGAAGCTGATTTGGACAAAACTAGTAAAAACAGCTAAAATTAGCAATGGTTTTACAGAGGGACCATAACAATGGCCATCAGGGGCATCTGCCACAAAGGTGGGAATGGTGAGAAGTAAGTGGAAATGACTCATCTTTTCACCTAGGCTAGCAGAGAGGAAGACCTGCTAAGAGAGAGTGGCTTGGGGATTTCCTCTACGCTCTAAGCTTTCTTTCAGTGCTTTATGGCCTTTTTATAAAGATATGAACCTAAGGACTTAGTAATAGCTCAAAGTTAAGATCATAAAAAAGGATTTACACTGCTCCAGGGCAAAACTCATGATATTAGCCACTGGTGTTAATTAAGCACTTATTATGTACCAGGCACTTTGCAGGTATCATTGAATGAATCATCCCTGCAACCATAAATATTTACAAGTATTATTACCCCCATTGTATAAAGGAGGAAACTAAGCATTGGAGAGTTTTTAAAGCCTTTACAGTCTATCAGGTAACAACCTATTTCATCTTAAGAGTGTGGGTCAATAACCCATCCTTGCATTACTGTGTACTTGGACACACACATTCATGTGTGCATGTACATACACAGTAAAATCAGATATAAGGATATCCAGAGAATATAGCTATATATATATATTCCCTATTTATATCTTTATTACATGGATAAATGAAGCATTTCTAGATTCTTTAATGAATGAATTTCCCTAATTTATTTATACCAGTTGACCAGTGTCTTTTCAGCAAAGACAAGAAATGAAACATGTATAATAACTTCATAAACATATATATGTGTGTGTGTATATATATGTGTGTGTGTATATATATATATATATATATATATATATATGAACTTCTGAAATATGGAGACTAGAGAAAAAACCATCCAAACCACAGAATTAAATTCAGTCAACAATAAAACATCATGAAGGGGAAAACTAAGGCAGTTAAAGACTTTAAATTCATTACAGACCAAAATGGAAATCTGATTGCAAAATTATCTGCATCTTTAATTTGGAGGATCATGATCATGCTGGAGATAGGAGGCAAAATTTAATTTAAGGAGCAATTTTGGCCAATCATCCTATTTTCTTTAACACAAGAGCAGAGAGGGAGAAAGGATGACGCACAGAATATCCTCTGAGGGCCAAAGGAAAGAAAACCAGAGATGTGATCATATCCCACATCTCACAGACACTCAAGTCAGCCTGAGGAAGCTGGTTAGGCAATGTACCATCCCTGGAATAAAACTGGTATGTTATTAATTAGTTTAGGCCATGGAAGCCTGTATCATTACAATGATGACTGCTGGACATTTGCCACAAAAAAGATAATGTTTCATAATCAAATTAACTCAGCTCAAGAGCTTGATTGGGAACCTGTTTATAAGTGGCCATGAAATGGCTTTCAAGGTTCATGGAGCATAAGACATGAAAAAGTACCAGATAAGCAGAGCATGCATAAAGGTATGTGGAGATGTAGCTATTTGTTAGCCACAGGGCACTTATGATGGGGTCTGGGGATAGGAGGACAGTGAGTAAAGAAGAAAAGGATTCAAACTCAACTCTCAAAGAACTGAATAGATCTTCTCTAAAATAACAATTCTTTAAAATGTATATAGCTAAATACTTCAGCAGAGACCACGATACCCGATCCCAAGTTCCTCAGAGGCAGGAATTTCTGGGTTATACCATTTTGCTTCACCAGAGGCTAACACATTGCCTGTAGTAGTGTGGGTTCTCAGAAAAGCCTCTGTCAAATGAAGGATTATCATGCTGGTATCATAATTAGGACAATATAGAAACATGGAAAACCTGATTGGTTGCCAGGAAGTGAAAATGATATGTAGATAGATTGCAACCATGGACAAAAATAGGCATGTTTGAGGACAACTGGAAGATAATGTGCAAAAATTAAAACAGTAGTATTGGGTATTGGGATGCTGCATGTGTTTCTTTGGGTTTTTCCCCCCCTAAAACTGTCTTTTATGCTTTCAGAATGCCATCTTTTCTATTTCAAAAATCTATTAATACTTTTTGTGTTGAAGGGAGGGAAGAAAGGAGAAAGTGAATGATCTGCTAGCTTACGGATAAAGTCTAAACTCCACAGCTTTCACTGAAGGGCCTTTGAGATATGGTCCATCCAAGAATTAAGTTACATATCCTGCTGCTCCTCCCTTTTCCTCATAGCACTGAATTGCTAGCCTTTTCTAAAATGTCTTGTAGGTTTCATTTGGGAGGGGGTAGACACATACACTATTCTCACTATCTTTCTTCCCATTCATTCTCCATATGGATAAATCCTACCCATTCTTCAAAACATCATTCAACTATTCCCTTTCTGAAATGCCTCCCTGATTGCCTACACCCTACCACAGTATCAATTTTTTGCCACACCTCTGGGTTTCTACAGCAACTAGTGCTTACCTCTTTCAGAGCCCTGTCACTCTATGCTCAGGTCACTGGTTTACCAGCCCTTCCCCTCCACTAGGCTGGACACTGCCTACAGCTACTATAAAGATACCTGGGGCTACAAAAGCCAGTGGGTGACCCACTGTCATTTTTACCAAACTGTGATGGTATAGTCGCTTAGTCAAGACTCCTTTGGTTGCAAGTAATAGGCACCCATTGAAACTACTTTGAGCACAAAAGGAGAACTTATTTATGAGGACATAGAGATACTTCTCAGAGCCCAAGGCAATAAAGTGCAGTCACTAAGGTCTGGACCCTGGAGCCAGAAATCCTACAGAATCAAGGCAACTTTTCTCTTGTCAATCTCTTGCCCTTCCATCCTGCACCTCAGAGTCTATGCATCTCAGCATAAGAATAGTTTCTCTCTCTCTCTCTCTCTCTCTCTCTCTCTCTCTC